>ML213604.1:0-248277 GCA_004379715.1 Crucibulum laeve
TGCTGAGAAGAAGAGTGTTTGCTGGTTGAGAAGAGGCTGGAGAGCTGATTGAATGATATGTGACAACGATTATATTCCGGTATATATACAAGCATCCATTCTAGTATGCGCTCATCGAGCACTAGATGTACGTCAAGACTCGTCAAGAACGCCATGTAAGAGCAAGTCGCGAGAGCACAGTGGTGGAGCAAACTGAGAGCAGGGTCCGGAGCATTGATGCCGACAGCATCAGTAGGTCCTGGCTCCTCGGAAAGACTTCATTTTAATTTACGCAATGCGTAGCCAGTCATTTAGAGCATGTCACCAAAGGCTTCGAGGTAAGAAGGAGCAGCAAAGGTGGAGTGCATGGAGGACGGTACCATGTAAACGTTGTCGGCGATGAGTGGCTTGTGGTGATATGTTTGGCGGTAGGTTTGTTTTACGGGCCGCTGCTTCAAAGTTTGCTCTTCCTTCCATTGAGCAATAGCTGGATAACTTGCGAAGCTCCTTCTTAAAGCTAAGTATACAAGGTTACAGGCTATACGAATGCTAAAAGGTACAGCGATATACAACCACAAAATACATATACAATAAATACCATACATTGTACAGATAGGAAGTCCAATTTATAGTCCATGGTAATTATCCTGGAGAGTCAAAGGAATTGGGTATGAATAGATAAGGCCACTCTACGAGCTCGGCGACATGCGCTATAGAGTATAATCCGTATAATTGCATCGAGAACGAATTTTTTACGGAATAGAAAATGCATCGTCATACGATGGTGGCGGAATACTTGGATCATGATCAGCGCCTATCGACGAAGTTGCATGTGCCTGTACTTTTAAACGATTATTTTCTCCAGTAAGCTCTGTCACTTGTCGCTGCAGCAGCTCGATCTTCGCATCATTTGTCGTACGCATCTGGTTCACGGATTGCTGCAAATCACGGAGCCGATATTTAAGATCCTCATTCTCCTGCGTTACAGCCGCCATCACCCTCTCCATCTCAGGGTCTTCCGTCGATGACTGCAGCTGTGTTGCTAAAGCCTCCATTTCTTGTGCACGCAATGTGAGACGACGGTTCTCCCGCGCTAGGTCGTCGTCGCGCATATTGGCCTTCCCGGACAATAAAAGCTGCGTCATTGATTTCTCCATCTCGCGGATACGCTGCTTGAGCTTCTCGTTCTCTTTTGTTACGTCTTTCAGCACAACACGGAGCTCCTTTTGACTCGCACGGGTTTCTGGTGCTGCCATGGATCTCTCCATATCAGAAACACGAGTACTAAGCTCCTCTTTTTCGTGTTGTAGGCCCTGGATTGTTTTTCGCAAGGTTTCGAGCTGCTCAACTGCTTCGCGATTTGTTTCGTGAGCATCTCGGAGTTGTGCTTTGAGGCCCGCGTTATCTTGAGTCACGACTGCCAGTAGACGAGATGAATGTTCGAGTTCTGGCTGCAGATGTTCCAGTTCCACGCATCGAGCAGCTAGACGCTCGATTTCGCCTGCGAGTTCATTTGCTGCCTCATGCTCTTCCTTCGCAAGGAGAGATTGGGTTAGAGAGTGTTCCATTTTACGGACTTGAATTTTTAATAGTTCATTCTCCTGTATGAGCGTAGCGTTACGGTCGCGATAGTTATTTTGAGATTTAAGTTGTGACGTCAATTCTTCGACCTGTTGTCGAAGATTCTTAGTCTCTTCTTGTAGTTCCTCGAGAGCGTGGTTATCAGGTGTAGATGGTTCCGTTTTAATTAAAGGTTCGACAGGGATTGTGACTGTAACATAATCTGCTTCATCTTCATTCAACTCGTAATTTAGTTATGATTCAGACTGCAAGCAGATATAAAAACATACCAGGTACATCGAATACGCTGTGTCTATTATTCTTATGCGATGGATAACGGGTGTAAACTGGTAGTTCTGTCTTTGATCTCCGCAGTCTCGGTGTTGTGCCTATGTGTTCCCTGACGGGAGAGCTTGCACGACGACGTCTGGGCTTCAGAGTCTCTGTCGCCATGAGCTGGCGGCTACTAGATGCTGCCCGAAGGACTGGCGCAGTCAATGGAGGTCGCAAAGAGATAGGTATAAGAGATGGTGGAAGTGCATGTGGGATCTCCTCTCCAGCCAGCTTCCGATGAATGAGGTGCATTGCAACCGCAAAACAGTCGCGGGTCAGGCGATTGTCGTTGTGAATATCGGCGAGGTCCCTGGTGCACTGTCAGTTTCCTTGTGAGGCAGCGATCAAAGTGGTCTACTGACCAAATGTGTGCTCGGTCCTCAGCTGGTAGTTTGAACTTGAGCATAAACTTGGCTGCAGCGTCACCATCAACGAAGCCTCGGTTCTGTGAATCCAACAAGTCAAAATGGTGATTATATTCGAGCCTTTCGTGCGCGTCTACATCCCAGTGACTAGTATAGGAACTGCTTGAAGCTCCAGGAGAGATAGTGGAAGCGGAAACAGAGAGTGCACTCGTAGACAGTGCAGCTGGAGAGGGCCTCTGAAGTGGACTGGGAAATGAAGGTCCAGATTGTGAAAATGGATCTAGCAGAGTCTCTTTGGCGAGATCTTCATAGATGTGAGAGGGGATGGAAGTAGGTACCGAGGAGATTGTACAGGACTTTAACGCGTGAATTAGGTACATTCCCAAGGTAAATTCCACTATATCGAGCGCTCCACGTTCTTTACCGTCAGCCAAGTTCCTAACGTCTCGTTAATACAGAAGTTGGGTAGCACTATGCATGAATCATACCATATCTCTGCAAGAATATGGAACGATAGATTCGACTTCAGAAAGATATCTCTGACTTTATCACCTATCGCAATTACGTTTGAGCATGATGGAAGGAAATAAATGTAGTGTACAACATACCGTCGAGTAGTCCATGTACTGGGCCAGCTTCCATAAACGCGCGCTGAATGACGCGTTTTTCGTCTGTCGTTATGGGTGGAAGGAGAGGAGTTGAATGTATAACATCACTCGATGACTGCGAATCAGATATCCCATCGATAACTGCATGAGGACCGACTGATACCTTAGTTAGAATAGCTTCAAAGGTTATTTTAACTGGCGCTGCGTACCTTGGTGTAGAAGAGCCTCCCGGACTATTTCTCCGCTCTGAGCCCATCCTATAAGCCTCACTACAGCAGCTATCTCCTTCTCTGTCAAAGCTCCACTAGCATCTTCGTCTGAGAGGGTCCAAATCTCCGCTAAGATTGCGGCAGACAGGCCGCTTCGTTCGAACACATCCACAGCAGCTTCCGCAGGAAGTGTTCCTAGCCCCTGATGATCGGCATAGGATAAGATTTGAGCAGCAAGTCCTAGCTCGTATGTCGAAGGAACAAAGTCATTCAGAGTCATGACAGTTAGAGTTACAGATATCTCAACGCGCTTGTTGCGCAGTGCGCAGCGCACAGTTGTGCGAACATTGGCGTTGCGACCAGGACCAGTGGAACGCGGGAGTGTGTGGCATTGCGTGCATAATCGTTTAACGTCCATAAATGCAAATAATTCCAAAAGTGGAATCACCTTTACAGCATCGTATAACTCACCTTCCAGGCGCTTTCTGCGAATTCTTCTAGCATAGGTCTACAATTGTCAATTTATAACCCTAAACACTGTTATAAAATTATGTCTTAATACCTTTATAAAATTCAGATGTATATTTCTTTTCAAAGATAATGCACTTATTTATTCAACGTTCGGAGATGCTTTCTCCAACCACAGACTATCTCAATCATATTAGCCTAAACGTCTACGAGATCATCGTAAAAAGTGTATTCAAGCAATATAATTTGATTTCTGTGGTTTATGTTCGATTCTGATCATGTCTGCTCATTTAGTACTTCTTTCACTTCCACGAGACCAAAGCTAACCACTACTATCAATAAAGCAAATGAAGACACGCTGTTTGTTGAAAAATAAAATCGATATGCTTTCAACGTCAGTGATTAGAATAGCTGTAAGAATGTACTCCAGAGCTTGAAATGCAAGACGCCATTAGTGACTATGTCATGTATACTATGTAGAATTTGGGTTAAAACTTCGTTGGTCCGGACGATGGTAGGTAACAGTAGATCTCATGATAATCGCGCTCACTAGGCAGGATAGCCATTATACTATAGCACTTGTAAAGAAAAGGGCCGCCGCATTCAAGATCTAGGACACAATATATATAAAAGAACATCTATACTCTATCCCATATTTTCCAAAACAGTAAACAATGATTTCGCTATAATAGTTACAATATGCTATGTGTGATGTTGGTAGTTATCATTTAATGTATATAGATGCAGATGGTAGAAGGTTGTGGTAGTACAGGGCAGACGTGAAAGACAGGAGGAAACCGCCCGTGAAAGAGAAAAGAATATCATATCATACCTATGCTTCGCATTCCACGGCGTAATAACCCGCAATATCGAAGATGGTGTCAATTCCCGATTCCATCACTTCATTCAGAGACCAGTCAGCAAAATCAGCTCCCTGTAAGAAGTCAATGATAGGCGGGGAGGTCGCAGTGGGTGCACCGAGTCCCAATCCCTCCAAACCGAACGACCGGTTGGCGGCATAGTGGTGTATAGGAGGCAGAAAAGTATCAAGAGTGGTTGGGTTGACGTAAGGCTTGACGCCGAACTGCTCGTCGATGCGTTCGTAGTAGGGATGAGGAATAGAGAATTGAGGGACTTTCTATGAGTTAATGAGCATCATAAAATGTGATATATATTAGCACGACGTACCTCTTTTTCAACAGCGGGGCTCAGCTCGAGAGGCGGGATCTCGATAGTTGGAACGAATTGATCAAAAACATCCTCAGTAGTATCCATGACGTCGTCACCATAACCAAGAGAATGGGAGGGAGAGGAAATGGGCGTGGGGAGGCGGGGAATATCGCAAACATCGGACTCCTCTGAGAGTGCGCGAGGGTAAGGAGACGATGCCACCTTGCGTTGAACCCGGGTACTCTTCTTGCGACCAACAAAAGAAGCGCTCCTAGAAACTAGGGCGCTAGGTTTCTTCTTTCCCTTGTCGTTGGGCGAGTAAGTGTAGTTTGGGAACTTAGCCTGATGATCCTCCTTCTCCTGCTCGGCGAGTTTTAAGAATGGACGCTTAGCTTCGCGATCGAGCCCCTTCCAGTAGGCTCCAGCCTCCCTGCTAAGCTTGTTCTGGTCAAACTTGTGGTTGGGAGGGAAGAGGGCGCGCTGCTGTGCGCAATACTGGGAGCGGAAGAAGATGAAGGCGTTACGAGGACGAGGGATGTGGCCCTCCTCCTTGCGACGCGCATGGGACTTGGTGTGAGTAGTAGCGGAGGGGAAGTATTCACTGGGAGCGGGAAGAGGAGTATAGCTGGAGGAGGAAGAGAAAGAAACGGAGTTCTCGCGGTAGGTGGTGGATAGGCTATACGCATGAGCGTGATCCCGCCGGCGGGACTTTGCGACGGTGCGGTCAGGGCCGAGACTCCGGTAATTGGCAGAGTGGGTCATTGTAGACGGGGTGCAGAGAGAGTCGACAGTCTGCTGCTGAACCTTGGACGGCGCGAAAGTACTAGGGATCTCCCATCCTTGTTCTGAAAATGGAACAGGCAGCCGATCGTCAGTAATGAAGGCGCGATCCAGATATCGGAGATGAGAACATACCGTCATAGCTAACAGCTTCTTGCCTTGTAAGACGACTAGATTGTCGGCGGGAAATATTGCGGAAGTGAGGCATTGCAGAAAATATAAGAACTGAAGATTCGAGAGAGGATCTGTGTAAAGGAGCTGAGCGGTGGATTGACCGTAGATTATCTGCCTATCCGTCTGACATCCTTTGTCTTTTGAACCTGGCCTCCTCGAATGAAAGCTCCTTCCTTCTATGGGCCGTCCGACACTTACCCCTCGTTAATGTCACCTCGTTGCAGCCTCGAGGACTCTCTGAGTTTTGTGATTTCTGAGGATAACCCAAAATAGGCAATGTCGATCAGATCAAGATCAGATCTTGCTCAAGCGGAGGCAAATTTGAGTAGCAGAAGCCGTCCCTGCATCTCATTCAAGTCACGACTCTTCAACACGTTTAAACTTTGCCGTGTTGTCGAATCACTTTTGAGATCACAGCTAACCGATCCAGAACCGATCTATTGTGCATTATGGCTGGATGAACGACAACTTCACTGGCTCTCAGGCCTTTACGCAACGCCACGATTGAGATCAATCAATACGGGAATAACTTTGTCGTAGTGAACATACCTCCTACATGCATCGAGTATCCTCACCACACCGAACAGAATACCCATCCGTACGTGTACTCGTTGAATCTAGACGTCCAGCCCTTGCATCATGATAATGGACAGTGGTCCGTTTGTTTTGTCACGTCGAAACCCAAACTCGACCCTCGGTGTTAGGAGCCGATAGTGATTCAAATACAGGCTAAAATCTCCTATTATATTCTGGCACGTTCCAAATCGGCGCCCGGGAAGGTAATAGTGTCCAGATTTATTCCAAAGACTATTCGTTGATACATGACATTCAAAGCCCAGAGTTGATATACCAAAACCCCATAAATTTTGTAGGACATCTAGGGAGAATAGGCAGCCGTTTCAACATGAATGTGTCCTCGTCGCATTACTCGTACCCCAAGAGACTTGGTGCTGGGTGTGATAATGAAGCTTTCAATCACTGAGTCTTCACGTCCACTTCCACAGGGCATCCCCATCAGGATGCAAGCTTGTCTGAACATTGAAGAGCTTCAATACCGTTCTTTCGAGCGAGTATAAGTAACGGGAAAAACATGCACGCTATTATTCGTCCGCACAACGTGACGGGGAGCTGATCGAACAGCTACAGATAGCAGGTTTTGGAGTGGCAATACCGTCGAAATATGTTGCTACCTCGGAGAAGTTCATTTACAGTGGATTATCGAACGCTGAGACCAGCCTTAGAAGACGATCGTGACTTATTCTCGGTAAATCATACATTGGCGTGTATAATTTGGTGACCCATCCAGGTATGCATTTACATGCAGATCGGACGTGAACCAAGGTAATTGTCGATAATGATGGCTTTGAATAAAAATTCCAGGGTAGCATATCCACTAAAACGCTGGTTTAAGCAGTGCAATAATTTGACGCTAGAACCGACAGCTTACCGCTCAATCACGGAAGAACACAATAACCAGTGGTTCATGTGTGCAAACCACGCGTAGATGAACAAACTGTGGCACTTGTGCAGGGTACAACAATATCAGCGTAAGGTGATGTGCTCGTGTAACAGAATTCCATTCCAACGCGAGACCCTTAGAAAGTATATTCGTTGTTGGTTTACGAGTCACTTAGTTGACAAAGCCTTGGGATATCATCTGCTATGAAATCTTAGTTCAAGACGACGAGTCGGTGTAGCTTCTGTAGAATAGTCAAGTATCGTGACGAAGGTTTGGGGAATGTGGGCGAACAAGAAGGTAGGGTGATGCCACTGGTATCATTGAGACAAGTTGTAACTGCTATTCTAGAATGGCAAGGCTGTTACGAAAAATATAAACGCCATAGCGATTTTTTTTATCGTTCACAGAGAGAAACACCGCCCAAAGTCTCCAGAAAACGCGTAGTGCCCAAGACGAAAGTGGGACTGCTGGCCGGTGGCACTGGTAGTAGAGAAGGAAGCGTTGTTTGGCCTGGTTTGCATCTCCTGCCGACTGACACGATTGTCGGTGACGTTCGAGCATCTGAAGTCTAGCGCTAACCTTCATCCAACCTCCTATTAACAGCACAACTACTCAATTTACTACACCAATCTTCCAACTCTGGATAGGAAGATAAACTCGAGGAAAAATGTCGAAGGTCTCGCAGGACGAGCTAAAAACTACCGGACCCGACCAGCCGCAGCCTATCCAACAGCGTCCACGACGGGGGACAGAGCCAGATGCACAGGAACAGGTCATTAGATCACTACGTGAACAAGTTCAGGATTTATTTTCCCAGGTTAGCCAACTCAATAATAAGCTGGTCCAATCCTATGATCGCGTCTCCGACTTGGAAGATGACCTTCATGTTGCTTCATCCAACGTTCGCGCTTCATCTGTGAAAATATCACAACTGGAGCTCGAGCGCGCACAACATCTTTCTGCACTTAATACAGGTCTCTTGGTGGAAAAGTCTCACGTCACTTCTGAACTTAGCCGTCTCATGGAGAAGGCAACGGAGGAGGCTGCTCAGCGCGGTGAAGCAGAAATAGCTCGTGCAGCTATAGAGAAGGACCTTGACGATCTTAGTGCAACTCTCTTCGGTCAGGCCAATAGCATGGTCGCGGAGGCTCGATTTGCGCGTCATCTGAGCGAGCAGAAGGTGGATGAGGCTGAACGTGCTCTAAAGGGGGCGGAAGAGGCAGTTGGGATCATGCAGCAACAAATGCAGGCTTTGCGAGCCGAGAAGGAAGAGGCGGAGAAGAATGCACAGGAGATGCAAGCGCTCATGGGAAAGGGGAAGTGGGTTCAAAAGTACGAAAGTCCACAGAGCTTGACACGATCAGTGCGCCTACTCAGTACACATGTTCCATATGTGGAGTTCTTGAATTTCGTGTCGCATCTCCGTTCATTGCACCCTACTTCCCCGATTCCACCTGCTATGCCAACGCTCCTACAACTGCCCTTCCTCACTCGCCTGTCGACTGAGGACTCGTGCGTGCCTTTTCATATTGGAATCGCATACCCCTTACCATTTGCTTTCGTTTTAGTGAGCCTACCGTACGACTTGATCTGGCCCCCTCCTTGAACTGGCTCTCGAGACGCTCTGTACTTTCGGCCATCTATACAGGGCAGTTGACTATTGAACCCATTTCGTCTAGTTCGCTGCTTTCGGAAACCAGTGCGAATGCTTCAACCACTACTATTGCTGGAGTAAACAATAGCAACGACAATGTTTCTTGTGCGTTATGCGGTACACCAGTTTTCCCAACAACGGATGCGTTGCGTTCCAATCCACTGCGCCCACCCTCCCTCCCATTTGGTATGACTCATGCTCCTACTAACTCAACGTCATGGTCGACTTCGCTGTTTAAGAAGACGAATTTGGTTTCGGGGACGGCTTCTCAACCTTCCACCCCCCCACTTTCTCCTTCACGTCCCACCGCACCCCCTCACCAGCCATATCCTCAACAGATATATATCTTTCGACTGGCCTCGCAACCAACGTCGGCCATCGCATCCCTACCCATTCCATCCCTTGCGAAATCACCTTCACCTTCACTCGGTCCTGCTCATCAGAACGGATCGCCTAATGCTGGCTCTCCGAATCAATCAACCACCATATACCCGCTTTGCACAAACGGATGGTGTCTCTCTCGCCTGCGAAATACTTGTACTCTATGGGCATTCGTGCGTACAGGTGTTGTGGAGCGTATATGGGAGGAGGAACTGGCTCCTCTACCACCTCCACCACCGTATGTTCCCGCCACAACACCGGAAAAGCCACCACTTCCTTCTAGAAAGAGAGGAATATGGGGTATTGCTAGCGCATTCAGCGAAAAGGCTGCTAGTTGGGGAGAAGGGGATAAAGATAAGGATAAGGGAAAGAAGGTATCAGCTCAGGCTGTCCCCGAGACCAAGAAGCTACCTCCTCCGCCACCTCCAATGCACCCAACAGTAGCCGGTACTACCACTGAAAAGTCTGCAACTGTTCATGCCGTACCTCCACCATTGCCAAGGAGGAGTCAAGGTCGTGCAAGGAATGTTGTTTCTCCTGCTCAGACCTCCGAAGGCGCTGAAACAGACTCGAAGCCTGAAGATGCTTCGAAAGTGGCCTCTGAAAATGCTGCCAAACCCATCGAAGACACTGCGAAACAAAATGCAGAGATTCCAAGAACATCTGAGCCCCCTGTTGAAGAAACTTTGAAAGCTCCTATGGAAGCAATACCAACTACCGATACGCCCAAAGAATCTATTTCTTCTGTTCCACCGCAGATCAAACCAGGGGGTGGGCCACCCCCGCTTCCTCAACGAGCACGTACACCTGCCAACGTCCCACTGCCCGATTCTCGTCCCGTTACACCGGTCCTAAATCCTCCCAGTCGTACAGGTTCACCTGCAGCTCCTCCTCCCATTCCTCGCAGAGCAGCTGCACGTGGATCTAGGCTGAGTACGGGGCCTGGTGCACCTCTCGCTATACCTGCCCCAACGACAGAGCCTGTAGTAGAAGCTCCCCCAAAGGAGGAGGGTGCAATTGTACCGCCTGCACCCGCAGTAGTAGTGGAATCTGCAACGCCTGTCGTCACTTCCCCGATTGTAGAGGAAGCAGAAAAGGTGGTTGATGGCGAGACGATAGTAGACCCTGCAAATGTGCCACCAGTTGTAATTCAAGACGGCCCGTCGCCCTCTAGTAACTCGACTCCTGCCAACGGAGAATTATCTGTCAGTGCCGCACCTGTACGGCCGAGGATGCAATCGAACGAATCACTGGTGTCAGATGAAGAGTTTGTGGATGCTCCAACGCCAACGCCAGAACTTGAGCAAGTGCTGGCCAAGTCAGATGAGGCCACCCCCGTTCTACCTATAGCTATAAAATCTAATGAAGATGCTGAAGTTGAAGTGGATGGTGACTCGACGAAGGTGGTCGCTGCTGAAGAAGAGAAGGGGAACGTTGAGGTGCCAGAAGCTGAGAAGGAGACGAAAGAGGAACCAGATACAATGATTAAAGTTAACGGAGCGGGACAACATGTGGTGGACAGAGAGGTCGTTAGCGGAGACAAAGAGAAGACAACACTAGAGGACGAAGAAAAAGAAGGATTCGTCGGAAATCTAACATGGGAAGAGAGGACGTGGAAGGAGCTGGTGCGTCTGAGAGAGGAGATGTTCTGGGCACGCGTTGGTGGACTTCGCTGATGCATATATACCCTCATCTGTCCCATTCTTCTGGTTATATCAAATGTAGACTGATTCCTTACCATCTAATGTCTATTGCATCCCTTCCTTTCAACATGCCATACATTTTCGTTTACTCGCATAACTTATGATTTTACATTCTATTCCCATGCAAGTACACATGTACTGTGTCCTGTTCCGTATGTCCTTGTAATACATCATACAAATTTTAGAAACACTTCCTTTGTTCCTGTTCAACTGTCTTACGCTTGCTGGCCTGCATGGACCCAGGCTGCATGTTTGCGGACAAGCTCTGCAACAATATCTTCCTCGATCTCCTTCACTTGGCTCGCTGGTACACCAGTTGCGACTGTAGAATCTATCCTCAGCCATGACTCCACGAATGTCGACTCCAAGGCATCCGGTACGGGCTCAGCACCAGGTGGCAGCGCGGGTAGGGGCTTGCGAGAAACAAATACGACCTCAAACTTTCGTCTGTGGAGGTCATTTCCGATTACGACCTGATGACCGTAACGTTCGAGTGCAGCGCGAGCTTTGGGTATAAGGAGATCCGGGTCAGTTTCCAGCTAAGAGTGGGATGAGCTCCCATTACAAGACCAGTATTGTGCGGCATTCATACCTTGAATGACACAATGTAACCGTCTCGCGTCCATTCATCCACCATGGATTTAAGGATCTTCGGGACTTGATCCATTTCAATGGAGAGATTCCCCTTCCCTGATTGGATCTTGTGGACAGACTAGAAGAGATGCAGCACATGGTCACGCTGCTGGAAATAAAAGTAAAGTGATATGAACTCACCATCTTCTGCCTGGGTAGGAAGAAATCGCTTACAGCCGCTGCAAGATAATACATGGCTTTCCTTCGTAGAACTGAAAGCTCCTGGCTAACGGCGCGGAGGAGCCATAAGTAATCGTTCACCGTGACGAACGTTAATGTGTGTAACGTTCCTGCGGCATGTACCGCTTTGTAAACGGTTAGAACTTCGAGGAGGTCTTCTCGCTTGTCCTGGGTGACAGATATTCTTGGAGTCGATTGTCCTTTCAATGTTTCAATCTCAAGAAAATCTAGGAAGGGGTTTGTCGAGTGCGAGTAATGCCTGCTAAATGGCTGGAGACTGAATTGACGGTGCATGAATATCACAGCATATCCGGCCTTCAGGAAGTATTCTGCAGAAGTGGCACCACGCGTTCCTACGAGTAACAACCATTAGGCTTGGGGCACAAGGGTAAAAGCGAGATGGTCATACCAGCACTGAAGTTGTCAAGAAACCGAACACTAGAACGGCGGAGCGATATTGTAAGCTCTGGTCCGCAAGCATTACAATGTGAACTCGCTCACACATTGAGCTCCAGCGGAACTGTAGTTCCACCACTCTGATTGCGCGAAGATAGGGTTAGAAACTATCTGTTATCGATCACAATCAGAGGGCACCTACCGTCACTAATACCACGTTCCGTCTTTCCTTTGCCTGTCTTTGCACGAATTCTCGGACCTGCTCGACGTCATGTTCGAGTGTTGGTGGAGGAGGTTGAGTTTCAAAGTACGACTCCGCTGAGAAAGAGGTAGGTTCCATGTGCATTTTATCTTGTACAAGTTAAGTTATGCACGAAGGCAAGACCAAGTTAGATGCGATTTTCTGAAGTGGTTCCGCAGGTATAAGAACTCCGCAGAGGAGTTGAAGGTTATATAGTAATAGAGAAGATCAAGACAAAATACCTGACTCCGGTTGACTGAGGGCCGTTTTGTAATGTCTTGTTACCCGATCCCCGATCACCTTCCTGATTGCCCAACGCTGCCTCTCATGACGACCAACCAGCTCTCGTCACTGTCATGAACGAGTCTAGTAAATTCTGCATCTTAACTCTCCAGTTTTAAGATCATAATACAAGGCACAATTACGTCGTCTTTCTTATATTTCTGCGCACACTATTAGCGAACCTTCAAGTTTACTGGTGTACCTCCGACAGTTTGACCCCAGGTTAGCGCTCCGATTCTTCCCCAATCCAGGGCTCTTCGGGAATCAATGTCATACGTGACATAATGTATATCAATTGTCACCTTGCCAGATGCGATAATGTTGATCTTTTCTCGTGTCTGTCTTGAAGGAGTAGAAGCTTGACGCTGTGGTTCTGAAATCGAGGAGTGCTCTCACGAATGGTGCAAGACTGGCATTGACCATCTTGACATCAACTCCTGCTTCGCTGTCCAAACGTCTCGTTACCGTTGCTTTAAAGGCATTCCGTAGTCTGAGGCTACCGAATATCTGTGGACGATCATCTAAATACTTGGGAATGGCTTAATCCTCTGAGTTGTTCTCTCAGAATGCAGACTTATCTTTTACTTCAACAATGCATTAGCATCTAAAGGCAAAATTAAGTGAAATTGATCGACGCGCCGATGACAACTCAGCGCAAACGTAGGACCTGCTTTCCCAAATACCGGAAGATCATCTTGCACTGGTTAGATAGCCTGATCACACGACGAGACCCAATGCAACGGGAACTACAAGTTCCGGGAAGTATAGACCTGATCGAGGTTATAGCTGTTGTTCCTTGAGTGCATGAGTGCTTACGATATAACTTAACAGGCGTCCAATAATCTGGTGCTGCCACCGCTTTCTTTCCGCCGTCTCCTCAATGCCTCTCAATCGTCTATGGCCATATTCTCCAGTCGTGCGCCACCGGCAAGAAAGCTGGAGAATATTGTTGGCTGGCGACAATGCGGTTGGAAAGACCTCGTTTGCATATCAGGTTTTTATGTCGATCTTCATCTTATAGGACCACTCTAATTTCCATGCTTTGGTGAATACAGTGTTCCGAGGAAACGTTCAGTATGTGCCTCCTACCTCTCATTAAGAAGCTGATTCTCATCGGTAGCGTATAGAGGCATGTAATGGCCAGTATCCAATGTTAAAATTTTCCTTAAAAGCCTTAATCATAGGAGTGTTATGATACTTCATTACAAGAGGAGCATCTGGTTGAATTGGACTGCGATGAGATTCCAGCGACTATACTTTTATTGGATACATGGGTAGCACAAGGTAGGCACGGCAAATTATCCATTAAAAATAGGCACTTACCAGTCAATAATTTAACAGCGTGCGATATAGGCATTGACGACGAGATCATCCCGTTTGTATCATGTACCACGCTTAAAATACTTTCACTGACAAATATCCTGCAGGAGTGGACATGCCTTCATCCTAATGTATTCTGTGACCTCATGCCACAGCTTCAAGGATATCGTAAATATGTATCACCAGATCCGCAAATTAAAGCGTGGCTCAAACCCCGTATTCGCTCTTATTGGAAATAAATGCGATATGAGGTCGTCCAGGGAAATATCATTTAACGAAGGAGCCGCTCTCGCTCAGGAATTAGGATGCCAGATTTTCCTCGAAACGTCTGCTAAAACCGGCGAAAACGTTCAACTAGTCGTTTCAAATATTATCAGCGAATTGCGGAAAGCTGGAAACCGTCGAACACAGATGTTAAATCCCATGCAGCTGTTACGACTAAGCCTTTCGATTACAAAGCTTTGGAGCTCAATAATTCGGAAATGATTTCGATGTAGTGGCCTCACGAGAGAGGAAGGGATGAGGATGGGTGTGAGGTATCACAGTATGAATAGGATAACTTATGAGATATTGTTATATTTACATATCTCTCGACTGACAGATATGCCATTCTCCAGCTTTAAGCCGGTATTTCAGGGCCGTATTTTATTTGTACTTATTGAACAGAACCGTTAGTAGGTCAAGCTTCCGATTCTGTTCTGACAGAAATTCAATATTCAAACCTCTTCGTCTGGCTGCTCATTTTGGGCTGATTTACATTGTTATGCGGATATGGAACGGCTCTATGACTCGCAATGCTGTCTATTCATGCCAATATAGGCATTCTACTCTGCGAAGACTTCACAATTCTGCTTTGGACTCTCGTTTCAAAATTCTATTCATGGGCCGCGACGAATTCTCTTGTACCGTTTTGGACCAATTACACGCTGCAACAGGTGCTTATATGTTATGGATTACTTCAAAGTACAGGATTCACACCTCTTAGATGTTTAGATGTATGGGAGGAGATATCTATCGCGACACATCCGGATGAACGCGTCGGTCGACGTGGATCTCAACTTTCTGTTTGTAAGCACTGTTGTACACCGCGGTAAATGTTCGAATACTCAATTCATTTCTTCCATGAAGCACCCCTCAAAATATTAGGAGAATCGCTTAATATACCCGTTCATACCATTCCACATACGAAACCCGAGTTCAGGACCTGGCATGTTCGTCGTGTTTCTGAACTATCACCGTTCACGCGCTAACTCTATTGTCTAGCCTCCATACCCATACTTTCCACCTACGTTGCCACCGCCACGCAATCATCTCTTAGTCACAGCATCTTTCGGACGTATTCTGCCGAAAACCATGCTGGACCTCTTCCTACCAAATAGAAGACTTAATGTTCATCCATCGTTACTTCCTGCGTACCGTGGGCCTGCACCGATACAACATACCATCTTGAACGATGAGAAGGAGACTGGTGTATGTGTCATTGAGATGTTAAAGAAGTCAGAAGGGATTGACACTGGTGCTATTTGGGGATGCTCTCGAATGGTGTGTGTCTCGGAAATTTTTGGTGCAAATACTGAATACATTCAACAAGCCTGTTCCCAAGGATGTTACGTTTGAAGTTCTTCGTGATTCTCTTGCTACAGAAGGTGGTCGTCTTTTGGTATCGGTACTTCGTGATATGAGGACAAAGAAGGTTATTTCGTCACAGTTCGCATCAATATTAAACCAGCTGAAATATAGGATAGGCACAACAGGGGGAGCAACCATCGAATGAAACGTTAAACCGAGCTCCTATGATTTCGATTGCTGACTCTATTGTCAACTTCGAAAATGCATCTGCAGAAGAAATCGTCAGACGGCATCGTGCTATCTCGCACCAGGTAGAGTTACTATCTTGTTTATTGCTCCTGCAGCTAACTCGTAGCATTTAGCGACCACTCCTAACTCATCTTCCGTCATATAAGAATAAGACTCTGCAGTTACACGAACCGGAGGTATATCATCCACCTTCTGGAAGCCCATACCCTCATCTCAGCACACATCCTGGGGCGGCATTATTCAATAAGTCCACCAGATCTTTGCTTATCCGGTGCGCTCAAGACTCAGTACTCAGCGTGCCTGTCGTGAAGCAAGAAGGAAAAGCGCTCGTAAGCGCAGGGGATTGGTGGAACGGGGCCAAAGGACTGCAAATCGTCCATGCTGGCGTAGTTCAGCTTGGTTCCACGCCAGAGGGTCTATCATATCCATGAAGACTGTGCCTTTCATCATCTTCGGCCACGACTGATTGCTCTTCTCTATCTGCCAGGATCACGTAACGACCTGAGGGTACCTCGATACTACAGTGTTCCCTTACCACTCTCCTGCAAGCATAATGCCATCCAAATGTTATCTGTTCTCCGTCTGTTTACTGTAGACCAAAGCAGTCGATAATGTTGTCTATCTTGATGGAATTGATTCCTTGGCTCAAAGCCAGCTGTTTCATGAACGTTCGAGGAGATTGCTTACAGCAAGGGAACCTAACGTCTGGTATTTCCTACAGTACACGCGTTGATAAAGCTTTGGTGACGACATCCATGATGTTTATGATTCACAGTGCCTGGCTAGAATCGTCTACAACTTACGCAACTGCCTGATTTTCATTTCATTTCGCCTGAAACCTCCGTCTGTCGTGGGTGCAGCGCGCACTTTTGTTGATGGAGAACATTCCAGGTCACATAAGCACAATAAGTACATTTCGTCCCAAAGTTGTTCAAAAGAGAGCTGTCATAATTTTCTGCCAAGTTTAATCATCCCGGGCCGGTATCAACTGAACTATGCAGCACTTCAGGCATTCACCTACCCACACAATTTTGAGTCCTCACAAATTCTCTGTACCTGGATATTCATAGATTATCTTCCCGCCGGAGTGTACTAATGAACCTTGTTGAAGTAGAGCATATACCTTCATTGCGGCTCCGAGAGCAATTAACCGGTAAATGCTTGCGAGAGATATTCTCGGAATAACATGGGAACTATAAATAGGACGGAAGCAGTCTATTTATATCTTGGTGAATTGGCTATTCCTAAGAAATAAATTTTAGAACTATGCAAACCATTGCAGATCGACCTTCTAGAGAGACTATTTCAATAAGGCATTGCCATCTCCAACATCAGCTTCTTGCGGAGATTGTCTGAACACTGTTTGGTTGGCTACGATTTTGCTTTAATCCCTCATCGAACAAACATACTTGGCGGCGACCAAACATGACCACCTGATACCGTCCATGCTTCATCTAAAGCTTTACCAGCGCATGGATGAGCACTCCCTACTCCACACTGTGGTGTACCATGATGTGCGTTCGAAATCCAGAATCAACGTAGCAATGGCCAAAAATAATTCACGAAGGGATCACAAGAGCCTATCATGTGCCTTGATTCGCTCATCCTTCCAGATGCTTCTGAAGTGCTGGCGTTGGTATAATTATATAGATTCATTTTGAAGACCGAAGAGGCCGATGCGGGAGAGAGCTGCGATATAGTTAGACTTTTATACTAGGAGACAGGTGAGAAGCTGGAAGTAGAAATCGGCAGTTGCAGGGAAATAGAACTTGAAGAGGCTGGCTATATTCGTTGAAGAAGATATTTTGATCACACATTCCATAATTAATGCTATTTCAGTTACTCTATATTTGAAAGCGGTTGAGGGAACCGGAGTGTGTACTGCTGTAACATACGAAAGCAGTGAGATTGCTATTAAAAATAAACATAACAATTTAAAGAATACTCCGGTCCGCCGCTATGGTCGGGGCGAACGACGGGCTTGGGGTTGTCTCGTCGAGGATAACCATTGAGCGGGTAGAGCAGGTGACAAGTACCACTGCGGCGCGGACCAAATACCAGACAGACAGACATCTAGGTGCAGAGAAAGATAGAAATAAATTTGCGTGGACGGTAAGGGGCGGCCGTGAGGTATTATAAGCAGAGATCCTGGGGGCGAGGGGTTTTCTCGGCCTAAAGAATTAATGAAATCTGAACCTAAGGCGTAGAAGATCCAAAACCCAACGACAATCCGGAAGAGCTTGACAGCCAGTAGCAGCAGTCAATTACAGGGGAGTTCTAGTACTTGAGCAGAGAAGCGGCGTCATCATTCAAAGAATCAAGTAAGAAATGCCAAGACCACCCAACAAGTTTATGTAGCTCCAGTGAGGGTCTCCTAGTAAATATGAATCAAAGGTAGAGCAAAATCGACACTCCAGAGAGAAAATCACGAAAGAGGTACTCTCATCGAAATCACGCAAATCAGTCAATTTCGAGGCGTTAAGCGCAGAGGAATGTTGGATGACAGGTATAAGAAGCTTGCTGGACTGTGGCTACTGGCGTTGTAGAATGATTAAATGGAATGCTAGCATGAATGATGATTGGATGGTTGGACTGTAAGCAGGTTAGCTTAGAGTTAGACTTATACTATTATAATCGTAGTTCATTCATGCATTCGAGTCATTCATTTGATTCATGCCTATTCATCTGATGAACCCCGGTCAGCGATAATAGTGCTGACGATCCCTTTTTTTTTTTTTTTTTGGATACAGACCGGAGAGGAACTCCACTCTAGACTGCGTCGTGTACTAGTATTAATAGCAGCGGCGCTGTACCCACTGTAACCTCGTTCTAAATGCCAATCAAGTTACCTCTAAACTGATGCAGACAGAGCCTTTCCATTGATCATATGAATGATGATGCAATTGAATTGACTGCGCAGCATCTCCTCTTGTCCATAGCACGACATCGACGCGTCGAATCGCGAATCGGTGGATTAATCACCACCCGAGCCCGAGGGTAGTTTTTCCGCTGCGTTTACGGTTGTGGATGCTGTTATGGGTTCCGTTGAAGTTGTAGGTTGCGGGCGGGGAGATGTGAGAATTTGAACTCGAATCAAATGTTGCGATGGCGATAGTAACACACTTGCGTTATTTTTATTCCATCGACAGTCGACTTGGTAGGTAAGATGAGTACCTACTTACGCATCATCGGCGTCATCGCCATCACTAACCGCTCAACATCAAAAAATAAATAAGAACAAGACCTCGTCGAGCCTGATGGACTTTTCTCGCGCTTCGTCATCTTTTTGCGCAATCTGAGCTTACTTTGTGGATAAAATGCTCGAATTTTACTAATGAGTACAGCTGCCGCTCTTTGTGCGCATGCGCATCACCGTGCGAGGCCACGTTCCACGCGTTTGCATGTTCGCGTAATCGGCCATGGGAGGCGCGTCGTGGGATGGGTGGGAGGATTTTTTTTCGTGTTCCTCAAGTTTGCTGGATAGATAGAAATTTCGCGATGACTGTTCCATCGAATGTCGAATGCGCCAAGGGCAGTTGATAGCAGTCGATTAAAGAATTGACTAGACGAAGAGCCTTCGCGGCTTCGAGAGCGTCCTCCGAGAATCATGCCTTCGCGGTGTAGTGGATGAGTATGGACCAATGGTGCCGGCACCGCATTCCTGGATACGCATCTACTAGATGAGCGATGAACTTTAAAGTCTATATCTGAGTTTATCGAATCAGTTGTATAGGAGGACTCCGCCAAGAGAAAGATTAGTTGGTAGCCATACATTTGACTTTTGTGCAGCTTTCGTAGAGAGGCGGGAGGTGGGAGGAGAGGAAGAATAACCGCCGGCACACGAGGAGGCCTAGAAGAGACGGAGATCATCGAGCAGTTCGGTCCATCCGAGGTCGGAGGCGAGTCGAAGTAATAACCGAACGACCTGGTTATTGCATGAATGAAGGTGAAAAAAACACGGAGGATGCGAGGCCTGCGCAGCGTCCAATGAGGCCAAGGAGCGAACAACGATATGAAATTCAAGAAAAATGCAGTTGTATTAGAAGTTAGAACGTACACACTGTCTAGTATCGCGCTAGGGCGATGATAAACGGGTAGAAGTTAAACTTACTGTAAGCGATCCGAATTTACCAGCTTGATACTGCGTCATACCGAATCTTCTGCTCGTATTATGCCAACCGATTGACGCCACAGCTGCTGCGGACCTCGAGATCAGGCTGATTTAAGGGGTATACCGTTGAGTAGCTGTATTTACAGGAGTAGACGGAGCTTTGATGACTTCTGAAGAGTGGTGATGCGTCCAAGTCGATTTGAGGAGTCTTCGTATCTTGGAGACTTGAAAGAGAGCCACTGCTGCGGAGAGTTGGAAGTTTGCTTGGATGTGGAGAGTAAATAAGATAGGCAAGGGGGTATCCTTTGGAAGGGCGTTGCCAATCGACGAATCCAGGAGAAGAGATAACTGGAACTTGAGGCGTGCTGAGAAGCCTGAGGCGAGCCGTATCGCATTGGATCAAATACTTGGCGCGTCTGGCTCTGAGAACCTTGGATGGAATTTTTTGTTGAAGAAGAGGCTAAGGAGGAGGAACGCGTAGGCTTGGCGTGATAGGAGTGTAGGTGGCGCGTCGGTGTCGGCGAGGATAATTAAACAGAGAAGCTTTTTACTTGAGTACAGAGGCTCAATTGCACGCAGAAGGTGCTCTATATGAGCATGCAGGCAGAAGCTAGTTACAGACAAGCGTGGATAGAAATGACGGCAGGTGTCGCGATAGAAGACGCGACTTAAGAGATAATCCGCGGGTTTTATGATGGTGGTAAAATGAACAGGCTGCCGTGTGGGAAATGAAGGCGGGATTTTGTGGATGAGGGTGCCAGTGTATCGGTATGCGATGAGTGGGATATGTACGTGAATGGGATACGTGGTGAATGGAATACACCAAGAATCATCGTGCAAGAGGTTCGCCGTGTGTGTGTGCCATAATGACATGTGCCAAGTGGACCCTGAGTGTGTTTTCCCCATTCGGCTGATCGGACGATTGCCGTCCAATTGATGACGACACCCCCAAGCTACGCGACACTTTGGTCCCAAATCTTTCCCAAATAAGCGCGTGGTTGCGGGCGAATGGTGCGGTGCGTTCATAGAAAGACGATTGCTCGCCTCTCTTCCGTGTTCTTCATTCTCTAATCCCACTTGCGACGGTGAGCAAGCTCTCTCCTCGCTGTTTCCTCCAATGGCCTCCCCATCGCTGCGAACTCCCGCCATGGCATCGTCCTCGTCGTACCCGGCCCCGCCAGCCATCCCACCACGCTCCCGCTCTCGGCCGTCGGACGTCTTCCGCCCCAAGCTCCCCCTCGATCCCTTTGCACACCTCGACTCGCTCAGGCCCTGGCCCGTCTCCGTGCACGCTCTCGCTGGCCTCACACACACCCACCACCGCCAGGTCATCCTCGTCCTCGGAGGTGTGTCATTTCTCCCATCCTATTCTTCCTTCCTTTCTCTTACTTACCCGCTTTCCTTCCTTCCATCTAGAACCTTCTCAAACAGACCTCCTCCCGCTCATCTCTGCCCCCTCGCTCTCCAACTCCCTTCTGCTCATTGCAACACATGCACCAAACGCCGTTCCCATCCCGCAGAGCACCCTGGCAGGCACCTCGGGCCCCGCGATCCGCATTCTCCGCCTCACATCCCCGCTCGCAGTACAAGATTCAGGCGCATTACGCCTCGTCAGCCTCTTCGAGCGTGCAGAGCGTGTCGCTCGCGCATGGCGCAAGGAATCCCATGCACACAAGGGGTCCCAGTCCAGGGTCATACAACTGGCAGAGGGCCCAGGCAGTGATTTTTCGGTACAGGAAGAGTATTCGCCTCCTACCCCGAGCACGACGCGCGAGGGAAAGAGACGTTCCTCGCCACTCAATCCCAACGCGCATGCCAACAATGGGTCCAGCACGCCTCTGCAGCGGTACCCCTCCCCTGCGCCCTCCATTTCCTCCGTGGAGACGTCTTCCTCCACCAACAATAGCAGTAACAATACTGGCAAAGGGGTATTCAACCGCTTCCGCTCCTCAACCCCTGGCTCCCCAGCCTCCTCTTCCGCCTCACTCGTGCCCGCCTCTCGTACCCCCAAAAAGAGATCAGCCACAATAAAACACGGCAAACCCATCCCGCACACGCGTCCGTTCGACGCGGTACTCAATTTCTTGCCTGCGGGCGTGCAGGAGAAGTCGTTGTTGAAGCATGCCATTTTAGTGACGACGCTGTCAGCTCCGTTTATGGTTGTTGCTCCCGGCCATTCGGGCTCCAAGCCCCCTTCTCCTCCCTCTTCATATGCAAACAACAATCGCGCATCGGTATTCTCAACCACTTCGTTCTCATCCTCCGAGGTGTCTGTGAACAACGCAGCAGCGCCGAGGAAGAGGTTTTCGATACTCCGTGCACCCAGTAAACAGCAAATGGGCGTGTACCCCGCCTCTGCACCGAGTAGTAACGCCGACCTTTCTTCCCATGCGTCGGCACCGCTGTTCGTGGATAGGGCGCCAGGCAAGGCACATATCATCCATGTTTTGCCTTCTTCCTCTTCTCCCCAAAGCTCCACCTCGTCAACCCCCTCTTCATCTACCGCACGACCACTTAGGTCCTCAGAAAAACCCAAGCTCGCACAAGGCATAGAGCAGTTCCTTCTATCGTTCTCTTTCCCTCTCTCTTCCTCATTGTCCTCCTCGTCATCGGCCAACTCGTCCCCGGCAAACTCGAGGCGAAGCTCGACCTCCCAGCCGACATCGCGCAGAGCGTCGTTCATACCTCCGATGAACATGGAAGCCATGATGAACGGCGGCGGCGGCGAAAGGGAAGAGAAACCGGTCCCATACGTCCTTGCAGAGGGCGTATTGGGGCATGCGTTGGTTTCATCTTCTTCTCCGACTTCTTCACTGTCTCCAAATCCGCTTTCATTCTCACCCTCTCCGTACCCCAACACACCTTCAACCCCAGGAACAAACAAGCAAACCACCGTGGCGGAGCTCCTCCTCGCTGGTGCTTTGGACGTGAAAGACGCGCCGATGTTCGCTGGGAGTGTCCTGGGTGCAGGCGCGGGGAGGGCGTGGATTGGCGCGGGGGGTGAGGTTGTGCTTCAGGGTTCGGTGAGAGGGGCAGGGGTACCGGAGGTGCAGAGGGTTGGATCTGTTGCTGGGTTGGGTTTAGTTGGAAGTGGAAAGGAATTCGTGGATGCAAGGGAGATCAAAGGCAAACAGCGCGAAGGTAGCGATGGGACATTGAAGAAACGACCCCCGCCTAGTGCGCTCCCGACTCCGCCGGAGAGCGCGTCGAGTATTGAGGGTGGCGAGCATGATGATGACGATGTTTCAGATGAGAGTGGGAATGGGAGTGCTAGTGAGGTTGAGGGTGAACCAGAGGAGCTGGAAGAAGAAGACAGAAGGAGAGGCCGACACGCGGATGAGGTGCAGCCCCCGCACTTAACTTCAGTGCCCACCGCAGGGTATAATAATACGAAATCGAATCAGGGCCGGTCAAGTTCCCTTGGTCCACCTGCTCTTCCTTCGACCGTGCAGCCCGTCCTTGGGCGCGGTGCCAGTGGGGCATCTAGCAGTCTTTCGCACAGCGCGCTCTCCTACGAACACGAAGGTGCAGAACAGGCAGTACCCGAGAGGGCACACACCACGCTCGGTCATGGGCTCCACTCGGAAAAGCCTCGCAGTAGGGTGCATTCGACCTTCAGTTTCTTTTCGTCAAAGAAGAGGAAGGGGATTCCGAGTGAGTTGGCCGATGGCGTTGCTCAACCACAACCTGCATTGAAGGGCCCAGGTTCGAAACGTGGGTTGAGGAGGTTGTGGGCGGGCAAGGAGGGGAAGGTTGGTGTCGTTGCTTGACCTATTGGTGGTGGTTATATCCAAAGCCTGCTTGATATCCCCGTCGCAACTCTAGCTTTCTGACGTTAAGCCAACGCATACCTCTCCCCCTACCCTGTCTTAATCCCTCATTCATTCGCTCATCCTTGACCTTGCCTGTCTCGTCTCCCCTCGACCCCTCGCCTCCTCTTACACCCTCGCCGCAAGTGCATACATGACTAGAAGGGGTTCCAAAGCTGCCAGTTATGAACTTCTTGTCGTTGCGTGAGTGTCCCCTCTATCTTTTATCCTGGTGTTGGGTCTGCCTGCCTTATACCGGAGCTGTCTCTCCATCCTTTACCCTTCATTCATCCTGCATCCTTCACTCTGCATTCACGGCTCATCTGCCTCGAGGACGTGTGCCGTGACTTAACCCACTGTTTCAACTGAATGATTGACTGACATATTTGCTTCCGTTCTCTAGGCTGTCTATCCGTCTACCTCCCTCCCTCCCCATTCCTATCCTGTCTCCCTCTCAAAGTCCTATTCTGTTACTGCATTCCCCGTGTCCTAACCACATACCGTCATCTACTCTGTCATACACGGAACACATACACATGAAAATGACCTCTCACCCGTTGAACGAACGACCCGCGTCCCGCTAAACAGAGGCGGTATTATGATACCAATGTTGTGATATGTTATGAATCTTGCATTCCCGCCTCAACTCCTCCTTCCTACTTCGGGTTTCTTCGATCAAAGTCTATTTCGTCTGTCTATGCCTTCTTCATCATTTCCATCTAGTCTCCTCCATACAAGCACTCTAGACGATCAAACATTCACGTTTTAAAAGTTTAACCCATCATTTGTATGTTATTCTTCGCAAAAAAAAAAACGCATCGGACCTCTATTACAATCCATTTTCCTCTCTTGTCATTCTTTATCGACGTTTACTGCAATCGCTCTATCCATCCGTCCATCCACTCATTACGTTTCATTTTTTCCTTCTACCTTCTACCTATTCTTCCTTCCGCCCTCTTCTCTTCTCCAGCTTCCTTCTGCCGCATTGCTACTCCCCTGTAGCTATCGCCTATCATCCAGCATCTCCAATACCTATATCATCTTCCTTCTACTCATAAACGTTTTATCCCTGTCCTCCATCTCCTTTCTTCCCTTACCCCTATAACTATTTCCTCGCTTTCTTCCTTCTTTTCCGACTACTATTTCCTCCCTCTTCCTTTCACATGGACTTTAGTATTCCCTCTTATGCCGCGTCAGTGCATCCTATATATGCTTCACTCCGAACGAGTGGAGAAGGACGATCTTACTTTATACATCGATATCTCCCCTACCATCCCCAGCCCAAAAAGTTATAAACGTTATATTAGTGTTATGGCAATTGATTTAATGCGTGTTTTTGTGGGTTGTTGGTTGGATGAGTGTTTAAATCATAGGGAATGCTTTATGTTAAAGTGAGGCAATACAACTGAGTTATCAGGTTCAACAAATCATACATGGCATCGTATCAAGTATTTATTAGCTGTCGATGATACAAGACTATAGTACCTGTTGTGGCGGTAAAACATGCTGGACTGCACTATTTCGACCAGGTGTTCACGGGATGTGAAGTATTACACACGAAGCTTACTGGACAAAGTGTTTATTCGACCTAAAATGGAAGGTAAGGGTCCGAATTTAGGTGGCTTAGGAACCTTTCTTCTCTAATTTAAATGAAAAACCGACATGCACCAGGATCCTGTTACACATCACGAAACTCAAAAAAATAAAAAATAAATCAGTTCAGATGCATCCGTTGGGTATTATGTGGACGTCTGGTCGAAATGGTACAGTAATTTAAGTTCGATTCAAGTCGTGCCTGCAATATATTTTTCTGTCTCTGTGAAGTGAAGCCGGTGTGAATATGGCTCGAATAGGGAATTATTAATAGATTATAAATGACTCATTTTATTAAGACCTAGTGGATTCGAAAACCAATCCCTTCACAAAGTCGTCGACTTTCTCATTCTTCAAATTGTGAGGAAATAACAATAAAGATCTACATAAAAGATGTATATCCAAAAGAAAGATGTATTTAATATTAATTACAAGCTACTCAGCTCATTCCCGCTGTCTTGTGTACACCAGAAGTTTGTGTAGTAGTGCTAATTCCTAAAGGCTAACATAGCATTTCAGATAACAAAACCGTTAGAATAAAACATGTGCAAATACCGCAAGACTCTCACTTTGATACAGACCCCCACCCGACGTCCGAGTCCGACGCAACCCCCATGGTCCCGACGCTTGTCTCGGGCGTATGTTCTTCTACTGAATCACTAATACCTCTTTCTCCGACTTGTAAACCCCCCTAGTTGCCATTTATACGCAGCAAGATGTCCGCAACGACACTACGAGCAAGCTGTTTCTCTGTTATTTTTCTCCGGTTTTCTACGAAACTCATTCAAAGCACAACGGACGTAGCTGTGTTGGCCATAAACGATTTTATAAAACATCTTCGTATACCTATAACCATGGTTATGGCTGTCATGTCGACTACGGAATCTAGCCTGGGTCACGAACCGATCACGTTCTCTAAGATATACTGAATGCAACTAATGACGATCCCGTAGACGACTACGGAAGACCATTTTGCATTCGTCCACTCTGTAAGCATTCCTCGGCCTTCTAAGACTATGATCATAGACATTATCCACCATACAAACAGCGAACATGGTGATATTTGGCGAGACACCACCCTCTCCTATTCTGCATCTTCATCACTTGGGTGTGCTCTACTAGGTCCTGTAGAAGCCTTTTTTATCATCATTCTCCCAACTATTTACGCTGGCATCACTTACGCATTTCAATATTTCATGTCATCAACGCAGGTCAAAAATGCGTCGCCCGAATATACACACCCAGCTTTGGATACCAGAATTCAAGTTCGAGTTGAAATTAGGGGGCTCGAACCTATAAAGGAACTTAAACTTATAGGAGTCCTAGGCTCTGGAGGATACGGCGTTGTGTACCGAGCGGTGGTGACATCCCCTTCCTCACCAAATCCGAAGACGTTCGCCGTAAAATGTCTTAGCCACACCGCCTCTTCGAATCGTCAACAACACGTGGACAAGGAGGCTGAGCTACACGCGTGTGTATCTAATCATCCGCACATTATTACTCTGTATACCGTTCAAAAGGATGCAGATTTTACTTATATGGTGATGGAGTTCGCTCCTGAGCATGATCTCTTTACGCAGATCCTACACGAACGTCGGTATCTGGGCAATAGCAGCCTCATTAAGGAGGTCTTTTTGCAACTCTTAGATGCTGTTGAATACTGCCATCTCCATGGTATCTTTCACCGTGATCTGAAGCCAGAAAATATTCTGTGCTTCGACAACGGGAATAGGATCGCCCTTACAGACTTTGGACTGGCTACAAAGGACACATGGAGTCAGGAATTCCGGACGGGAAGCATGTATCATATGAGCCCGGGCAAGATTTGTTTTGGTATCCCATGATATGCTTTTACTCAACAATATTTTAGAATGCCAGTTAGATGGTACTAAGTCGGAAGAGGCATATTCTCCTCAGTCCAACGACGTGTGGTCACTTGGTATCATTCTACTCAATTTGACCACCAGTCGGAGCCCTTGGAAAACGGCGACCCACGAAGATCCTATTTTCCAAGCATTTTCGCGCAACTCTCGGAGCTTTCTTCCTACTATACTTCCTATTTCAGCACAGTTCAACGACATCCTCGTTGAAGCGCTCGCTGTTCAGTGTCGCAATAGAATTAGCATTCACAAGCTTCGCGACTGCGTCCGCGCCATCGATAGCTTTTACTGCCCATCGGCTTTCTTAGAAGGAACCCTTGCCCATTGCGATTGGGAGGTTGAGTTAGAGAGCCAGCCGCAAAAACCGCAAGGTTGGAAAGAAGGCCATGTCATCTCCCAGAGTCGTTCCGCTATAGAATATCGGAAGCATGCTTCGTATGCACAGCTTCTTAGTAATGACCGGCTCCTTAGCAATGTCGTCGCCAATTCCTGCCTATCTGTTCATCCCGACCCCGCAGACACCTTCACGTTGTCTACGAGCGCCCGGGTCAGCCATGAGCGCACATCAATTAGCAGCGCGCTCGACTTGGATCTCATCGAGCACTTGCCCGATGACGAGATATCTAGTATCGAATCTTCGTCTTCCAACAAGCAGTATATTTGGGATTCTGGTCGTTCATCAAAGAAAGCTTTCGTTTGGCCTGATGACGTCCAGGCCGGTGATCTGATGTCCACTTCGAATGAAAGCCTGGTGGACCATCGTTTGCATGGAAAGTACCAACCACATCGTATACCTGCCTCGTCGGTGGCAGGAACGTATACCACGTCGGATGATCAGTTGGTGTCCGCCGCCGCCGCATATGGCGATTTATGCCCATCATTGTCGTCAGTGATGGGAGCAACCACCATTCCTTGCGAAGCACAAGCGGGTGCATCTCAATCCCGTACTCAAAAATCAAAGAGAGCACTTGGGTTTCTCTCTTTTCCACGCAGTGCTAAGTCCTCTGCGAAACCCGAGGGCGCACCGCCCGAATCGAGAAGGAAGTTACAAATGACTTTCAAATTCTCTGCCTTTGCGGGTAGGCGCTTTAATCAGAATACGAGCAGCTGATTCCTATGCGCGGCTGTCACAATCCGTCTTACTATATAACTTGTGTACATATAAGCACGCGTTTCCCACTGCTTTTTTCTCCGTTCCTCTAGGTATTAGAATATTAATAAAGGTATAGTAAATAGAGCTTAATTATTATTATTATTATTATTATTATTATTATTAGTGTTATTATTATTTTTCTTTCTTCAACAGATGATGGTAATGCATCGCTGCATTTAACTCTTGTTACTAGCCTCGCTTGCCAGTTTGTCACTTGATCAGGAAGTAGCGAAACTGACGTTCCGGTAGGACCTTGTTACGAGCCTTTGAGCTGTTTCAACGTCACACTTCCTCGGACTATGATATCCGTATCATATTTGGACGTAAGGGAAAAGCCAAACTGTGACGAGCGTCCCTCACTTGTCACTTTCGACTAGCTCAACATCGCCGAGTGCGTCGAACGAACCCGCCGCCTTTTATTCATAATGACATCGCCGACGACGGCCTCACAGGAGGAGCTCAAGGCCAACAAGGTGCCTCTTGGCTGGAGAGATCAATGTTCTGCGTATGTTTTGTTCTACATGTTCATGTTTCAAGTAACAACTCACTGTTTGGTATTCTTCTACTCCGGACTTTCGTTCCTTTCACTGGACTTTCACTCAATCTCTTACTTCATACAAATCTATTTTCTCTGAAATTACCTGGATATGGACTGCCTCTCGCTGGTGGAACTATAGTCTCCTCATCCCGCTCAACGTCTGCCGGAAAGACAAATTCTACATGCCCTGGGAGTGCGAGCATGAGAGGCATACATACGAGAAGTGCGTATCATAGGTCTCAATAACTGAAGTGTCTGGAGGATTCTTACATTACCCCGTTGTTAGGTGTCAATATGATGAGTACGTTCATTCCGCTTTACGTCGGGTGCGTTCGGATTTGCTAACATACCGTGGTATAGTTACATTCGACGGATGAAGGCGTTGTCGAAGCAAAAACTGGCCGCCGCAGAAGAAGCTGCAGAGTAGATTGTTTGATGCAAGTAGACTTATTGGCTCGTATGACCCCGTGGGCTGAGGTGTGATATCAATTGTCGAGTTTTCCCTGAAAGTCAGTGTCTTGCGCCTTCGGACGCGTGTTTCACGCGCCGGAAATCTTAAACAACTTGTAGGATGTAGGCGAAAACTGCGAAGGAGAGACAGGACATAAACTCGCTCATTTCTGTGTGCGTAGGATGCAGTTAACAGTAGTTGAGTCGAACATATCTGTTTCTCATTCCAGAATCACGCAATACGGCAACTTCGGCTAACTCTGAGCTCTGCCGAATACCTGTTCAATAGCCGTTGCAGAACTGAGAACCCCACCTAGCAGGAATTAGGTTGACTGCGAACTTCGCAGCTCGTTGTCCATGAAGATTCTGTGGGGACATTTTTATTTCGTCCTTCAGCCGCGTAGGCATATTGATATGTACGTGAGCCAAGCATACTTCTGAATCGCGGGGTACGTAGCGATTCAAATTATGTCTGCGGCTTACGGCTAGTGCTTTAAATTTTAAGAAGTATAAAGCACCGAGTCATACGACGTTTTCTCCTGCAGTTTCAGGGAAACGAACTGAAGTGCTGCCTGAAAGGTATATGCAATAGGAGGGTATTTAGGAAACGAAGAATATCCTATCTAGTTTTGAGAACATATTTGTCCTCCTTCAAACAATATCTAAAAGCACCGATTCAAAAGCTGGCTAACATTTCATGAATAGATCGGCGAAGGGTTATATACTCGCATTTCCAAACGTTTCAGGCCAGAAGCAACTCAGAACTAGTATGAGAAATATATGATTCTGGATGGTCGATATTTACAGTAGAATGGTACCAGTATAGAAATTCAGTGTGGATATCCACATTCAATGGGATACTATCGAACAGCTTCAAAGTTAACAGAGGAACTTCATCAAGTTTATGTCACTTGGACTATGAAATGAATCATGTCAGGCAGTATATTTTATATGAGGTTTGGAGGTACTCACGGATGTATTCCTTTCGATAATTCTGGAACTCGTTATAAAGCAAGCGTATCCAACTAACTCGAAACTCTGGGTCAATAACCACCCATTTATTGCCCTCCAAGCCCATTTCCATCAGCTTCATTTTTGCAAGCACATAAGCAGCATTTGTAGCCTCCTCTGAACCACATATAACAATTTCCGACTGCTCTAGACTTGTCGAGTCCTTGAGGAGGTCAATTTGGTCGAGTGCCAGCATGGCATCCATTCCATTTGGGTCGAAGATACGTCGGAATCTGCGCATAGTTGGGTATGTCGCTGTATCTAGCACTTCTGCATCCGACATGGGTGTATGAATGCTGGTAAAGTGGCGCAGTGGGGGTTGCTGACAGAGTGATTGGGGTGTAAAGTGGCCGTGGATTGGCCCGATAGCGAGAGATTCGAGGGTGGACGGGATTGTATGCGCTATCTTTGGCCATTTTCGTGCATTGAGGTAGAGGAGCGTGAGGCGTTTGATATGGCGGCATAACCAAAAAAGCTGGCCAATGGCGGTGATAGGCCAGACGGTGGATGTGTAGTCGAGATCTCCGCGTATTGAAGGAGTGTGACCAATGTAGACATTTTCAACGAGAAGAAAGCGACTCCTTAGTCTTTCTTCCAGGACGTTGTGGGTGCTGATGAATGCAGACAGCTTAGCGGCCGTCGGGAATGTTGTGGAATGATAGAAAACGGGAATTAGCAAGTCGTGTGCTGCTCGACAGACCACAGATAAGGATAACATCGTTGGTTTGTCTGTGCACGCCAACAGAAATACTATATGCAATGTTAATTGACGGCGAACGAAGTTTTATAAAGCTCTTACTCTGGCACAGTTACATGTTAGCGAAGCAACTGAATGAAAACAACAAACGTACCTTTCGAATGAGCTCAAAAGGCATTTCATGCTGGGTTGATTTAAACTCAGGGTGTTCTGTAGTAAATAAATGATGCTCTGCGAGATGTGGGTTGTTTTCAGTGACTTCCGGCCGAGGTGGATGGAACGCGGGTACTACAACGAGTTGTTCATCGATATCCATGAATGCTGCAGATCACCGGAGAGTCTTTCAGAAATCACTTGAGATAAATGAGACATTTTATAGAACTAGACTGTATTTCAATGGAAGAGTGGAGATCGAATAGCTTCCAACAGCAAAGAATACATAAATGAACGGAGGCAGGGCGGAGTACGGAAGCATAGAAACGGCGATCAGCGTTGAATCACGTCACGACCCGAATCAATTCTGGTAAATGGCGCTAAACTGCGGCTTGCAACACCAAACGCGTGTAGGCTACTTTCGTCGACGTCGTGGTTCCCGTCTTCAAGCACTACTTCCACTCTATATCTACCTGGGGCCTCGCTGCGGGCCTTTATTTCCCAATAATTCTTCTTAATAACGCACTAGGATCGTCTCAAGCAACGCTCCGTCGCTAAAATGATACATATATGCCGTGGAGAGGATGGCCAGGTGTTTCAGGTGTGGCTCAATGGATTCAACGATGAATTCGGTATCTAACTATGTTATACAAGGTTAATGCCTCTTTACGAGATATCGAGAGGTGGGTACATACATCTGTCTACCACCACAGTAACTCATGCGGCCGCGTGCATCAAGGATAGGAAGCCTAGAGCTCTTCCTACACCAGGAGACCGGCGTCGACGAGGATGCTGCGCTAGCCTACCTATCCGACGGGCGTCGTCTGACAAACACCAATATACGAGAGCTGGCCGGATCGCAGGACCAAGTGAGTCTGAGTCACATTCAACTCTGTACAGCAAGTGCTGAAAGGTCCCACAGACTCTCTTCGTTTTCAATAAATATTATCTGGATTATGACCTGGATGACGTCCTGCGGGAGTTGCGTGTGGAAACTCCACTTCAGCCACCAATAGAAGGTATGTTAAACAGCTTTATAAACTCATGTCTCGTTGCAGTGGGATTAACCATGTTACAGAGAATATCGCTAGTACCCCTCCCATCCGACCATCCCAACTCGCTGCATCCTTCGTCCGAGTTGCTCATCTACATCAAGAACAAATCAAGAATACCCTTGCTTCCCTTAGTTTCCAACACGAGGCCATTCGAATAGCAGCAAGCAGTCTCGACCTCAACGTTCTCTCAATCGTCGATACCTTCGATAACATAGCCATCACCTCCCGACGTGAGCTCGAAAAGCAGCAGACGTTGCTGGAAGGCGTAGAGGCAGATCTGGAGCTTGTTAGCAAAGTCGACATACATGTGGAGTTCATGTCCAGTTCCGTGCGGAAGGCAATAGAAGCCGGAGAAAAACCGAGGACATTGGGAGATTATGTTTCGAACGTAAAGATGAGGCAGGTAACAGAGACGTGTTTTCGGACACATGGTAAGTCTATTGCGCAAGATATATCCCGCGACCATTTACATTTAACTGGTTTATTAGAGGATCTACGAACGCGCTTCACTCAATCTGAGCAAGCTGTCCAGCGGCTTACTGAAGGCGCCGATATAGTACGCGCTGCCGTGACAGATACTAGGTAAGTAGACGTAATGATATTATATATGTCGTGTTCATATCTATCTGTAGACTTTTGGAGGAAGCCGACAGTTGTTCACGAAGATCGCAAGATATATTTGACCGTATAACAGACGCTGCCGCATCTCTCGAGAGTAAGTGGCCCGGTATTTCACCTATCCATTCCTGACCTCTTTAAAGGCCCAGCTTCCAATCCTGAATCGCTACTACAAGGTTTGTCTGTACATCTTATTACAGTGTTCTCTAGTATTAACCACTACACTCCAGAATTGCGCCAGTTGGACGCATCTCTGAGAGAAGAACTGCAAATAGTGACTGACACGAAGGTAAAAACCACTGCGATAGATTATTTTGATTGCTTTCATTGACTGCCGCAGCATAGAACGAATACACGCGCCAGTGCATCACTGCTCTTAGACAGATAAGCGTTCTAAATACTGACATCGTGCAAATACCCCAGAACCTGGTGTCACTACAAGCAAGTTTCCGTGGCAAGAACACCTTCTCGCACATCCAGCGCCTACATAGCATGCTTTACGCGTATGGCGCGACTGTTATCGAGATAGTCAGACGAAAGGAGTTCTGTGGGTACTCATTTCGCTTTAGGTCTTATTCATCAATTCATTAAGTTGCCACAGCACGATTCTTCTATCAGCGTGCACAAAGTATCCTCGAAGTTATGGCGAAATTTTCGTGAGCTTCCATGAACGCTCCACATTGGCGTGGCATGACTAAATGGTATGATAGGGCAAGTGAACGCAAGAGACGCCAAGTGTATCGGGGTGAAGTGCATGGCTTGCTGCCATTCGAAACGAGAGGAATGGATGAACCAGTTCCTACAATTGATTTTTCGCCCTCCGGAAACCTCGACGCATCATATTCGCTTGAACGAGAAGATGTAGACGGTAATCACCCACAATTCTTAATGATGAAAAGAGCATCACATGCTCATTTGTATTTTTTTTTCTAGGTCTGCTACGTGTACTGGACGACCTTGAACGGTATTCCCAATCCAACAACGACGTTGCAGCTCTTAAAGCCGTTAAAGAATGCCGAGCTTCCCTTGAAAAACTCGTGGTGAAGATGGACAACTTGGAATCAGGCTTTGACAAGATTGCAGAACGATCACGTGGGTTCATTCATTAACGATTCAACGCTCCTCGATACTGATCTATCAATCACATCTATTTGTAGTACTGTCAGCCTCGCGCATCTCGTTCTCTCGCAGACGCAGTAAGTCCACCTCTCGAACCAGAATAACTTAATTGACTGAGATGGCATCTCATCAGCGGTCGAAGCGGAAGAGCAGGCTTATCAGGAGCTGACGGAACAACTTCGCGCAACCCAAGAAGCAAAGGCGCGACAGGAAACAGTTTACGTTGAAGAGCGTGATGCTATGCAAGCTGAGATCCAGATATTGAAATCCAATCTCAATGAAGTAGACTCTTCCGTATCGGGTGAACAAGAGCGGGCGGACCATTTGGAGCAAGAGCTCCACCAGGTCCGAGCACAGATAGAGAGCGAGGTTATTGCTCGTCGGATCATGGAGGAACGTAACAATGGTCTGTCGACTGACATCGAGAGCCAACGGACGGCGCTGGCACGCGCCCTGTCAGACGCGACGGATCAAACACAGACTGCTGAGAGGTTGAGGAAAGAGTTGGCGCAGGTGAAAGCGGAATTCGAGGAAGTAAAGGAGCTGGAGGCTCGGAATGCTCAGAAAGTTGATCATTTACTCGATGAGCAGGCGAGGAACCTTCAGAATTTAGAGGAGGCTCGCGCCCGGGGGGAGGATCTTGAAGCGCAGATTCAAGCCGCTCGTTCAGAGAGCTCAGATGTGCATCAAGCGTTGAAGATTGCGAGTCAAGAGAAGGACCGACTTCTACGAGCTCAGGCTACGGAGCACGACAGGATAATTCGCGACCATATTGCCGAGGCAGATGGTGATCGTGCGGTTTTGGAACGCCAATTCTTCGAGCTCAAAGCTGTACAAGAACATACCGAACGACAGGTAAAGGACCTTCGCGCTGAAGTTGAAGTTGCAAACATGGGTACGGTTAGTCTTCGCGAAGAACTGCAGCGCGTTGAACACGAACTTCGCGAGATCCGGCATGTCGAACGCATACTCCGGGAAGACTTAATGGCGGGTCGGGCTTCTCAGTCAAGTTTCGAACAGCGTTTGGAAGACAGTAGCCGGCTAATAGCCCAAATTCTCGATGTGGCTATCAGCTTCCGTAACTCTCATGTCAAGGCGTTAAGCACCGCGCAGGCTGTTGCTTCTCATCCAGCCACGACATCGAAGCAAATTGGGGCCAATCTTGCAGAATCAACCTTCTCGGCTGGAATGCGCCATAGCGTAATCGGACAGCCTGATGAACCTTCTCCAATCGACCCCTCCGACCCCGCCTCTGCTTTGGAGACTCTTAGAGGATTTGATCATGACCTCTTCTTGGAGGCTATTACGAAAACTGGCTCTACCGTTCGAAAATGGCAGAAGCAGTGTAAAGAATACAGAGAACGCGCCAAAGGTAAGATCTCGTTCAGGAACTTCGCCAAGGGTGATCTTGCCCTCTTCCTTCCTACACGCAACTCGGTTTCTAAACCGTGGGCCGCATTCAATGGTATGTGGTGTTTCTGACAATGGAGTGTTATCGTTCAGATCCGATAATTCTCCTCCTAACAGTATCCTTCCCGCATTACTTCCTACAAGCAACTGGCCATCTGGCAGAACAGCTCAAGACGCGAGAATGGATCGTGGCGAGAATTACCTCGATTACAGAACGTGTAGTTGATCACCAGGTGCGCCCCTGTTCCCTGGCTGGGGTTTATTCGCTAATATAATTTTAAATGATTAGGATCCTACGAGCAACCCATATGGGCTTGGCGATGGCGTTAAGTACTATATGCTTGAAGTCGAAGACTGGACGCAGCCCAGCCACAATAAGCGACGGCCCTCCTCGAGGAAGGTTTCAACCGAGACGGATGTGAGAGAAATGACCCAATCGGCCCCTGGCAACATGAGCCCTCCGGCGATTCCGCCAGCTCCCCCTGAAGCTGAGGTTGAGGATTCTTTCCGCGTCACCCATCCTCCGAATTCTCATCTCTTTCCAGTGCGCACACGAGCGAATTCTTCGCCCACCGCACGACCGTCCTCCCTCTCACGACTACTAGCACAAGCCGGCCCGACGACCGATGCACTTTCAGACCTACTCCCGCCTTTGGAGAATTTACCTCCAGTCTCGCCGCCCCCGGCTATTCCGCCGTCAGAGCATAGGAGCCCATCACCCACGACATCGCTGCCGCCTCCACTTTCACCCTCACTTCCAGTGAGCTCGGTTCCGCACCACATCCCCGTTATACCGTCCCCATTACGCCCCGGCTCGCGGGCCTCTCGACTATCAACAACGTCTAGGTTTTCGGTTGGCCGGATCCCACCATTAGGCAATGTGGCATCGAGTTCTCCGGGTGCGTCGAAGGCTGCCCCCACGACTGCATTAACGGAAGAGATATCGGTGGCCTCTCCTTTTCCGGGAGATACAAATCCTTTCGGTTCACCGTCCACACCGTCTCCCGAGGAATCTATATCCGATGCTATGAGTAACGTGTTTGTTCATCGACGAAGGACGACATCATATCACATTCCACGGACCTCACCCTTGGCGGCAAGTACGTCCTCGCAGAACACGGCGGGAACATCGTCACGGCCGTCACTGGCCGCAGCAAGTACCCTCGCCAACCTTGCCAGCAGCTGGGGTGTAGCGTTTGGCAGAAGGAAGAAGGCAGACTTGGGCAACCTCACGCCCACAGTCGAGTCGCCCACCGATGATAGGGGAAGCGCATCATCGGACCGTCCTACGGCCGACGCTTCTGCTCGTGACATCCTCAAGAGATTCTAACATGTCCACCAACCAACATAGTACATACCCTAGCATACACTTCGATGCCTTCCGTTCTTTATTTAGTTCTGCATAGTACCTTTCACCTTGGGTAGTTTCCTTCCACGTCCGTACTTATCGATTTCATAATGCATATGTCTCCGCATGTACTCTCTGAGCTTCTTCCTCCGGATGGTGCTTCTGTCTGATGAGAAATACGACATACCTATCTTGGTCTCATTGGCGATAGGCTATCTTGACATGTTCATTGGTGTTACAAATGGCAGATTGCGCCCAAGGTGGGGGAATTGAGTTGTGTACTATCAATACTGTATACAAAGAATGCGGGGATGATACGGCCAGGCGGGTATGGTTCATCTTGGACATCATCTGTGAAGTCAACGTCCTCGAATTAATGTCGAGGATCTGACATGCCTTTTCTGAGGATATTCCGTGAGGCTGCTTCGGAGAAATTGATCTCGAAATTTTGGTGGCGCTGCGACGCAAAATGATGCGCTGAGTATGATTTTCGTATATTGTCCGATGGTAGGTAGCCGTTTTACTAGGAACTGAGTGAGAGGCGGGGGAATCTCGGAGGGGGTGCTATTTCGGGGACAGGGTTTGACGGACGCCCTCTCCACCACTTCCCACAGATTGATCGTAAATATGCCACCAGGCGGGGAATTTCGCAGGGTCGCGCCATACCCCAGATTGAGGTGGGGAATCAGCAGCCAAACAATTTGCAAGTAGTGGAGAAATCTCGTCGAAACCAAGTTGAAACTGAAATAAAGATATTGAAGGAGCCAAGGGAAGAGAGGAGTTACGAAACGGTGGCTGAATGATGGCAAAGGGGCGGAGAGGAGAGAGAAGATTTCAGAAGGCTGATTGCGGAGGAAGAAGCCTCGTTCATTCTGAACGAATAGACTTGAGACTAACTGGGAACATATACGAAGCGAGAACGACGGTTTGCCAACATTGGCCGACATAGAAGATCCGACTTGTTTTGCAGATTGTCCGCATGAGCCGGCGAAGTGCCTCATATGGGAACTCTCCGGACGACAGACGGAAGGCGTTACGAACCGTCACATTTCAACGGAGGCATTATACGCTGATCGCTTCGCTTGTTTGAGCATTCTTGATTCGTTCAAGTTTTGACCAGGCGGCGTACCTCTGGAAAAACTCGCAACCCCGGTCATCTGAGTTCTAGTCCATGCTTGCTATACGCTACCGAGCCGTGATGTTATAAAACCCCACGCTGCTCTACTATGTTTCTCATCCACTTCCCCACACTCCTCTAGTACTTGCCAACTTTACTACAATGGGTGCTGGTGCTGTAGCAAGCTCGGGAACAACGCTGGCCTATGGTCATCTCTTGGACCCCAACAGGAAGTGGTATAACAATAGGCGGTATGTCTTCAATATTCTCTTCGTTGTTCACAATTTTTAACGATGAGTTTCCTCGCAGGATCATCTACCTCAATGCTTGGATTGTTCTCCTCCTCATTACCTCCTCCACCAACGGTTACGATGGAAGTATGATGAACGGTCTTCAGTCTCTCCCCCAGTGGAAGGACTACTTCGGCAGCCCCACAGGCTCGAAGCTTGGTCTCCTCAACGCCATTCAAGTACGTTTCCTAAAAATAGCCCCTGAATCCATTGCTCATTACATCCTCCTCAGAACATTGGTAGTTTGGCAGCGTACCCATTCGCACCCTACCTGTCTGATGGTATGGGTCGTCGATTTGCTGTTTTCTTCGGTGCCACTATCATGGTTGTCGCTACCGCCGTCCAGACCGCATCCCAGAACGTCGGCATGTTCATTGGTGCTCGGTGAGCTTAAGTGTGCTGTTTCTATGCCTTCTCATTTTAATTTAATTAATTTAGTTTCCTGATCGGTTTCGGTCTTACCTTCGCCGCCAATGCCGCCCCCATGTTGGTCACTGAAGTTTCCTACCCCACCTACCGTGGCCAATTGACTTCGACCTATAACTCCCTCTGGTACTCAGGAGCCATCGTGTGAGTTTACCTCTCTTACGGTACTGCGACTTTTCTCAATCAAATTACACAGTGCTGCCTGGACCACCTTCGGTACTTTCAAGGTTAACAGCACCTGGGCATGGCGTATCCCCTCTGCTCTCCAAGCTCTCCCTTCCGTCCTCCAGGTCTGCCTTATCTGGTTCTGCCCCGAGTCTCCCCGTTGGTTGGTGAGCAAGGGCCGTGACGCTCAGGCTCTCAAGACCCTTGCCTACTACCACGCCGACGGCAACGACCAGGATCCACTCGTCCAGTACGAATACAATGAGATCAAGGCCGCCATTGACTTCGATCGCACCGTTGCCGCCAACGTTGGATGGAAATCCCTCTTCACCACCACTGGAAATTTGAAGCGTCTCAGGATCATCGTCGCTCTGGCCTTCTTCTCTCAATGGTCCGGTAACGGTCTCGTCTCTTACTACCTCAACAAGGTGTTCGATGTTATTGGTATCACCGACCCAACCATCCAGCTCCTCATCAACGGCATCCTCCAGATCTGGAATTTGTTCTGGGCTCTCCTTGCCTCCGCCTTGGTCGACAAGATTGGCCGTCGCATCCTGTTCATCTCGTCTTGCATTGGTATGATCGTCTTCTTCACGCTGCAAACTGCCTGCACCGCCCACTTCGCCAACACTGGCGACGAGGGTGCCGCACATGCCGTCATTGCATTCATCTTCCTCTTCTACGCCTCCTACGAGTATGTTCAAAATTTTCTATTGCCACTAGCACACTCTCTGACCTTTTTATGTTCTAGTCTTGCGTTCACCCCTCTCATCGTTTCCTACACCGTTGAGATTCTGCCATTCGCAATCCGTGCCAAGGGCTTCACCGTCTTCAACTTCGCAATCTCGCTGTCGCTCATTTTCAATCAATATGTCAACCCTGTCGCTCTCGGTACGCTTACTTCTCCGGCATTTATTTATTTTTACTAATCCGCGCTGTTCTACAGACGCTATTGGCTGGAAGTACTACATCGTCTACTGCTGCTGGCTCTGCTTCGAGTTGGTTTATGTCTACTTCTTCATCGTCGAGACCAAGAACCGCACTCTCGAAGAGACTGCTGCCCTGTTCGACGGAGAGGATGCTGTTCAGCACGTCGCTGGCGCTGCTCACCCTGGCGCACTCTCCCCTACAGACGAAAAATCCTCTGGCTCCTTCCATGAGCAGCACGAGCTCTCCAAGGCTTAAGTGGGCACTGGGGTATGTATATAGCTACCTACTGTTGTTCGCTCCGGTGAGCAGTAATATCTTGTATATACTATATCATCGTTGGGTGGATGGCTATCTTAATGTTTCTCGGATGGGCAATATATTTACGCTACCTCATCATCACCCATCATCTTTTTCTTGGTTTTACAGACGACACGACTGTCCTACGATCCGTAGTTGTATATTATATATTTCATGGCATGGTTTCAATCTCATTTTGCATTCCACGCTCTCACTCCAATCGTCGGTCTCCGCTTGCAGGCCGTTCTAAGTTATTTTAACTTCAAAACTGACGAGTAGGACGGATCTCTTCGGGCAAATAGGTTTTGGCGAGATCTATCTATGTACTTCATTCCCTCATCCATTCCTCTAAGTTGACATTCAGCACATGGCACATGGGAACGCGTCTCCAACTTCGACGCGTCAAAAGTACAGGAATAGAGCGTGACAGTGTCCGGAGCAGGCCGATGGCTAGTGAACCCTTCCTCCCTGGTACGTCGGAGGCAGCATAGACCCAAATGGTGTTGCTGTAGACCCAAAAAGTAGAATATTGCCAATGTTGCCAAGGTTGTCCGCTAAATTATCGGTGCGCCCAGAGGCACTGAGTGAAGTCAACTTGTCACCCCATGGGGTTGGTGAGAAGTGTAATTCTCTGTGGGGCAACGCGACTCTATACCATATGTAATTAACGAGCTGCTTTCATGATCATTGTGCATACAATGGAGACAAATAGTATGACGAACTTATTTCGAGCTGAGAATGGGTGGAGTAGTGCTGGAATGAAAATATACTCTATCGGCAGTTGAGTCGATCTAAAGAAAGTATGAGATAACGAAGACTAGGTTATGACGAAAGTTCTTCTGGCATGATCAATGTCCAAGCATCGGGGAAATACCCTTATTATCTTCCTTAAGTCGCCAATGTCGCGATATCTGTGAGAGGTGTGGAGCGGAGCGGATAGGTCGGTGAAAGTTAACCCTAACTTAGCGCTGAGCGGGCACAGCTCGTATCACGAGAACGCAGCACGAGGTGATCCACAAGTCAAAGAAAGGTGAGGGGCGCAAAGAGAATCACACTATGCGAAGTATCACGAGTTGCAAGTAGAATCTATCAATACAACGTCAATAGTACCGATCGTCACTGAAAAGAGTAAGTAGGCGGGCTGCAGGCGTGGAGAAGACAGGGTAAAAAAGTCAACAGGTGAACAAGGGAATCCATTTCGACTCTACAAGAAATTGGACATAAAGCAGCAGACCATTAACATCCACCACAAATCCCTTGTGATCCTACTTTAACCCCAACATCGACGAAAATCGCCCTAGGGGCGCGTACATCACGAGCAATATTCACAAATACAGATACCGAAGTCTGTCGACAGCTCCCCCGACGAACGCCCTGTGTCCCATAGTCCTAGGGAACCCGAATAGTTGCCAATGTACAATTGGTTATGTCGGGAAGCAACGCGCGTACCTTTTAGCCTTGAATTAAAAGATCGCGAAACACGCGAGTCACGACCGACAGCGGAGGCAGTCGGCACCCATAAATGAACAAGCAGATGTGAATATAATAATGAAAAATGAAAAGCAACAAATCAGGGTAGAAGGTGGCAAGAAGTGGGCGAGAAGAAGTAAGCTGGAAAAGGAAAAATAATACACAGCCAAGACCAGGTAATAAAAAGACGACGACGGGGTGTGAGAGGGAGGTGGTTCGCCTGCCCTGCTGTAGCCGATCATCTTCAACCCATCTTGTTGTCCTTCTTCTTCTGCTGCTTGCGGGGCGGCGTCACAGGCCGTCCCATGTTCATTCCGCCGTATGGGTACTTTGCTTTCTTTTCTGCTGGTTTCAGAATCTACACACGAAATACCACCGTCAGCATTGACCAAAGAAATAAGTAAGATCATGGCGCACCTGGAACGAACAGAGCAGCGTCTCGTCTACACTCATCATCGCACCTGCGTTGTCGAACTCTCCGCAGTAATTTGGTGCTGAGAATAGTGTCACCAAATGCCTCTTAGCGAAGAACTCGTACCCATCCTCGACCACCTATAACAAAAAAAAAGTTAGCAATCTGCACCCACAGTACCAGCCGGTACATGCTTCGAGAAGCTACCGCGGTCGTCCGGTATAAGTATGAAACGCACCTGATGTGCTCGACAGATTAGATCCATATCATGCTTTTGCAAGAATCTCGACACCACGTCTGGACCAAAAGTAAACGACACGCCTCGGTCATTCTCTGACCAACCAGTAATGTCCTTGTCGGGGTCTGACCACAACAAGTCGCAGAGCAAGCCTAGACACGTGGACGGGCCCCAGGTTAGCACTTAATGGAACAGCCACTCTGAAAACCGCGACTCACCGGTATCGGGAACGTCCGTCGGTCGCATGACTCGCCGTATCTGCTCCATCGACTGCAGATCAGGGCTCAGACCACCATGCATAGTGAAAATCTTCTCGTCGATGATGGCGGCGATGGGCAAACAGTTGAAGCAATCCGTGAAGGTCTTCCATAGCTTGATGTTGTATCGACGTTTACCTGGATTAGATAGTAAATAAGCACCTCAATCGGATCATAGGAGACGCTGGATGAGCGAAGCGACGTGGAAATGACGTACATTCATCGTAGAACCCGTATATCCTGTTAATGCTGGCACATTCGTGGTTGCCACGGAGGATGAAGAAATTTTCAGGGTATTTGATCTTGTAGGCGAGAAGAAGGCAGATAGTCTCGAGAGACTGTTTTCCTCGATCGACATAGTCGCCGAGGAAGAGATAGTTTGCTTCTGGCGGGAATCCGCCATACTCAAAGAGTCGCAAAAGGTCGTAATATTGGCCGTGAATGTCACCTATTCTCGATTTCTTAGTCCACCAAAGCGCTAGAAAAGTTGAGAGATGACGACAAACCGCAAATCTTGATCGGAGCCTCCAGTTCCAGCAGGATAGGCTGGTTGATGAAAATTTCTCGTGCTTTTGTACACAGGTATTTGATTTCGTACTCTTGTAGTTGGACGGGCTTCCCTGGTCTGTTACCTCGCACTGAGGGAGACAAAGGCAGATTAGCAGCTTGCTTTGTGATTCAAGGGAGGGGCTACAGAGAGCGCTGGCGGCGACTCAGGACGTCCCGGATGACCCATTTGCGCGGGGAGGACGTTCATGCTGGTGTGGTGCGTTGCTGTTGAGGCACACGCACAGCATCACTGCCACAGGCCCGCATAACCACGCAGCGACCCAGACAGCAACCAGCGATGGCCTGCTCTAGTCATTCCAAAAAGACATCCAACCAGCAGCTATTCATGCACCCTCTGCAGTGGTATCCATCCCGGAGGTGAAGAAGTGGGAGTGGCATGCCAGCTCACCTTCCAAAAGACGGTCAATGACCGAGTCAAGATCAATCTCTGTCGCTGATTCTGCCATGCCTTGGGCTATTTGCTCTTCGCGTGTGGTGGTCCGTGTGTACTAGCGTACGTCGTGGTCGTCTCTGGTGGTCTTGGGGGTCAAAAAAGAGGGGAAAGGGTGCGGAGAGCGGCGGTGCGGGTGTATTTGCTGACGAATGAGAATTTTTTTCGGGGGAGGTTAGAACGAGCACACTGTAGGCAGCCCGGAGTGTGGTTTATAGCGACGAAGGGCTGACGAGGAAGACCCGCGTTGTGCAGACGAGAAGGAGAATAAAAGTAGAAAATAGCAGAGAATATCGATGATGGGGTGGGCGGTGTAGATAACACCCTTGTAAGCTCTTGTTGATAGTTCTTGCCTAAACCGGCAAACATCGGAGAACACTCCGTGGGAATCTGCTCGCACATCGCACCACCCACTCATGAACAGCTCAGGCGTTTGTCCAGCGCTCGCCTATGACTCATACCAAGTACAGCAGTCTTCTTCATTGCAAGGAGGGAAGGAGGGTCGTATGTAGTTACATGTTACATTATAGTGCAGAAGGTATAGAAGTGTACATCAGTGCGCTAGATAGTACGATGAAAGGAACGAGAGGATGAGATTCAGTGGATGAGATAAATATCAAGGAATAAACGATGGATGGATACAGCAAATGCGATAGATAATCGATGCTGATGCGGATCACAGCAAATGTCAGCAAGGAGCTTAACATGACCGGGTGTTGGGATAAGAAAGCGCGATCGCAAGCGACCACCGCGACATATGAACAGATGCGCACTGAGCATGTCCATGGCTCAAGAAGCTGCTTACATCTAACGTGCCCGTCAATCCTACATACGCGTCGTCACCTACTGCGCGTATTATGCTGTGCGAGAGGTCGGGGAAGTCGGTGAAGTCGTAACATCCGCCGACGCAGCTGCCCCGGCCGCCGCTTGTGGTCGTCGGCGTCGTCTCCGCCTGCTCATCCAGAATCTGTCAGCAACTCCATACATAACTAATCAACATAAATTACGTACCTAGGGAACAGCGGTCCTTTGGGCATAGGCCGTTCATCCAGATCCAGAGCAATGTTCGTCGCGGCTTGTAGGCCCTACAGACACGAAAAGTTCAGCTTAATAGTTGGTAAAAATCAAGAAATTTCACGCACCTCAATCCATTCAACAACACTAGCAACATCCTTGGCCTGAAGTAAGAATTGTTCACCCTCCATCCTCACACGAATCACATTCGCCCGTTTCAGATAATCATTCCCCAAACCACTCTCCGCATTTTGCATGGTATACACCTTGATCAAATTGGCAGGATTCGGTTCTGGAAGAGCATCCTTCGCCGATTTCCCGGAGGTTGGGGTACGGACACTTGCCGTACTGGATCCAGTCCTGGGCTGAGATCTGCTAGAAGAGGACGTAATTGGGGTGGATAAAGATGAGCTAGAATATCGGGATCCAGAATTTGGCGGAGAGAGACTGCTAGATCCAGCAGAGGATGGTACTGAAACGGACATTGATGAAGACGGCCGTGAACCACCTGTTGAGCCGTGGCCTGTACCTGAAGACGCTGGCGTCGTTGGTCGCGGGATATTCAATGAAGCGCGTGGAGAATGAGGTTTCGTCGGGCTGCGAGGAACATCACTATTCGATCGCGTATGTGTTCGTGAAGAAGGCTTGAGAAGCTGTACTGCAAGGTTCAATGCCGACTTCGTAGCTGCGCCAGGCAACAAATGTGAATGATGCTCTTGCGTATGATGTTGATACGGATGTGAACCAGAGGCAGAACTCGAGCCGGGAGCCGGCAAGGGCGCCGACAACCTCACCTCGACTTGTTCCCGCCCTTCCTGTGTCTCATCGTCCTTCCTAGCCCTCTCCAACTCCGCCTCCCTCTCCTCCTGTCTCCTTCTAATTACATCCCTCGCATTTTGCACCCTCGTCGTCTCTGCCCCCTGATCCTCACTGACATCCCCGACTCCGACTTTCCTCTCCCACCAACCTCCGAGCGCTGATACCCCCGCGACGCCCGCGGGGACCTGATACACGCGAAACATCGTCCCCTCCAGCACGCACATAACTCGTCTCCATTTACGGTCCTTGGCTTGTACGCCTGGGGCTGTGAATTCGACTTTGCGCGGCATGATCGCTTTTAGGTAGATGGAGTTGCTATAGGATGGGAGACGTTCTTTGCCTTCGTCTTCCCGGGGCAGGATCTTCTCGAAGGTGCGAGGGAAGAAAGATGGATAGGGCGGTGGAAGGGTGGCAGGATTGAACGTTGGCATCGAACGCCGCCGCTTGAGGGGATGCGAAGGTGCCTCATACGCAGGAGCAGCACTCAATCTCTTCTGCCTAGGCATCATCTCTCCATCCTCTTCAGCCGCAGTCTGCTGCAGCTGCATCCCCTGATCCCCACTTATCAAACCCTCCTTAACAGTAGGCTGCTTCGAAAACCTCTTCGACATCCTCTTCTTCTCCATCTCCTCCTCCTCTTCAATAACCATCTTCTCAACCCTCTCCCTCTTCTCCACCGCGTGTATGTCGATCAGGCTCCTCGAGGCGCGCTTATACATCCCAGGGTGCCGACTCGGAGTCCCATTGCCCGTCCCCAACCCGAGCAGGTCAGGCGTGCGCAAGGGCAGTGGTGTACGAAGCACATCCCCGGGTCTCGGCGTGCGCGTAGGAGATGCATGATTCGTTCCAGGATGGGGTGTGCGGTCGCTAGCAGGTGTGTCAACAGTAGTCCGGGAGCTGAAGTAGTCGTTGTCGTTGCTCGCATTCCACGAGACGTTGGTGATAATAGAGGGTCGTGTGGATGTGGGGGTGCGTGTTAGCGAGGGGCCGATGCGTGCAGGCTCGTACTTGGCTTTGGCTTTTCCTTTCAAGTCGGGTGGCCTGTCCAAGAAAGATAGGTCGATCCTCGAGGTGTCCACGTCGGGGAGAAGCCCAACACCAATTCTCTCCGGCTTTGGATGATGACGATGATGTGCAGTTGATCCCTCCGGCGTCTTTACATCCGGGACAGAAAACGCCGTATGATAAGACGAAGACCTCGAAGGTGTCCTCGAAGGTGTCCTAGATAATGTCTGATCCACCATAGACTCTCTCTCACTCATCTCGCTATCCATGCTCGATCTCGGTATCGTATCTTCCTCCTCCAGCTCCACCTCAGGTGTCCCATCTTCGTCGTCGTCATCATCATCCTCATCTCCCTCATCCACCTCCTCGTGCTCATTCACGCTTCTACTCGTCCCTTGCAACGGAAGCGCGGGCATACTATTCAAATGCCTCCTCTGTCTCGATCCAGTGAGCGGTGGACTCGGTTCCCTAGGTGTAACTACAGGGAGCATTGGAATCTGCAAAGGCAAAGGAGGCGGACGCATGATGATACTAGGCGAAAGACGCGCAGACCCACTCCAATCGTTCATCGTTAGGCTGAACCTGTGGTTGGGCGGGGGAAGTGTAAGTTTCGGAGCCGGTACAGGGCGTTTGCCCGCTGCAAAACCTTCGCCGGTAGAGCGCTGAATAGAATTGGGAGCTAACGGGCCCATAGCTGATGTGCTATCGTAGGTATTCGTCACTGGGCGCGTCGATATCGAAGGCATGGACGAAGAGGTAGAAATGACAGATGGGGCAGGAGGAGCCGTGAATGAGCTCGGAGGTGGTCGTGACAGTTTCGTAGCACTGGGTGGTGGTGTGGGAGAGGGGTCCGTGAGTTTCAGTATTGGTGCGGGAGTCCGTGTATTTCTTGGGATACTCTCGGTATTAGTCTGTGGTATGAGTTTTGTTCCAGTCGCTCGTTTCTGGGGAATTGGAAGGCCATTGTGCTTTGGTGGTACCGGCGGAGAGCTGGCATTGTCTGCCCTGATGGCAGGATGTGGACGCTGTTGTGAAGCAGGTGGACCATCGATGCTTCCTCCGCGCAGGCGACCTAGTGAAAGGCCTGTTTGCAAAGAAGGAAGTAATCCGTTCGATATCGATCGTTCGGACCCGCCACGCTTATGTGAGCGCTGAACTGAAGCTGGTTGAGGAATTCTCGTGCCATCTTCACTTTGCGAAGGCGAGGGCTCCGGCGAAGAAGAAGAATCCTCACCATAATGGTCTGTATGCTGGTAATGATCTCCGGTAGGGTTGGATAGCCCCAGCATAGGCTGTGACATATAAGGTTTATTTCCAGTTTGTCGTGAATATGGGTGGGTATCGTCCTTTGATTGTTTGCGCACTGGGAGGCGAATTATGCCTTTGAATGAGGAAAATAGTTTGTTCGATCGAGTCTGCGGAATGGGTCGGAGCGCGGCGTAGAGGTAAAAACATTAGTACTGCCTCATGCATCAAGTTAACCGAACAGGTGCACTCACCGACTTGGGCGTCCTTGGAGGCAAAGCTGACTGGGCTCGCGGTTGTTCCATAACGAATGGCGACGAGAAGGAAAGAGAGAGGCCAGGATAAGAAAGGGCGGGCGATCAGAACAGTAAGAAGTAGAGATGCACTGAATGAAACCTGCTTCTTGCAAGCAGCAAGCTGATAGCTCGGACGAAAGAGGAAGGATAAACTTTCTCTATCAACCAGGAAAGAAGTCCGGGTGGCAGCGCACAGCACCACTGCGCAACAGGGTGTGTGCTAGAGCAAGTAATGTGGGTGAGAGAAATCCAGCCGAGATATGGGGGTAGTAAGTGTTTGAGGAGTAGGGGCGATGCTATCAGTGTGAGGCGTGTTAGACGCGGTGTGTTTTTAGCGTTGAGTAAGTTCCGCGGAGGTCGTTGGCGGGTATGATAAACGCTGTTCTGGGATGGCGGAACAATGAAGGACAAGAGGGAAAGCAGGTATATTGAGCAGAGCGTCGTTTAGAGCAAGCGGAAGAAGGAAGAAAGTAAGGAGACTGAAAGCATGAAACAGAAGAGAGCGGCACTGTCATGAGCGTCGGCCTCACCGTGATTAGATTATTGCCGCGTTGGATCACCGCTCTGTCAAATCGGGCAGCAAGCGACGACATACGGAAATCTCAATTTCTAGTGCCTTCCCATTGCGGCGTGCCTTACATCATTTCTTACTGCGTGTAGGAGCACAGAGGAGCTGAAGAATAATTACCAGAAGCTAGGAAGCTGCTGGAGACAAGCTGGAGACTATGAAATGACTGGATAGTGGCCACGACGCTATTTCCGTTGCTCCGGCCCTCCGTTCGACGCCACTTGCTCGGAGGCAGGCAGCAAAAAATAGGTATGCCACGCCGTTTGCTTCCACGGCATCCAGTTTGCCCCCAAAGCTCCCACCAAATTTATGACATCATTGGCGAGTCACATTGGACTCACCGACGCGCGAACAAGTCTAAAACAAAGACTATGCATTAGCTATACAAGAGCAGTTATTATCTATGCCGATCTCTACAGTAATAAAGACAGTCCGTCGCGGCTGACACCACACAAATCCTCTGCCTCAATCCACATCTGAAGACCCAACCTCATTGCTCTCATCCCCGTTCAGCTCATCATCGTCGTCATCATCCACCATCTCAATAGCCACGCACCAAAATATCCTCCCCCACGGATCTTCTTCCTTATTTTTAGTACCACCACCCTCAACCTTCCGCTCGCAGCACACAAATCTCACAGGCTGTCCGTCCCAGTACTTCATTAGATCAAATGACAGTCCTCCCGGAACCTGAAGAGACAATGACGGGCTGAAATTGATAAATCCATAGCAAAAGTCTGTCGTTATCACGTCCTAAAATAACAGAAAATACGTCAGAGCATATTCGAATGGCGAATAGACGCGGAGACCCGTACCATTGGACCGAATTGGATGTCCTGTCTATTCTTAGCCGAACTAAAATACGATCTTCTTTCAGTCGCATTCGCGAAGGATAACTCAGCATCGCCTCCTCGTCGCTTGCGCCTTCCAACCTTCTTGAACGCGTTCCTCAGGGAGCCTTTGCTTAACTTTCCAGAGCCTGTGGATGCGATAGACGAGGCCGAAGAGCCAGGGGACCCCACGTCGGAACCTGATGTGGATCCTGTCTCAGAGCTAGGAGAAGATAGGTCGGTTGAGGCGAGATAGAGTTGGGAGGTGTCGTCGTCTATGGAATGAGGAGGGGGAAAGGAAGGTAGTGATAGGTCTAAATGCATATCTGGTTTCCTGGGTTTAGAGGCTGTATTGGGGGACAGATATTTCGCGCTGCCATTCTGCAACGGCGAGCCTTGGGATGGCGAGGATGAAGCAGAGTTGCTGGGCATACGACTATGCACGAAATGTGGCATAGTTGATATTAGTGGCGACAACGCCCATGGTTTCGTATTAGATTGTAGGTCGTGTTCTAGAGTAGGATCTACATAGCTAGACATTGTTCCAAGTCAGCATTCGAACCTAACTGCAATAGAACTGGATAGAAGCTCACTTCATAAACTTAAGCACAGCGCTAGTTCCCCAAGGAAGCTTCAGCGGTCGGTCAAAGGTGTTTCCAAATAGTATATCGTCTGCTGAATACGGGACCAAGAACCTGCCTGTGGAACACCGAAATGCGTATGAGTTTCTGGATGCCGTACGACAGCGATAACAGCGAAGCTCGAACACACCTTGGACCTGTATACTCCATGTAGTGCCCTGTCTGTCTGCACGCGAAAAGTATTCTGAATCACGCAGGTTCCCGTGCTCGTCTGTGAAGCCTTTGATGTGTGCAACGACCTCACCGTCGAACACCTCTGAGGATATTTTTTGCGAGCGGCCGGTATTGACAATAGAAGTGATAGGGACCATCGTCTCGGGCGATGTCCCTGCTCGGACTCGAAGTCGGGGTGCCATGGTCGTGGATTCGGGTCAGGTGGGGAATGTGCTGATTAGTTGAAGCACGTATGTATGAGGTAGTCGTAAGTTGATGGGTGGATGGGATCTAGGTTAAATGTGTTGCCCTCGAACCAGCCTAAGGGATTGAGAACAGCACCAAGTCGCGTGTCCGAATAGTAAGAGTGGTGCTGCGCTTGTCTCTGCGCTATTAAAAGCCAGTATTAGGATAAGTCCGCTAACAGAATCTGAGAATCGAGTGGATGGATAGAGTTAGTGCAATGGAAGATTGGTGGGTGGGATATAAAGTACACAGAAAGAAATCAGGGCGCAAGTAGGCCGGCTACTGCGTAAAACAAGAGTAATATGGAGCTATGAAATGACACAGCGGTGGGGAATGAGGCAACCGAATGCACTCCGCACCGTCATGCGTGAGCGCCAAACGAGGGAAGGAGTGTCTAAATCCGGTTTGCTATGGTGATTCGCACGTGATAAGACAGAAACCCATTTTGGATGGATCAGCGAGGCAGGCTATTTTTGGAGCTGCGATTTCTTTGTCGAACCATTTTGTAGGCGCACATTACCTCTTTTACTTAATAATACCTGTCCATCCTTCAAGGTCTAATTACGAGTATAATAGCGGGAGAAGGAGACACCATGTGGGTTTTAATTACGGGCTTGTGCGGTGTCTTATCGTGGTTGTAATCTTGGGCAATCCCGAGAATGCCAGGAGCTACACTGCTTGCCATCAGGAATTCATCTCGTTGCTGCGCCGGGGGCGGGCTTCCTTCTACCGGTGGCTGAACTCACGCTCGACAGCGGTTAACCGTTATTGATATTCTTCTCTATAGTGAAGTTGCGCTGACTGTTCTACATAATGTTCTCTCCTGTCTCCCTTTCATATGTCGGGTTAGACATCGTGCTGTGTCGGCTTTCCTGAGAATGTGTACTTCCCAAGTCATCCCCGACATTACGAACGTATGTACTGGATCTATATTTAATATTCGTTACATGTTATAGATATTCTAAGTTGCTGCGCAACGAAGGAGAAGATATTTTATTGGATTTCTGTGCACTAAATTTACGTTTTTACCTACAGTATAATCAGATCAGAATTAGAAGAATCTTGACCTTATTAATAGATGATACAAGAAATCCACAGTGAACCTGCCCTGATTTGAGGAACGTCGACTGATGTGAGATTCATACTAATTACATCCTCTACGTACTGAAGAAGTTATAGTAACCTCCAACAAGTCTCGTCAAGGAATTGAAGGCCTGGCCCACTGCGTCATTGTGCCTCAAAGATGAGGAGAGCCAGAGCAATGAATGGAGACATGGTATTTGCTCCAGATGGATTATACTCATAACACTAACTATTGCGAGTTAATGCCAACGAGTCTTTCTCGGACTATAGTTGCTGTTATACTTGTATGAGGCTTCCCGCTGGTGTCTCTCCCAGGAAAACGGGTAATCTCGAGCATACCAGAAGTCATAAGCCATTCGGAGTTCATTGCTTCTGAAGGTCATCTATTTTCTGCGCCGGCTTCAATGGTGAAAGCAGATAGGGGTGTTGTTATAATAGTCTCACTGATTAGGTTATCGGGATACCTTGTCTCCTTCGGTTTTGAACACGACTTACGCAATACTTTTGTGTTATGTCCATCGCCGTCGCTCGAGCGAATCATCATATCACACAATAAAACACATAATTTATATGTATCCCTCGTTTATTTGAAACGAATCTCTAATCACTTTTTGGTTTGAAATGAAAAGCGAGTCTAAGAGAATTGGCAAGTACATAGGTTCTGGAGCAGGTCGCCTATTCGCGAATCAAGTAGAGTATACGTATAGCCGTTTCACATCTCTCTTAAATTAACGAATAAAAAATATGAGCAAGAAATGGTGTGAACCGTCCTCGAGAAGCAGTGAAAGGTAAAGGAGTTTCAAAAGCGCTGATGAATTTATTTGATCCTCCTCAATCGGCAACGGGATGCTGGATCGTTTATTGACGCGTTATGATGGCCTATTTGCTTTGGTGACCGATGCCACATACACTGCTAGTTTTCCCGGTGTTCAAAATTATTGAGCTTCACGCTTTGAGTTCGAGCTCTCTCTCGCTTGACAGTTATTCAACATGCACACCGTTCTCCGGTCGATACGACGGACACATGGCGGGATACGACCATGTTTGTGGTCGCGTTTGCAATCGACATCAAGCACAACGAGTACGTATTACCTCCCGCTCCGTTGATTCACTCTTCCGCCAACACTGCACATCTACAGAGACACCTACAACACCTCTTCCAATACCTTCCATCCCTCCACGACCAGAAGAACCCACGCCTTACGTGACAACTGCACAGATAAGAGAATACATCGCTCCGCTTTACACTCGCTTTTGGGCAGTCAACTACTTCCACAGAGAGATTCTGCTGCGCGAAGGTGAACTCGTTGAAGAGTCATTCGTCGCGCCTGGGCTAAACCGTGCATTCACATTCCGTGATTTCGCTGCGGCGTCGAATTTCTTGAAAGATGTAGAGGACATTGCTGGAAAAGAACAGGCGTGTGTTATGTTATGAATCGCGAGAATTGGGTGAAGAGACGTGCTAATTTTTATGGGCTGTCTAGCACATACCTTCCATTACGGTCCGTGGAAGCCGTCTAGTCTCCGGCACACCCCACGTTGAAATAGCTTCGTGGACTGCCCAAACCGTAGACGCACCGAGTCTCCTCACACCAGGCGAATCCCGCATCGGTCCAGGTATCACCCTCAAAGATGCCAGACTCGCAATCCTCCTAGAAAAGAAATTCGACGAATCATACCTCACGAACGACATTGGCGTCCCCTCGACCAAGCGCCCTTCAAGACATACAAGGGAGCCCTCGACGCTCGAGGCGATCACGGCACGCCAACGCAAGTTGGACGGGGTCGTTCTTAAGAGGGAGGCTTCGCAAAAACTAGTTGTCGCTGAGCCCAAGGTCGGCCGACATCCTATCCCTAATGCTCCAGCGGCCAGCGAGGGTATGTGTGGCGACGAGGAATTCGCAAATGTATTGGTGCCGCTGTTTAGTCGTGGGTGGTCCGTCTGGTATAAAGGCGGTACCTTCCACGAGGGCGAGAACGTGATTGCCAGTCAGGTCGCCTCGCTCGTTGGATTCTTCAGGTTCAAGTCATTTGATGATTGTGTTGCACTTGCTCAAGAGATCCTTGCCCTAGCCCAGAAAGAGAATGTGAGTCTCGACACTTACCATGCTGGTTTGACGGGCTAACGGCAATGATATCAAGGTCCACGATGCGGTCATCTCCATTGACGCCAATACGGTGACGGTTGAGCGGTTGCTCAGACGAACCGCAGAGCAAGATATACCTATCAACGACGCCCGCTTCGCTGTCCTCGTCGAGCAGCTCGTCTCGGATAAGTATCATCACAAGCTTCGGGACAGCAATGTGTATTCAATCCAGCGGCGCGCATACCCGTCTTCTGTGGAAGAGCTGAAAATGCATCAGTTCGGCCGCAAGTCAAGCAGGATTAGGGCTCGCGCCAAGGATGCCAATGCATCGAATGCCGTTCGTGCCGCTGCTGCGTAATGTCTGACAGGTTCAACTTGTCAATGATATGCATTCTGTATAATGCTATTTAGTGTAATAATAATTCGGCTCGTATATTTCAAGCTGCTTCTCGTGTTTTACGCTGGGAGTTCTCTGATGTGATTCACCAACGAGCTGTTCATCAAAGGTACTATTTAACAATTGCTTCATATTCACTAGCGGGGGCGCGGAGTCAATGACTCCTTTTGGACTGAAACAACCTGAGCGGTGGACCTGTCTTCAAGAACGTGCGCATTTGCTAGCTAAATATTTTTTACTATTTATATTTATATTCTTTTCTCATTTTTTTTGACGAGCCAGGGTTAGGGCACTGACAACTTCAGCCTGTGGTGATATGCGTGATACAAACGAATTTCATTCGGAACACATAAGTTTACCCAGCTGAACTACAAAAGTGGTACCCACTACTCAGATATGAATTTAGGTGCATTCACTTATCGTCCAACGCTAAACGCAAAGTCATAAAGCTAAGAGCGACTAAATATTCGAAGATACGCCAAACCTCGGGAACCTTTCTAAATCTTTCAATTTTGAGCGTGTAAGGTACAGCCATAAGATAACTCAATTGCTCTTGTAGTGAAATTTCCGCTTTAAGTATTCATGTCTGCGGACGGCTCTCGTATCGATATCTGCTGAAGAGAATCAAAGCACCTACAAAAATCAAACGAACCGCGAGGAACTCAAACACGCGACAATTTAAATTTCTCTAACAGATCAGCGTCCAGTGCCTGCATGAGGCTGTAAAATGATGCCAATGCCCGAAGGGCGCCTGCCACCAACAAGTTGTGTATTCAAACATACAAGTGCGGTGCAAACAGTGTGATGATCACTGTGATGGGCAGGGTAGAATAGCTAGTTGAGTAAGGAAGCACCCCAGAATTACTTTCAAATGCATCTAATTCTGGTTTGCATACAGGCATGAGGCAGAGGGACCTTAAATTGGAACTATCATCTGTACATGAGCTGTTTATAGCTTCTTCTGGAATTACTTCTGTGCCCTCGTTTGAGTATTTCTGTCGGTGTGTGTGGTGGCACGGGATGGGAATTTCAGAAGTTCCGCATCCTCGGGCCCAGTGATTTAAAGATTTGCAGAGAGATAACGGAACAAGATCATCAGGTGGGGATTGAGATAGATTACATCTATCTAGAGGTAGCTGATATATGACGCAGAGTGAGAGAATATTAGGATGATGGATGCACTCATTACTGTCGACGTCGCGGGAGTGAATGCTAATGTGTGCAGGCGAGATAAAATGCCGGGGTGACCATCTAACTCCATCAACGCTCGACGAGGCCTCCGCCGCATGCGGATCAGGCGAGACGCAGCAATCGTCATGGCGGTCAAGGTGAAGTTGAACGAAGTTGATGCAGAGTTGGACGTGCGTCGAGAGTGGTGATAGACAGACAGCGGGCGTATTATCCTGGAGTTGTCGAGAAGAGAGTCATTTACCGTGTGAGCTTCCGACTAGGATGAAGGAATGGCGGCACTGAGCACGTCTGAGCAAGCAATGCTAAAAGTCGAAACGATACAGGGCGGGGGCAGACCCTACCGAGCGGGATCAGAAATGAGCGAGAAAGGCAGGAGCGCGTCTGAGCAAGCAATTGCTAAATATCGAAACGATACAGGGCGGGGGAAGACCCTGCCGAGCGGGATCAGAGTGAGCGAGAAAGGCAGGAGATGCCTAAATTAGGAATATGTGCCTGGAGCACGTGTAGTATGTGCTAGCTGAGTTTGGAAGTGGGTGCCTGTAATTGGACTTGGGGACAGCGAAATACAAAACTCAAGGCTGCGCTTGTTGTGCGCTTTCGTTGTTTGCACGCCCTAGCTCAAGCTTCGACTCGAGTAACGCCCACCACGACACGCACGCTCAGCGCCCCAGGTAAAAACTAAAACTCGTTAGCTGCAAAGTACGCGCCCGCTGACTGTTTCAGTTCCATCCATCTGCAGCAGATTCAACCCATCTCAAGCTGTGATTCAGACTCTTTTCGAGGCATACGCAGAATCGCTGTAAACCACATTCTTTTTCATCACATTCTTTTGAACCCTCCCCGGCACCATGTTCACTCCTCCACCCTCACCCCAGCCCAAGCTCATCGACCCCCTCGACACTCTCACGACTCCTGACGCCCCCGCCCCTTCTACCTCTCGTACCAAAGCAAAACAGCGCACCGCGCGCCGCACACGCTGGGCTGTCCTCGCAGTCCCTCTCGTTGTCGTCCTCATCACATTCTCTTCCCGCTACCTCACCCATCCCGCCGCATTCGACATCCTCTCTGAGCCCGCCTCGTCATCATGGCAAGCCCTCGTCGCTCGCGGTGCCGATTGGTCTATACATAAACGACACCCCGAGCCAGATCCTCAGGCGAACATTGCCGGTGTAGCGACTCCTACGAGTTCGGTCGGAGCAGCTTCCCCGTCCTCATCGATGGCTGCGGCGAATGATGCATCAGTGCCTAAGATCCCCAGCTCTGATGTATCCTCAACCCTCCCCACACCATTCCCCCAGCCCTTCGATGGAACCCTCACCCAGAACTTTTCGAGCACGTCGTGTTTCAGCTTCTTCAACAACATGACCAACACACTTCCGTTCCGGACCTGTCGCCCTTTCTCGCTCCTACAGCAGTCATCCAGTCAGTTCCTTAATGCTCAACAAAATCTAACCTTAATGAACACCCTTATCTGGGGGACTTGCAACACCACTCCGAGTTTCGACCAGTGCGTTTCCAACATGGGCTGGTTCGCGGACACGCTCAAGAGCGCATGTGCGCAGGATCTGAAGGATCAGAATACGATGGCGGTGGATACGCTTCTTGGTGCGTCCCCCCTTGTCTTGTTTCCTTATTCTCAGTACTGACCCTTTACTTTCCTCTCTTTCCTCATTCTACTCAAATATTCTCTAGCCCTCCAAGCTTACGGCCTAATGCGAAACACTGCCTGCCTCTCAGACCCTACCACCTCAACATACTGCTACCTCAACGCTGTTTCCTCTTCCAACCCCTCCGATCTATACTACTACACTCTCCCCCTCGACATCGGCCTCCCCAAGACGGCGAAACCGAGCTGTGCTGCATGCACCCAGAGCGTGATGACGCTCTACGCAAGTGCATTGAGGAATACTACGCAGGCAGAGGATTTGTCAGGACTGAAGGATACGTATGAAAGTGCAGCGGAGCAGAGCGTGCAGGTGTGTGGGTCGGGGTATGCGCAGACGGCGGTTGTTAATGCTGGGGGGAGACGGGTTGTTTTCCATGGAGCGTTATCGCTGGTGCTATCCCTCACAGTGGTTATTCTAGTGGCTTCGTAGGCTTAACCAGGTTGATCCGTCCTCCCTTCTTCTACCTCGCATTCCCCCGACGCACTTGGTCCCTCTCATCATCTCTCTCTCAAACGGTCATATTTCGTCTGGTTTTATGCTCCTATTTATCTATTTCTCTCCTGGTTTCTGGTTCGGTGGACTTTCTTCTTCCTTTCTTCTGCATTGCTATTCGTTATTCATTCATTGATTTGATTTGCCTGCCGCACACTTCACTTATTCCTATTCTCTATTCCTCTTCCATCTCTATTGACTATCCGGGATTATGGCTCTCCTCTTCCTTTTTACGAGAACTCTTGTGTTTTGATTTATTTATTGCCTTTATTCTCCCCTTTTCCTCTCCCCTTTTTGACGGTGTTTAGTCTAGTCTACCCTACCATACACCCTACAACTACACCCTACAACTACACCCTACACCCGTGCCCACGCACATCAGCATACACATTCATTGCTCCCTTCCCCGCACTGCATTTCCGCCCTTCCCCCGTGCTTGGAATTTTTATGGAAGATCAAGAATTTTAGGGATGGAGATGATGAAAACGGTGGAAGATCAAGAAGGGACCTATACCCACAAGATGGCTCCCCTTCATCGCCGACCGCCTACAGGACTCAGGACGCGCTCTACAGCCTGTAGGCCTTACTATCGTAATAGTTCGCCCTTGCTTTCATTTGCACTCGCACGTCGAGATCAAACCGACACTTCCACCGAAATGATGGCGCTCCTGGTGGCGCTCCCGGACCGGTACAGGCCCAGTCTGCCTATATAGAAGAGTCCCCGAAACGTGGCGGAGACATACCTATCCACTGTGGCGGATACCTCAGCTGTCCGAGCCCGAGCGATCCGACTTGACATGAACAGACTCATCACACACGCCGCCTGGCGCCTGTCGTCTTCGAAATTGCGTTCCCCGTCGTTCAAGAACTACAATTTCAGCGCTGTCGTGATCGAAAAATTGATTGGAGTTTTAGGACGGGCGTTGAACTCAGGACTGTCATTGATTAGGGCGGATGTCATTGAGTGGCAGGTGCTTCTGCAGGCTCGGTGATGTCGCATCAGCGCCTCTTCCTCCGCGACTTCTTGTCTTTTTCTTTTTTTCGAAATCCTTCGCAGGCCTGTTGGGCGGTCCTCGCTCCTTCCCTTCCGCTCCTGCACTCTCTCCTTCCCACCTCGTGCGATTCTTCCTGCTCCGATATCCCTACTTCTTCCCACGCCCATTCAATCCAAACCCACGCACACGAACTCGCATTTACAATACATTCACTGTAACTTTTCCTTTCTTTTTGGGTGCCTATATTTGTGGATTACTTATTACGAGTCGTCGTTGTCGTCTGTCCGGGGTACAATGAACAAATATATTATGATATATGACCTACGATCTGATTGCCCGTGGTTGAATCTGTTAGATATCCCCCCGTTTACTTGGACTAAGATGTCACCGAAGTTCGAATTGGAGGGTGATCTTGATTCTGTCAGTATCATTAATCATGAATTCAAGGATGTTCTGAAAATTAAACTGTTTGTGCCTTGATTCATTGCCTGCGTCACACTTATAGCATTCTAGACTAGTCTAGAAGCCCAACAACATATTATCTCAGTTGGAAGTGATGTTGTGTTATGTAGAATTTTTTTGCAGAGAATTTGCGAAGCCAACTGCCACTAACCCAGAGCCATCTCGTCGGCTAACGCAAGTATAATGCGCCACCAGCCAGATTTCAAGGTCAGGATTCGAATCCCAAACCCACCAAATAACTTTAGTGACCATATACACGCGCTGTGGTACGACGAAGAGTTGTATCCGTGAAGGGCTGGGAGTGGAGTTGGATGGGGAGTAGAAGTCGTCTGAGGACGACAAGAATGAGGGGAACGGGACGGCGCACTTAGGCGAGCGCGCCTTGGGATGCCCACAGGCCTGCGAGAACACGAGCGACGGCGGTCATGCCCATACCGTTAGGTCCAGTGATCACAAGGTGCTCTTTCTCCTTGATCACCAATGATAGATCCTTCACCAGCGCGGGGTAGCAGTCTCACCAAGCTCAATATCACCTTCATCCCCTGCACCTTCCGCAAATGCGTGATGGTGGAGATTTACGGATGCCGGGATAACAACATCCACACGGGCGAGCTCGATGCTCCCGTCGGGATTGGGTTCGCCTGAGGGCAGTGGTAGAAGGTTGTGGAGCGTTGAAAGGAGAGTATACAAACGAGTCGTGAGATCGGCGAGTTCGAGGAGGCCATTGTATGCGTACATCGGCCGGCCGGCCGCATCTGCGAGGGAGAGCAAGAGATAGTGATTAGAGATGTATGCTGTTACGGACAATCAGCCTGGTTAGCACATTGGATGTTACTAATAATAATAATAATAATAATAATAATAATAATAAAAAGAGGGAATAAGAATGCACCTTCAGTCCTTCCAGCAATAGCATCATCTTTCCTGCTTGCCTTAAGCACTTTACCAGTTCAGAGGAAGTCTGGATGTACAATGATCGCTTGGTGCGAGTGTAGAGAATAGGCACAGCGATGAGGGCATAGCCAGCTGCAGACCAGAGGTATTTAATCAAGTATTCTTCTGTCCATTCGTATGCGATTCGAATCTGTACAAGTAGTTGGTGAGTTAATTGAGACAAGCAAACAAGGAAGACCAACCTTATAGATCGAATCAACATGCTTGATCAAACGAATATATCTGCGAGTGAGGATATCCATCTCGTGTGCGCCTCCATCGCAGAACCTACAGTATCCTCGCATCAGCCCATATCCCCACTATTGATCGTAATTCGAAACACTCGCGCAATATCCTCGCTCTCCCTCCCAGCTCTACCCATACCCGCGCGGTACTCCCCTTCAGGTCTTACTTCCAACGATGCGAGACGATCGAAGGCAGGCGTGACAGCGCGGAGGAGGGCTACTGTCGCGTAGTAGTTTCCAAAGAGGAGCAGTGTACCGCGTACACCGAAGGGGTGGAAGAGCTGGGGATGTGAATAGATGTAGGTCGAGGGATGGCTTGAGGAGGTTCCCGCTGCGGTAACAAGCAAGATGTGGGCAGGGATTGTAAAAGAGAAGATCAGACTTACTACAACCCAGCCATACTCTCTGCCCACGCTTCGACGTCGGCGATAGTGTACTGGTCGAAGCCCTCCAGTCAAGAGCGGTAATACTGCACGTCAGGGAACGCAGGGAGATACAGATCATGTATGACGCGTCAGCTTCGTGCGTAGAGACAGTGAAAGCGTCGATTGCAGGTCGTTGAAGTTGGCCCGAGTAGCGATGGTGTTGAGAGCTTGAGTAGTCTTGAGCGAAGAATGAGGAGTGCGATGATGAAGACGATGAGAGGTTTCAGAGAATATGCGAGTGGGTTTCAAGAAGATGGCTATGTCGTCAGTGAGTGGAAGCTAGCTCCGAATCTAAGGCATGGGGCCCTGCACCTGCAGGACGAGAGGAATGATGACGAAAGCAGTCTAGACGACGAGCAGAATTGCTTGGATGTCGAACAAGATGTCGAGCGAGACGACGCCGATAATGAGCAAAGGTGGAAGCGGTTGGCGAATCCTTGCATCGTCAAAGGAGTAGTCGACGATTAGAAGGTGAATAGTGAATGGGAAGGGCGAATGACAGTAGAGCGCATAGTCGTAGCATCTAGAAGCAATTAATGTTATACTAGTTGGTATTGAAAACCGAAAATAAGAATTTTCAATTTTCAGCCTATCTGCTGCCATCGTATTCTCACCCTTTGAAAATATGATGCCCAACCCGGCACCGAACTAGTGGTGCTGCATGCCTTCTTGGCGTCCGCAGAGCGATTTGTATCAAACGAAGTTCAAGATTGTGTGGTCCAACGGTTCCAACAGGGTGAGCTTTTGAAAGGAAGTGGATTAGTAATTTGCTTTTGACGTTGAGATCGTGGCTTTTGTCGTTCTGTTACATGTATTGTGGTAAGGCGAGTGACCGGGTTTGCGGTCAGGTTTACAAAAAATCGATAGATTTGTACGAGTAAAGAGTGGCCATTTATGGCGGAATAACATAGAACACCTGTGAACGGCAAGGCCAATGGTGCAGCGGGGGGCGACATGCCAATCTTGGGTCTTAACCACGCGGCCATCTATTGTTGAATCATTGGAAGTAATGTTCTTATACGTGGAGAAGTGGTGTTGAGGCGAAGGCTGTTGATGGCTTGAAGAGCCTGGAAACAAAGCTTTGAGTGCAAAGGCGGGAAGGAACGATAAGGACAACGAGAAGATGCTAGGGTGAAAGAATGCGTACATACAGTATCAGAATGCGAGGACTTTATCCAGTCACGTGATCTTTTGACAGATCCGATATGCGACACTAGGTGATCGATCTTGATTATCGATTTCGAGCTCGTTGTTCAGAACCTCCATCTTCTGCACCCTGCGAGCTCTCGAATACCTCAACATTCTTATCCATATCCTCTTATTCATAATGTCATTTTTCCAAAACTACTCAAATGTTGTGGTTAACGGCAGCACCATGAACGATATCAGAGGAAATCAGATCAATAATTATAATGCCCCACGTGGTACGAGAACACCTTATATTATATTTTATATTCAATTCATTTGCAGATTTATATCACATCTTTTCACCTATTGGTGATGCATCATATACTCGCCCTGGACCTGTTGCCAGGTGCCATCCTGGTACTCGTCTGAAAGTTATCACGGAAATAGAAAAGTGGATTAAAGATAGCAATGACTGCCCTATACTCTGGCTCAATGGACCTGCTGGAACAGGGAAATCTGCCATTTCACAGACTATTGCAGAGTGCTATGCATCCCAAAAACAAGTTGCTGCTAGTTTTTTCTTTTTCCGTGGTTCAGGACGACGCAGCACAATTCAGCATCTTATTTCCACTTTGGCTTATCAGGTTTCCATGTTTGATCCAGCTGCCAAATCCATGTTGATAGATACCATGAGCAATGAGCCAAACCTTCATGAACAGGCCCTACACTATCAGCTAAACAAACTCTTGATCAATCCCATTCGAGCCACAAGACTGGAGTGGTCAAAAATCATTATTATCATTGATGCTCTAGATGAATGTGATGACAAGGAATTGATATCTGATTTCATTGAGGCCATTGTTGATATATGCAATGCTTCCAATGTTCAGCTTCCCTTCAAGCTTCTTCTTACAAGCTGTGTTGAAGAACATATTCAGGAGCAGTTCTATAATTCAGCTACACAATCAGTTATCAAATATCTGGCCTTACAAAAATTTGATGCTACAGAAGATATTGAACTATATTTGGAAAGCAGATTATCTTTGCTATATAAAAGAAAGTTCAGAATCATGTATGATATACCAGGGCCATGGCCTTCAAAGGAACACCTTAAAAGGCTTTCTAGAAATGCAGCAGGCTCATTTATCATTGCCTCCACAGTAGTCAAATTTATTGAAAAGGCAAAGGGTCATCCTGATGATAATTTGAAAGAGGCTTTATACATGACAAATGGACTTGATCCTGTCTACCACCAAGTAATTACCACAGCTTTGCAAGAAAACAAGACTTTGCAAAATAAACAGCTGCATATTCTTGAAAGAGTTTTAGCGGTTATAGTCATAGCAAAAGAACCATTATCTGTTTCTGCAATAAGTGTACTGCTGGAGATAAAGGCATATCATATAGCTCAGATGCTTTTAGGGCTTCAGGCTATACTTCTGATTCCTGAGAAGGATAATGATGAGCCTGTGAGACTATTTCATACATCACTCAGGGATTATTTGTGTTCAGAACAGCACTCTAAAGAGTTCTGCATAAATATGCAACAGATTCATGCAATGCTTGCAATTAATTGCATAAAATTAGTTGTGGAATATTCAAGGAAAGATGATGACTCAAAAAAAATCAAGACATTGCCATATATGCATGCAAATACTGGTTGTATCATTTGAATGAAAGCTTAGAGAATGCAAAGAATCAGGAATCACTCAATGATGCTAGTTTAATTTCAGCATTGGCTGGCTTTACCACACAATCAGTGATATATTGGTGTGTAAAGACAGACATGTTTACAGATATGGGAATATTAGAGAAAATGCTGGTAAGGATAAACAATTAAATAGATTAGGCAGACTCATATACTTTAATATAGAACCTTAAAGGGATGCCAATAGAGATAAATGATATTTTGGAAGATTTCCATATGCTATTAAAGGTACTCTATATGTGGAATAAGATATCAACATTTAATAACTTACATAATAGGTAATACTTTTGTTGATGACACATTTAATCAAGGCTGAAGAACATTGCTCAAACATTACAGGCTGTAAGTAATCTTTTTCAATTTCAGTACATTGATAGTTGGCATTCTGATCCAATAACAGTGGGTGAGTGAGTTTAGCCAACATAAACACATTAATCACTGAGATTCTGTTGTAAAAACAGAGAGTGAGTGGGTTTTGTTAAATTCAATATGTTAATCATGAAATTTGGATCCAATGATAGGAAGTGAGTGGGTTTTGTCACCCACAACATATTAATGACTGACAATCTGATCAAATGACAGAGAGTGAGTGGGTTTTGTCAACCTCAATACATTAATCACTGATATTCTGATCAAATGACAGGAAGTGAGTGGGTTTTGTTAAGTTCAATACATTAATCACTGACAGTTTGATCCTATGATAGGAAGTGAGTGGGTTTTGTTGACATCAATAGATTGATCACTGACATTCTGATTAATAATAGTTGGTGAGTGAGTTTTGTTGATGCCAATAGATTGATCACTGACATTCTGATCCAATAACAGGAAGTGAGTGTGTTCTATCAACCACAATACATAAATGACTGACATGCTGATTGAATGACAGTTGGTGAGTGGGCTTTGTCAAATTCAATACACTAATCACTGACATTCTGATCTAATGACAGGAAGTGAGTGGGTTTTGTCAACCTCAATACATTGATCACTGACAGTATGATCAAATGACAGTTGGTGAGTAGGCCTTGTCAACTTGAATACATTAATCACTGACATTTTGATTCAATGACAGTTGGTGAGTGTGTTTTGTCAATTTGAATACATTAATCATTGATGTTCTGATCCAATGGCAGTTGGTGAGTGAGTTTTGTCAATCTCAATCCATTAATTACTGATAATATAATCCAATGACAGTGGGTGAGTGAGTTTTGTCAATATTCATATATTAATCACTGACATTCTGATCCAATGACAGGAAGTGAGTGGGTTTGTAAACTACACTACATTGATCACTGACATTATAATTGAATGACAGAGTGTGAGTGGGTTTTGTTGACCTCAATACATTAATTGCTGACATTCTGATCAAATGATAGGAAGTGAGTAGGTTTTGTAACCTCAAGACATAAATCACTGATGTTTGGATACAATGACAGGAAGTGAGTGGGTTTTGTCAACATCAATACATTAATTACTGACATTTTGATTCAATGACAGAGTGTGAGTGGGTTTTGTCAGCTTCAATACATACATTGCTGACATTCTGATTCATTAATAGGTGGTGAGTAGGCTTTGTCAACTGCAGCACATTAATCACTGACATTTTGATACAATGGCAGGAAGTGAGTGGGTTGTATTAAACTCAATACAATAATAACTGACACTCTGATCCAATGACAGCAAGTGAGTGGGTTTGTCAACCTCAATATGTTAATCACTGACATTCTGATCCAACAACAGCAAGTGAGTGGGTTTTGTTGACCTCAACACATTAATCACTGATATTCTGACTCAATCACAGGCAGTGAGTAGGTTTCATTGATGTCAATATATTAATCACTGACATTCTGATCCATCCAATGACAGATGGTGAGTGGGTTTTCTTGATCTTAATGCAATAATCATTGACATTCTAATCCAATGATAGAGAGTGAGTGGGTTTTGTGAACCTCAATACATTAATCATTAACATTCTGATTCAATGATAGCTGGTGAGTGGGTTTTGCTGATCTCAATACATTAATCACTGACATTGTAATCTAATGACAGCATGTGAGTGGATATTGTCAATCTCAATACATTAATCACTAATATTCATATCAAATGACAGCAAGTGAGTGGATATTCTCAACCTCAATACATTGATCCATAACATTCTGATCCAATAACAGTTGGTGGGTGGATTTTGTCAACCTTAATACATGAATCACTGAAACTCTGATCTAATGACAGAGAGTGAGTGTATTTTTTCAATCTCAATACATGAATTACTGACATTTTGATCTAATGACAGTTGGTGAGTGTATTTTGTCAACCTCCATACATGAATTACCAACATTCTGATCAAATGACAGTTGGTGAGCAAATTTTGTCAATGTCAATATATTAATCACTGACATTCTAATTCAATCAATGTCAGAAAGTGAATGGATTTTGTCAGCCTCAATAAATTAATCACTGACATTCTGATCCAATAGCAGGAAGTGAGTGAGAGTTGTTAACCACAATAGATTAATCACTGACATTCTAATCCAATGGCAGGAAGTGAATGAAAGTTGTTAACCTCATTACATTAATCCCTGACATCATGATTCAATAATAGGAAGTGAGTGGGTTCTGTTGACCATAATTCATTAATCACTGACATTCTGATCTAATGACAGAGAGTGTGTTGTGTTTGTTAGCCCCAACACATTAATCACTGACCTTCTGCATTTTGATCCAATAACAGACTGTGAGTGGATTTGGTAAGCCTCAGTACATTAATCACTGATATTCTGATCCAATGACAGGAAGTGAGCATATTTTATCAACCTCAATACATTAATTACTGATATTATGATCTAATAACAGTTGGTGAGAGGGTTTTGTTGACCTTAATACATTAATCACTAACACTGCTCTGATGACAGTTGGTGAGTGGGTTTTGTCAATTTCAATTCATCAGTCACTGACATTCTGATCCAATGACAGAGTGTGAGTGGGTTTTGTCAATTCCAATACATTAATCACTGACATTCTAATCCAATGACAGTTGGTGAGCAGGCTTGCCCAACCTCAATATATTAATCATTGACATTCTGATTTAATGATAGTTGGTAAGCAAGTTTTGTCAACTCAAATACATTAATCACTGACATTCTGATCCAATGACAGGAAGTCAGTGGATTTTGTTAACCTTAATATATTAACTGCTGGCATTCTAAGCTTATAATAGGGAGTGAGTAGGTTTTGTCAACCTCAATACTTCAACCATTAATATTTTGATCCAATGACAGAGAGTGAGTAGATTTTGTCAACCTCAATACATTAATTACAGACATTCTCATCCAATGACAGAGTGTGAGCGGGTTTTGTCAATCTCAATACATTAATCACTAATATTCTGATCCCATGATAGTTGGTGAGTGGATTTCATTGACCCCAATACATTACTCACTGACATTCTGATCCAATGACAGTTGGTGAGTGGATTTTTCCAACCTCAATACATTAATCACTGACATGCTAGTCCAATGACAGAGAGTGAGTCAAGTTTGTCAATCTCAATACATTAATCACTAACATTCTGATCCAATGACAGTTTGTGAATAGATTTTGTCAACTTGAATACATTAATCACTGACATTTTGATCCAATGGCAGAGTGTGAGTGGATGTTGTCAATGTCAATATTTAATCAATGACATTCTGATCCAATGACAGAGAGTAGGCAGGTTTTGTCAACCTTAATACATCAGTCACTGATATTTTGATCAATGACAGTTGGTCAGTTCATTTGGTCAATTTCAATAAATTAATCTTTAACATTCTCATCCAATGTCAGAGTGTGGGTAGTTTTGCTGATCTCACCCATGAATCACTGACATTTTCATCTGATGGCAGGAAGTGAGTGGAATTTGTTAACCCCAATACATTAATTACTAACATTTTGATACAATGGCAGGAAGTGAGTAGATTTTGTTGACCTCAATACATTGATCACTGACATTATGATCCAATGACAGGAAGTGAGTGGGTTGTGTTGACCTCAACACATTACTCACTGCCATTTTGATTTAATGACAGAGAGCAAGTTGGTTTTGTTGACCTTGATATATTAATCACTGAAATTCTGATTCAATGACAGCAAGTGTGTGGATTTATTGATCTCAATCCATTAATTGCTGACATTATGATCCAATGATAGTTGGTGAGTGGGTTTTGTTGACCTCAATATACTGATCACCAATATTGTGCTTCAATGACAGTTGGTGAGTGGGTTTTGTCAATCTCAATACATTAATTACTAATACTCTAATCTAATGATAGATTGTGAGTGGGTTTTGTCAATCTCAAAACATTCATCCTTCACATTCTGCTTCAATGTCAGTTGGTGAGTGGGTTTGCTCAACCTCAATACACTAATCATGACATTCTGATCCAATGACAGTTAGTGAGTGGATTTGCCCAACTTTAATACATTAACCATTGTCATTCTAATCTAATGACAGTTGGTGAGCAGGTTTTGTCAATTTCAATACATTAAGCACTGACATTCTGATCCAATTACAGAGAGTGAGTGGGTTTTGTTGAAATTAATATATTAATCACTGACATTCCAATTTCATAATAGGGAGTGAGGGGGTTTTATTGACCTCAATACTTCAATTACTCACATTTTTGATCCAATGACAGAGAGTAAGTGGGTTTTGTCAACCTTGTTCTTGTAATAATTGAGATTTTGATCCAATAATAGTGTGTGAGTGGGTTTTATTTATCTCAATATCTCAATCACTAATATTCTGATGTAATAACAGTTGGTGAGTGAGTTTTGTCAACCTTAATACATTGATAACCAATATTCTGATCCAATGATAGAGAGTGAGTGGGTTTTGTTAATGTCAATACATTAATCACTGATATTCTGTCCAATGACAGAGGGTGAGTGAGTTTTGTTAATGTCAATACATTAATCACTGACACTCTAATTCAATGACAGAAGGTAAGTGGATTTTGTTGACCTCAATACATTAATCTCTGACACTTTGATTTGATGACAGTTGGTGAGTGGGTTTGCCAGTCTCAATACCTTGATCCCTGACATTCTAATCCAATAACAGAGTGTGAGTGGGCTGTATCAATCTTCATATATTAATCATTGATATTCCCATTCAATGACAGAGAGTGAGTGGGTTTTGTCAATCTTCATACATTAATCACTGACATTCTAATCCAATGACAGTTGGTGAGTGGGTTTTCCCACCTCAGTACATTGGTCACTGACATTGTTGTTCAATGACAGGAAGTCAGTGGGTTTTGTTGACCTTAATATATAATTGCTGACCTTCTGATCCAATGACAGGAAGTGAGTAAGTTTTGTCAACCTCAAGATATTAATGACTGATCTCCTGCATTCTGATCCTATGACAGGATGTGAGGGAGTTTTATTGACCTTAATACATTAATCAGTGATATTTGATCCAATGACAGAGAGTGAGTAGGTTTTTTGACCTCAATACATTCATCACTGACATTCCAATCCATTGACAGAGAGTGAGTGTGTTTTGTTAATCTCAATACATTATTCACTTACATCCTCATCCAATGACAGAGAGTGAGTGGTTTTTGTCAATTTCAATACATTAATCCTTCACATTCTGATTCAATGACAGTTGGTGAGTCAATTTGCCCAACCTCAATACATTAGTAACTGACATTCTGATCCAATGACAGAGTGTGAGTGGGTCTTGTCAACCTGAATACATTATCCACTGACACTCTGATCCAATGACAGTTTGTGAGTAGATTTTGTCAACCTGAATACATTATCCACTGACACTCTGATTCAATGACAGTTTGTGAGTAGATTTTGTCAACCTGAATACATTAATCACTAACATACTCATACAATGACAGAGTGTGAGTGAGTCTTGTTAACCTCAACACCTTAATCATTGACATTCTGATTCAATGACAGTTTGTGAGTGTGTTCTCTCAATCTCAATATGTTAATCACTAAGATTCTAATCCAATGACAGCAAGTCAGTAGGTTTCATTGACCTCAATACATTAATCACTGACATTCTGATCCAATCACAGAAAGTGAGTGGGTTTTGTCAACCTCAATACATTTATCACTGACATTCTGATCCAACAATAGGAAGTAAGTGGGTTTTTGTTGACCTCAATGCATTAATCACTGACATTCTAATCCAATGACAGTTGGTGAGCAGGTTTTGTCAACTTCCATACATTAATCACTGATATTCTGATCTAATGACAGGAGGTGAGTGTTTTATTATTATTATTTCAGTGTATTAATTACTGACATTCTGATCTAATGATAGACAGTGAGTGGGTTCTGTTAACCTCAATATATTAATCAATAACATTATGATCCAATGACAGGGAGTGAGTGTGTTTTGTCAATCTCAATATATTAATCACTGATATTCCTGATCTAATAACAGCTAGTGAGTGTGTTTTGTTGACCTTAATACATTAATCACTGACATTCTGCTCTGATGACAGAGAGTGAGTACATTTAATCAAACTCACATTAATCACTGACATTCAGACCCAATGACAGAGTGTGAGTGTGTTTTTCAATCTCAGTACATTAATCACTGACATTCTGTTCTAATGCAGTTGGTGAGTGGCTTTGCCCAACCTAAGTATATTAATCACTGAGATCCTGATGCAATGACAGTTGGTGAGTGAATTTTGTCCACTTCAATCTATTAATCACCCACATTCTGATCCAATGACAGAGTGTATGTGGGTTTTGTCAACATCAATACATTAATCACTGACATTCTGATTCAATGACAGTTGGTATGTGGATCTTGTTGACTTTAATGCATTAATCACTGACACTCTGGCCCATGACAGAGAGTCAGTGGGTTTTGTTGACCTCAATATGTTAATCACTGACATTCTGATCTAATGGCAGAGAGTGAGTTAGTTCTGTTAACTTCAATACATTAATTACTTACATTCTGATCCAATGACAGGAAGTGAGTGGCTTTTGTCAACCTCAATACATTAATCACTGACACTCTCATCCAATAACAGGCAGTAAGTGGCTTTCCTCCATGTCAATATATCAGCAAGTAATGTTCTTTTTTTTTGTGACAGTGGGTAAGTAACCATAGTCCTAATTTGAAACACATTAATAATAACTCCTTGTTTTTGCTACTAGGCTGTAAGTATTCTTTCTATTTTGATATGGCAATGACAGTTATACATTCATCTTTTTTATTTATAGAAAGTCAGTATAAATCATTATTTTTCATGACAAGGACACATTTGATATATCTGTTATTTAAATACAATTTAGGAGGTATGAAAACCCCATATCATGTTATATATCCTAGATTCTGAACTGACATTTTCCATCATATTAGGAGGTATGTGTTTTACTATTCAGTTTTTACTCATTTCTAAGCTATTTTACTACACTCAGTGGGTATGTACTCTCTGTTTTTCATTATCTTATTAAATGTTGCACTCATTTCATGGTAGACTGCAAGTGTACTATGTTTTAATCCTTATTCAATATTAATATTATTTTACTATTTGTAGAAGGTAATTTTTTGGTTTTTTGTTCTTCTATCCTTGATATATTGTCATTTTTTAGGCATTTTTTTCATTACACTATTCTTTTAACATAGTATTCATATTCCATTTAAGGTTGTAAGTACATAATTTAATTTTCTCTATATGAACTTTAGCCATTGAACTTGCATTTTAGCAACAGCAAAGGGACAACATAGTAATAAGAGAGGTTCTGCAAGTTTCCGAAAATGAAAACTCTCATCCAGCATTATGAACATACATGGTATGATATATATATTTGTCTGCCACATAAGTCTTATATATTTATGTCCATTTCTAAACCATCCTATTCTGTAGAAGGTGAAGACTTATATGCATGGACAATTCCCTCATTCCATTCACAAGAATGATTGGTATGTGGTGCTTTCATGCTAAGGAACCATAAACAGAATGTCATGCAATCCTCTGTATGAATTCTACTTATGTCAATCTTTTTAAACCTGCTTTCTGAATAAAATACCAACAAAGTGGATTGGGGAATGAGAAAAAATGGAGGCTGAGAGGGAGCCTCTAGGATTGATGATGTAATGGATTGTACTACTACAAAACTCAGTATAAACTCCAGACTTGGTGAAATTCATGTTTCAGGCCTGAGGTAGAATATTACTAGTATTCCAATATGGGAAAGCAAGAAAGATACAGCAAGGTATCATTTCTTGAGAAACAAGATACTACATATTTCATTGGCTGGCCATATAAGTTACATAGTTTGATACCATTATCTTATCTTATCTTATCTTATCTTAGAAGGAGAGCATCCACTCAAAGTTCCAAGTGTGAGATGTTGAAGTTGAAATTTTATGACAGCTTGATTGTCTTGAGGTATTGAGGTACTATATTGCCACAAAGTGTTACCACACCAATTGTGGCACAACACCCAGCTCCACACTTATAATCTGTTATGTCCACATACTTTATCTCACCAAACTCTGCCACACAATACTAACTCCACCTGTATTATCCACATCTCCCAGTGGTTTACACTCCCCCACCAATCTACTCGGGCTCACAAAAAGTAACCAGAAGCACATGATCAAACATGTCTGAACTACTCTTCTCCACAACAAAATTTGTGAATTACAGAACAAGTACACATTTTTAAAAGCTTAAATTTTAACACAGTAGATATATTAATAATAGAATATATAATGTGTATTTATTAGTTTATATTATCACCATTTTCATCCAAAACCACACAAACTCTTTTGCCCATGCTATTTATGTACTTGGCTACATCAGCAACTGCTAACAACTTCCATGCAGCTTCAATTGATGCTATAAGCTGCTTGACAGTTACCAAAGGATGTAGAAGTGCATATATGAGCATTTTTATCTCATGTCAAATAGGTTCAATAGGGGTAACATTAGGGAAAGATTGGGCCCAGGTAGGCAAGGTGGGGGATGAACATAGAGCAGCCTATTTTGCAGGTTCTTGAACATCATCTTAAGCTGTTTTTTGTGCAGATAAAACATTTTTGTCAAGCATCCATATCCCAGCAAGATGGCATGCCAAATTGTCACAGAAAACCCACTCTTAAGTGGTCCTTGAGCAACAGCATTCCTGTCATGGATCACCCCCATCTTCCTCTGATGTTAGCCCCATTGAACCTCTTTGGAATGAGATAAAAATGTTCATATATGCTCTTCCACATTCTTTGACAACTATCAAGCAGCTTATAGCATCAATTGAAGCTACATGGAAGTTGTTAGCAGTTGCTGATGTAGCCAAGTACATAAATAGCATGGGCAAAGAGTTTGTGTGGTTTTGGATGAAAATGGTGATAATATAAGCTAATAAATACACATATTATATTCTGTTATTAATATATATACTGTGTTAAAATTTAAGCTCTTAAAAATGTGTACTTGTTCTGTAATTCACAAATTCTGTCATGGAGAAGAGGTGGTCAGACATGTTTGATCACGTGTTTCCAGTTACTTTTTGTGAGCCCAAGTAGGTGGAGTTTAGGTGGATTCTACTTGAAATTGGAGTACTTTACCTTAAGCCCCCTTGTCCAATCAGATTCCATTGGACTCTGAGCAAAATCCTTGGACAGTCCTAGAAGTCCAATCAGACTAAGAAAGCATTTTAAGTGTAAAATCTAATAAAATCCAAGCAAAATCTGATTGGACTGTGATTGGATCACTGATTGGATTCTTGGACTCTCGGACTCCTATCAAACTGAGTCTGAGCAGACTCCAATTGGACTATCAGACTAACCACTTGGACTTTGCTTATTAATATACATTAGGGGTTCTGTTAGCATTTTATTCACAGTTTTAATACCATTGAAGAGGTATTCTTCAGGACCAGTCAAAAATTCAGGGAACATCAAATAAACTAACAAGTCAAAAACAATTCAAAATATAAACAAATAAGAACTCCTGCTATTAACACTATTTATAACACCAGTGATAATAATCATAAAATCTTGAAATAAATTTGAATAACTCAGGAAAATTCAGGAAATGTAAATAAACACAGACAGGCCAAAAATAGATACAAATAAGAGCTACTGTTACTAACACTGTATATAATATCAGCTATAACAATTATAGAAATTTGAAATAAATTGGTAAAAATTACGTGAAATTTGAACAACTAAATAGAACCAGACAAGACCAAATTAATACAAATAAGAGCTACTTCTGTCTAATAAAATCACAAAAATTCAGGAGAAATTGAATAATACTAGACCATAGAAACAAATATAAATAAAGCCTTCTTTAATTGAAATTATCTATTACAAAGGTAAAAATTCACTATAAATTGGTAAGAGTGTTATGGAGTGGGACAGACTAGAGGCATGTGGGAAAATATCAGAGGGGTGCAGGAAAATATCGGATGGACTTGGCTTCAGCTTATGTGCTGCACCCTTCACAATCTATTTGGGTGTCCTGGATTTATTGAGTGATTGGAAAATGTAGAGTCAGAGTTGTAGCAAAGGCACAAGGCCTAAAGCTATGAGGGCAGGGAAAGGTGTAAGAAGTGTGCATTAAGTCAAGTATAAGATTTGTGATATGTGTAAGACTTGATTTTTGAACTGGAGTTCATAATAGTACAAACTGAAGTATTTATACTAACTAAATTAATTGTCCATATAAATGGGGATTAGAAACAAGATGTGAGATATAAAAACACAATGTCAAAGTAAGGCATAATAAGAGAGGTGGAATAATCTGCATAATAATGTGGAAGAAATGGTCATGTGATAAGTTATTGTCAGAACTAAATATAAATGTCATAGAAACTATAACTAGGTAACTATCTACAAGAAAGGAAATAGTTATTGTTAGAAATGGAAATATGCAGAATGTGCATGTAATGTGTGTGGAAAAGGTTTCAGGTTGTGACAAAGAGTCAAGAATAAAAATAGTACAGATAAGAATAATAGATGGCATCATAAAAAAATTAATGAGAAATTAAAGGACAATCAAAGATGTACAAATAGAAGTCAATTATTTAATTTTTTTTGTAATATGCATTACTACAGTCTCTTAATAGTCACAATGCTATTAATAAAAAAAGTCAATAAAGTCAAAAGAGTTGTGATTTGGAAAGTATTTTGTGATTTTTGGGTGCAATTCTTATCCAATTTCAATGCCATAAATCATGTCATGTTTCTATTTACAGTCTCTACAATCTGAGATATTTACAGATATATACAAATATTTGTACTAAACAACTTCCTTCAATATAATCCAAGCATATTAAATGAAATTAAATAAAGTCAAACAGATATAAATCAAAGCTCCTTTATTTGTACATATTTGTATCTTTTTCATAATTTTATCACTGTTTGTAATAAATTGCATTAGTAAAAGTGGCCCTTATTTGTAGGTGTTTGGACTTGTCTGCTTTTATTTGATTATTTTGTCACTATCAATGCTTAGTAATATGATTACATAACCTTACTAGTGATATATAATAGTTACTCTGCTTAAATTCCACTCAGATTCACTTGGACTCTACTTGGACTATACTCAAATTTCACTAGGACTCAGCTCAGACTCTGCTTGGACTGGATCAGAAAGTATTAATCAAATATACATATCTACACTGAACATATGTATAATATTGTATATAGCCTCTATGCCAATCTGATGTAGTGGTGAGATGAGTGGCAGGAGGAGGAGATTTGTGATTGCATGGAACATATGATTGCAATCACTTGTGACAGGCACATGTATTAATTTCTATATTTACAATGTAAGTGTCTAATAGTCTTTTGCTTGGTTTAATGACTGTATTGATTTCTATACTGACTATCTGAGTTTCTTATACTATTTTGACTGGTCTATTGATCTGTAATGATTTTATACTGACCATGGCATTGATTTCTACATGTACCATGTAAGTATGTAATAGTCTTTTGCTCAGTCTATTGACTGTACTGAGTTCTATCTTATAGTATTTTGACCAGTCTATTCCTTGTATTGCTTCCTATACTGACATTCTAAGCTAGTTATAGTCTGTTGACTGTGTGGTTTATACTGCCTATGTAAGTTACAGTCTTTTGATCAGACTATTGACTGTGTTGACTTCTATACTGACTATGTAAGTTTCTTATAGTATTTTGATGGTCTATTAAATATATTGATGCTCACATTGTATGTTTCCTATAGTCCTCTGATTGGTTTATTTACTGTGTGAATGATTCTTTAATAGATAACCTATTGATGGGCTATTTACATCATTAATTTTTCTATCTAATATGCAAATTTTTGTCTATTGAAAATGCTAATAGTTCTCCAGTAGTTTGATAACCTCAAGTTTTTAAAAAACAGATACTTTATTATATCTCAAAAAAGACTTGTAATACCATGCTTGCAATGGCCAACAACCCCAAGTGTTTTGCAAAGCTATTATAGTTGCATGGAAGGAGGTATCAGTGAAATAAGCAAATGTGTATGCTGCAAGGACAAAAAAATACATTTCGGAGCTTTTGACAGCAATGGGTGGGGATACCAACTTGTAAACTTGCATAAATATAATTAAGTAGTACATCTATCATTATCTTAAGTCTCATGAATAAATATGTATTTCCCACTACTGTATGTTGCAACAAAGATGGAAAAGAAAAGAATGTAAGCCATGGGAAAATGTCCAAACACAAACACTTTTGGTAGATGCGAGTATATAAACAGATGGCTTGTTGTAAGTATGCCATGCTTACAAAGTCTAGTTTATTAGAGTATAAGCAATAGTTAATACTTCATAATATTTCAATAGTCCATGTGGAGTCTACATGGACTCCATGTATACTTAGGGGGAGTGTCATGTACTGAAATTTTCATTAAAAAAAAAGATAGATGAAGGCCGTCGCGACCTTACCAATTGAACTTAGTTTAAGAGAAAGGAATGCGATAATGGAAGTGGGATGTCGCTGCACAACACCCTCAAACAACGCGCTTCCGGCAACCCAGGTCCCAGGGCCAAACCTCTTTCGGCTCCTGTTGCTCAGGCATAAACTGTTTACCTAGCGATGCTATCGCCCACATCTCCTACTCCTCCTCAAGTTGCCACTATACTAATAAAGAACTACTTTGACGCGACAAGATACGAATAACTTAATTGAAGATACGGAATGAACCTCACCAACCTTCCCGAACTCTCATCCACCGCTTTGGATTCCCTCTCCCCGTACACACGCGCGTGCATCGAGCGATTGCAGGAATACTTCCGCGCGACGGAACGTGTTGATCTGTCCGTCGTTCTTGTCTTCTTCCGTGGAACTTATAGTGACTGAGCACTCTCATCTTCAACAACAAACGTGCTCGTATCATCGACAAATGCTCTCCATATCTCCCTGGGATGAACCATCCTCGTGCATGCAGTACACCATACCCCCGGACCCGATTGGCCGCTGTCCTAGTTCTGCTCTACGAAGAGGAAGGAAAACTACGGGTGGTACTCACGACACGGTCTAAAGAACTTCGAACCCACCCCGGAAAGACGGCTCTTCCAGGTGGAAAGGTCGACGATGAAGACGCCGATTTGGTTATGACCGCTGTACGTTTCGCTTCCTCTTTCGTTTACCCACTCTATGTTCACTATCATTCACAGTACCGCGAAGCCTCTGAAGAGATCCACCTCCCCTCCTCCCCACAAATCCACACTCTTGGGCTGCTTGAGCCCTTTCCCTTCTTCAAGCTCCTTGTCACCCCCGTTGTGGCTGTACTCACCGACCCCAGCAGCGTGCTACCCCAGTTAAAACCAAACGAGGGAGAGGTAGATCGGATATTTAGCTATCCCCTCGAAGGGGTACTGGATCCGAACTTGGCTAGGGAGGAGAGCGAGCTGGTGCCGTTGGGGAGTGAAGATTGGCCGTTCGAGGAAGAGTTTCATGTGTGTATCCAAATATGGTTATTTGGTGAGCAAGAGCTAATCAGAGTCGTGTAGAATTGGTCAGACTACATCGTCTCGAAACTCGGGAATACGACTTATCGAATGCATCGATTTCGGACGTGTGCGTCGAATATTAATGGGTTAACTGCAGACATACTGGTACGTTGTTTCCATACTTCTTTAATTCCACAATCCTCATACCTTTTTCCTTGTATCTAGACAGCAACTGCGGAAATTGCATACGCAAAGACTACAGTATACGAACGATACGCGCCTGACCAGCCGAGGGATTATAAGACGGTGCTGGGAGCGGTAGAACTGCAAGGGGAGACGGGTTCATAGCGATGAATATGAGAGGGATGTACGTGGGTACATGTGTTTCACGTAGACTGCGACTGTACGATAGACTTGCAACTAGATTTTTGGATAGACCTTGCTTTTTTTGTGGAGTTGTTGAAAGACACCTAGAAAAAATATATTTATTTCAAAGACTATGATACAAGTGTATAATGCAGTACAGCGATACAGCGATACAAGATGCCTACAAATGTGATTGATTTTTTCGAGACCTACGACAAGAAACCCAAGAACATATGCAAACGCACAGCCGAACAGAAAGACTTGACCAGAGACAACCTAGAATACACACATTCCTCCTACACGAAAGCAAGGTTAATATCTTGCCCGTAAAGCAGGGAGGCAAAGACACTGACCATCAACAACAATATCGGTACCCGTCATATACCTCCCCGCCGCACTACAAAGTAGCACCACCACACCCACCAGCTCCGTCGGATCTCCCATTCTACCCATCGGGATCCTACTGTACCAAATCTTCTTGGCTTCGTCTAGGCCGTCACCCTTATTCAAGATGGTATCCATGTATCCCGGGGATATACTGTTGACGCGAATGCCGTATCGCGCCCATTCGGCTGCCAGCGAATTCTTGAGGTGGAGGACGGCGGCCTTGGAGGCGTTGTATGCGACTTGGGGCTGCGGGAAATTGACAATGTGCCCGGAGACGGAGGCGGTGAGGACGATAGATCCAGGGGTGCCCTGGGCGATCATTTGTCTGGTACAAGTGTTAAAAAGGAAGGATATAGAAGTGGATGAGGAATATGCTCACTTCCCAACAGCCTGCGCACAGAACCAGGTCCCATTCACGTTAACGTCCATAACCTTCCTCCACTCCTCCGCTTTCATCTCCTCCGCATGTGCACACCCCACGATTCCGGCAAAACATAAAAGGATATCAATGCTCCCCAGCGTTTCCACTGTGCGTTTGACAGCCTTTTCTACTGCCTCCTCGTCTGTGACGTCCACGACTTCGCTTATGATAGTGCAGGACGGAAACTCGAGGCCGAGAGCGGCGATGGCGCTTTGGGCTGAGGCAAAGGAGGGGAGGACGTCGAAGAGACATATGCAGGAAGCACCGTGCTCGAGTAGCCCCCGCGCGACTTCGAGCCCGAGGCCACCTGCGCCGCCGGTTACTGGGTCATACATTAGGATGGGATGGGAAGGATGGGGAGGGAGATACCTATTGCGTTACCGTGAACTGCAAATCGGTTGAGAGCTCGTCCTTTGGGGCTTAGAATGGTATCCCTGGGTTGGGCTGCAGTTAAGGGATTGGACTGGTCAGAGAGGACCAGTTGGGGGAGGACCCGCTTTGTTAGTTGATCTCTGGAGGACATTGCAGCTCAGATGGACGAGTGCAGGGCGCTCCACTATTCCGCTTTGAACCTTTATACGAAGGTAGGCCCCAATGACGAAGGATTAATCCATACAGCTTCGTTTTCCGCGTTAGAAGCGAGAGGAGCATTAGAGGTGATGTATGAGAATGCTCGAGGGTGGGATAGCCTATTTGTGCCGGTCACGAGAAGAAGGCAAGAAGTACGGCGGGAGTCGGCAGGGACAAAGCCACGGACGGAATCGCGCCAGATGCACGCGCTGACCGCGTTTACGTCGAGCAGCTGAACGTAAAAGACTTGCACCGCAGTTGCTACTTGTCGCCTCATGTCCTCCGCACGCCCGTCGCTGACTTCGGAACGCGGCGCACGTGTGGCCGAACCCGGAAGAGCAGACTGAGACTCCGACAAGCTTTCTACGCTGTTTTGTTCCCTCCCCAGCGTGCGTTCTTGTAGTAAATCAGCATTTTGCCGTGGAATAAGCAGAGATAAACTCCCCGCCGCCTTTGAAAGAATGAAATGAAAGGGAGCGCGCGGAATGGCAACGAGAGTGAGCGTGTGAACATGGGAAATGAACCTTGAATTTCTCTTTTTGCGGACGAACAACGGCTCCTGCTTTTCATCTAACACTTTGCCCTCGTCGTTCTCAATACCATCTACTCGCTGCCTCCAACACTCTCCCCGCCCAACACACACCACCCTCATCGCCGTCCACATCGTTCTCGCCGCGCTTGCAGACCCTTTAACACGTACAGACGCCCATACCACTGACGCAGTCGCCATTTCTGAGCTCGACAGCCCCATACAGCACATTAACTCCCAAATATCGCCCATTACCTCCCCCCAACAACTGCTCCTAGCCATGTCTCATGCTCCTTCGACATCTTCCACGTACGCCACTTTGCTTTTGCTGATTCTTCTCTCCCTTTCCCGCTCACAACACCAACCGCTCACAGCCCGTCCAACAACAATGAATCCTGGAAATCAGGCCTGCGCCCCCCACCAAAAGACAGCCGCCCCCAGACTGAAGATGTAACCGCCACCAAAGGCATGGAATTCGAGGACATGTTCCTCCGTAGAGAACTCCTCATGGGCATCTTCGAAGCCGGGTTCGAGAAGCCCTCTCCAATCCAAGAAGAAGCTATCCCCATCGCACTCACCAAACGCGACATCCTCGCCCGCGCAAAGAACGGCACCGGAAAAACAGCCGCTTTCGTCATCCCGTCCCTTCAGCAGGTCGACGTCAACAAACCCAAAATTCAGGCCCTCCTTCTCGTCCCCACGCGTGAGCTTGCTCTCCAGACTGCACAGGTGTGCAAGATCCTTGGAAAGCACATGGGTGCCCAGGTCATGGTCACGACGGGTGGCACAACGCTCAAAGATGATATTTTACGTCTCTCGGAGAATGTGCATGTCCTTGTTGGTACCCCAGGTCGTATTTTAGATCTGGCGGGTAAGGGCGTGGCCGATCTAAGTGAATGTCCGGTGTTTGTGATGGATGAGGCGGATAAGCTGCTTTCACCCGAATTTGCGCCCGTTATGGAGCAGTTGCTTGCGTATCTCCCGACTGAGCGCCAGGTCATGCTTTTCAGTGCGACTTTCCCAATGATTGTTAAAGATTTCAAGGTGGGCGTCTACTTTCTATTTTTTTAATGCTCGCACTAATAGCTTCTTAGGACAAACACATGAACTCCCCCTATGAGATCAACCTCATGGACGAACTCACCCTGCGCGGTGTCACGCAGTACTACGCCTATGTCGAGGAGCGACAAAAGGTCCACTGCCTCAATACCCTCTTCTCCAAACTTCAAATCAACCAATCCATTATCTTCTGCAACTCCACCAACCGCGTCGAGCTCCTCGCAAAGAAAGTCACCGAGCTCGGATACTCCTGCTTCTACTCGCATGCAAAGATGCTACAATCGCACCGTAATCGCGTCTTCCACGACTTCCGCAATGGCGTATGTCGCAATCTCGTTTGCTCTGACCTCCTCACGCGCGGTATCGACATCCAAGCCGTCAACGTCGTCATCAACTTTGACTTCCCCAAGAACTCGGAGACGTACCTCCATCGTATCGGTCGGTCTGGACGGTTCGGACATTTGGGACTGGCAATTAATCTGGTCACGTATGAGGATCGGTTTAATCTATATAAGATTGAGCAGGAGCTTGGGACGGAGATTCAGCCGATCCCGCAGACGATTGATAGGGGGTTGTATGTTGCACCGAGTGCGCCGGAGGAGACACCTGCGCAGAAGCAGGCGATGAGGCAGCAGCAACAGCAGCAGGTGCAGGCGGCGCAGAGGAATGGGCAGCCTCATGTGCAGCCTCAGCAGCAGCAACAGAGGGCGAATGGCCAGCAGCAACAGCAGCAGAGGGGACAGGGTGGGTACCGTGGTGGTGCACCTCCTGTAGCTCGGTAATGTCTTTTGCAAGTCGCAGAGGTGGGAGAGAGGGAGAGGGGATGGCCTGCATTGGGTTGAGTTGGGGATCAAGCAGGCGGTGTTTCGAGAGGCAGTGGAGAAGGAGACGGGGGGAGTGTGTCGAAGAAGCAACCAATCAACTAGCAAGCACCAATCGTCCATCCAATTTACATTCATCCCCCATCGCACATACACATACACTTCGACTGGCCTCTCAATCAATACGCGCGCCTACGCACCAACAATCCAACCCAACTCTCTTGCCAAAGCTGAAGCTAAAGCCAACTCACTCACTGCTCCTACTAGTCTAATCTATATATCGTATCGTAAAGGCATCACCATCATCATCAGGCCCAGCGGACGCAGCAGCTTTCTTCTTTCCTTGGATCGCGTTTTTCTCTTTTCTCTATCTATTTCCTCTCATCATCATCCGACATGCGTCTACGTTACCCTTCTGTATAAAGGCCCCCTACGATCGTATTTTTTCCCTTGTAAACTGTGTCGAATGTGTTGTGACGATGGTTTGGTGAATGGTTGGTGGGTTGGTTGGTTTTGTGGTTGATTGGTGTTGCGGTTGGGTGAATGTGGTTGGCGTTAAGTAGCTGAGAGGCTGGTGGTGGGAGAGTTGCTTCTTCGTGGAGAGCAGATCTTGGTAGTTGTTGAATTACATGTCCTGTATGAGCTGCTTGTGCTAGGACATGGAATGACACATTCTTGGCTGCCTACAATGCATATTAGTTGATTTGGCTTCACAGAAATGTTGAGCAGTCGCGACCGGTGGATGCGTTGTTATGGTGTTTATTCTTTCAGTTCAATGCCTGCCCGGGTTGTCTAAGCTTTTTAAAGTTTTCCGCCACCTCACGGCGTCCAGCTGAGCTCTGCCCCGGGCGTCTCGCGCTTACCACAGACTACGACTGAGCGCCGAAGAACACTGATTGACACACGCGACGACTGCGGAAATCCCGCCTCGTTACGAGCCTCTTCTTTCCAAGTACTTATTCAACAATCAGCTTCTATTTTGATTCTCCATCTGTATGCTCAACGTCCAGTCACGCCAGCCACCTCTTTGCTCTTGAAGACGTCTTAATATCATAACACGAGAAGAAATTACGTTTCTACAGCCAACTCAAGGCTTCTCTACGCTAAAAGGCATACCAGCCCTTAGAAATGTCGCGCGGGGACTATGAGCGATTGCCAATGTACGCCTCTTCTGCATCCTCACCGCGTCTTCGCTCATCATCATCAATACCCTCATCCCCAACTCAACCCAACTCGCCTCCTTCGTATCCCAATTTACGCGTTCGCCCCCCCTCCTCATCGATCCACGGACTCAATTACAGGTCTCACGGACGCACTTCCTCCAAGTCGCGCTTCCTCCCGAAACCGCGCACGGTCATAACGATTCTAAAGTTCGCGATTCCTGCGGTGGTGATTATCCTGCTGCTCGGGTTTTGGCTCTATGAGCCGCATATAGAGATCGCGTTTTATGACCGCAAATGGGTGCAGAAGGAGATCGAGACTGTAGAGCCTTTGTCAGGGTGTTTTGATGCAAGTCGAGTTAGCTCGACGTATAACGTGTCGCAGGCCGTGTACGGCCCAAAACGGACGGAAGTGCAAGCAGGAATGCCGATGCGTATGGGGCTCGACTGCTATGATTTCGCAGGAACCGTCCAGTCCTCACCGAATTATAGACAGGGCGTTGCACATATACCAGCAGACCAACGCACCCAATTTCACACCTACTGGCGCGTCGACCTTGCACCCTTCGGACCACGACAGGAATGGATGCTCAAATCATTCTTCGCGACGCAAGATGTCTCCTCCACGCGTCTCATCCTATGGTCGAATGGGGATTTGGGTTCGAACGAAATACTGCGAGGGTACCTTACGCGATACCCCGAGGCATTTGCGTTGAAGATCGTGGATATACCTACATTGGCGAAAGGGACAGAACTGGAGGGAAGCGAGCTGTTGACGAGGAAAGACGCGAAGGCATGGGTCGATGGGGATTTAATTCGGTTGTTACTGTTATGGAATTATGGTGGTGTGTGGGTGGATATGGATTCGCTATTGACAAGAGATCTGGAGCCGTTGTTTGAACATGAATTCGTAACGCAATGGGACTGTTATGGTACGCTCCGTTCCACCTTTTCTCCCCCCTTCTTATTCACTCATCCGTCCATCCAGACAAAAAATATCTCCCCCTCAACGGCGCCCTAATGGCCTTCCACCAACACTCACCCTACCTCTGCGAAGCTTTCCACATAATGGTAACATCTACGCCCCCTAGGTCAGGCTCAACAGACTGGGGCGCACTCCTCTACTTCAAACTTTGGCGGCGGCTCATCGCAGCATCCATCCCTCCATTCAAGATCCTCCCCTTCTGCTTCTCCGATGGCCGTTCATGTCGATTGGACAACCGCCTTCCGGACCCGTTTGCCCCGGATAACAAAAAAGGTCTGTGGACGGCGGGATTGGGGATGGAAGAGGGAGGAGGACTGGATAAGGTGCTGGGGAAGGTGTTTGGTGTGCATTTGCATAATCAGTGGGAGAAGGAGTACCCGAAGGATGGGTGGGTAGAGAGGCTATTGCTTAGGAGGTACGATGCGAAGCTAAGCAGTTGAGGAATGGGAGAGTGGTTTGGGTCCGAAGCTTGAAGTACTATACGTTCTGCTAATCATTTATGTCGTCCGCTTTCGGGACTTTTCGAAAAGTAATTAGACTCAGGGCGAGAATGGAGAATATGAGATATATAATATACGACCTCCATCACAGAGATGGAGCCTATTCTCAACACGTAAATCGAACATTGGCATTGAAGTTCTTGCATTACTCGTTTACAGGCAGCAAGTGAGAAATGCAAAGAGTTATATATATATTATTACTACAAATAAGAGTTACAGATTATTATGATGATGATCCAACGCTTTGGTGGAGGATGTGATGATGATGCAATGCAAAGAATAATAATCTACACAAATAGAAATGCAGGAAAATACATGAAGAGAGATAATGATGAGGGATGGGTGGTAAAATAAGATAAGTATGCATGATGATGATAACGAATCAAAACAAAAGAATGCACTGGGTAAAAGACTGTTTAAATATCTCGGATGTTGATATTGACGAATAAAGTTGAGAAAAGATACTGTGAAAGTTGGGAGTCGTGTAATGGGAGGTGGCGATATCCTACATATAAATGTTAGTGACGGCGCAACACGAAGTCAAGGATACGCACCCTGCTCGAGACACCCCAAAGAAGCACAATAGACTGCCAGAGGCTCTCCATCCTCTTTATCTTCTTGACGTACCACAAAGCGCACAAAAATAAGCTCCTTCATATCTCCCACACAATCGAACGGAATCTGCAGCCTCTCTTCCCAAACTGGGTTGAAACCATTATTCTTCACCACACTCGTTCGATACGAGAGTGTCTTGGCAGCAGTAGCGCTGGCAGCAGCAGAGAGAGGCGGGAGAGAGTTAGGAGCAGCGCCGTCGCCCGCTGCAGCTGGTTGCAAGGAGGCAGCTTGAGGCCAATCCGGGACGTGTATGGACACTTCGACGTATGGATCTGCAGCAGATTTGTCGAAGATCTCGTGTCCAGAAGCGTCTTTGGGACGAGGAAGCTGCTGTGCAGAGATGACTACAACCTCGAGGATGTGGCTGGTCCGCTTGAAGAGGAGTTCCTTTTGCTGGGGAAGGCGAAGCACGCGAGGCTTGAGCACCCATCCTGCACGGCCGTTGCGCTGAAACATGGCGTGATTGATCATGTATCCAAGGTCTAGAGAATGTAAATATCAATGACAACCTACGATAGTTGATGAGAAAGGACTAACCAAATGTCTGCCAATTGAGTGCCACCAACTGGGCACCAGCAGACCAAAACCGATGAGGCTCGTAGTTTGTCGAGTTCAGGCGTAAGCCTTTGGGGTATATCCTCACTAGATGTGTCCGGCAATGCTTGATCAGGTCCTGCATCCCAGTCCCCGTACGAATCAGTTTGTTCACCGCATTCTCGGAGAGTGAGAACATATGTTCGGGGGCATACTCCTCCTTCTTGTTGATACCACGACACTTGACACCGACAGTATACACTAGCAAAGCAATCAGAGCCATTGACATCTTGGGTTTCTGCATTTGTGGAGCATCAGAGGACCGGCGACCCATCATTCCACCAGTCTTAATTGTTGCGGGAGAATTTGGCAGAGAGCGGGCAGGAGTGGGTGTTGAGATAGCCTTGCGTGATGTGGACTTGCCCACACTGCGTACGCGTTGAAGAAGACTTGGGCGTGGATCTAAGCCTTTGTCTGCCGGTGAAATGAATAAGTAAAACGATGCAGGAGTGTACGAGAGCAATACAGACCCTTGGCATCAGATTGACTCCCTCGCCTCTTCTTCGGTGATACCTCAAAGAAAACGTCTGAATCCGAGGTAGAAGACGGATCGGTGAACGACATGTCGCTATCCATTGAGTCCCGTCTCAAGAGATGAAGGTTCTTCGTCTATTCTGTTTATCAGCTTCATCGAACTTCTATGAAAACACCGGACATGCCTTGAACAATATCCTCCCCTTTAAATCTTCGGGACTGGGCAGCTTGTCGATTCTCCCCGGACTAATCAATCCCACCGTGTCCAACAAGCCGTCCGCGGGCTGTCTAACCAATGCATCCTCGAACACTTCGATCATGATATCCGCAATCATATCTTGTTGTGGTACAGAGCAGTGTACTTCTGCGGAGATGATAATCGGATAGGGTGACGTCCTGAAGCCATATTTCTTGATTGCGTGGCAAACCTCGCGCAGAGAGACTTTGGAGGTAAATGTCTTGCCATGGAAGATCATTGGCTCTGAATCGCCATCATAGATGTCCACTTAAAGCACACCAGTCAGCTTTAGACCACAGTAAAACGATGTAAGGGAGACTTACACTCAACACTCCGACAGCCATGCAACAACGCGCGAATATAGCCCTCTACCGTGCTCACACCAACTAGTTGATGTCCAACGAGATACGTATTATGAGACGAGGATATATAATACTCTGATAGTGGCCGTGTCATATCCTGCCACACTCTGCTATGCTGATCTGAGAAGGCCGAATTATCGGCGGAGAAAAGGAAGGACGTGAATGAATCGATGGTGAATATAGGTTCTGGTGGAGAAGCATCGGGAGACGTAGAGGATGGTATTGGCTGTGGTGAAGTTGAAGAAATTGAGGTTGCGGTGACGTCTGACCAGGTCGAGGAGAATGTTGCAGAAGAGGGGGTCGGTGATGTTGGGGGTATGGTTGCATATTTATCGAATATCGAGTGGAGTTGATCCGAAGTTAAGGTAGACTATAAACAATGAGCTTGTTAGTTTAATATTTATGAAGGTGACGATCGAAAATAAAAAGTAAACGCGCAAATGAGGTACGACAGCGATCGCCTATGCCCATTCAGGAATCAGGTCAGTCTGAAAGCGAAGCACAGCCAAAATCTATCCGCCAATAGCAAAAAGGACGCAGAGCGTGTAAGTAGACATAAATGATGCAATCTCCCTGTTTCCATTTATCTTTCGACAAAAGCAGGCTTAGGCTGCAAATAATAACGCATAAAGGCGCAGAGCTCGAAGTTCACAAGAAAATCCAAAAGAAAGCACGAAGTCATACTGATTCGAACGCAGGTCAAAGCGGCACCAAGCTCTCACCTTCTGATGATCCTTCATAAATCCCTCAAACACACGAAACGTGAGTCCGGCTCCTGATCCCTTCCCACTGCTAGAGGCGCTAGGTCCATACTTCCCACACAGCTTCCTATATATGCGGTTGACCTCTGGCCGGCCTTTGAGGAGCTTAACAAAGCGTTGGAAGTCGGAAAAATCGAGATACCCCAGTTTCTTAACGTCTGCTTGCTGTAGAAGAAGATAAGTAGGCATTCAACTCTAAAGAGGAACGAAATATAAACTCAAACGCACCCGAAACAACCTTTCCAACTCCTCCCTTCCCGAATTAATATTCAATCTCACACAAAGCCTCTCCACCTCCTCAAATACCAATCTCTGATCCCTCTCTTCGTCTGCATCGCGCCAGTACTGTTTCTCCCACAGCTTCTGTCGCATCTCCAAATTGCCGAGACCGCTCATTAATTCTTGCCGTATCGCATGTAGTTTCCGGAGGGTGGTATCCCAAGAGCGAAAGATGTCAGGAGACGGGGCAATAAGGTGCAAGGTTTTATAGGTCCCTTCCAGAATGTAGATGATGGTGAGCCAGCATGGCTCGTAGAAGGGAGAAAGGTGGAATTGTTCGCGATAGTAACGTGCGTCTTGGCCTGAACGGAGCTCTTTAATGTTTTCGATGGGTACTGCGAAGGATGAAATAGAAACGGTCAGAATACTCCACAGCAAAGTCAATAAGAAAACACTCACTAATCTTCTTCTGTTTCCCCTCCCAAACAATCTGCCCCAAATCTGCATCTACTCGGAATACCACCTTTGTACGTTTTTTGTTGGTCACTTTTGTCATTGGGGTTCCTATTTGGAGGTTCATGGGGACAGAGACATCCCCTTGCGAGCTGGATGATTCGCCGTCGGTAACTACTGATTCGGTAAATTCTGCAATACCATTGGAGGAAGAACTTGGGTTGAAAGAGGCTGTAGTGATGTCGAAAGAGGTTGGATTCCCATCGGGAGAAGCCGCTTTGGGGATAAAATTGGAAGATTCGAAACTAGTATTAGAGATGGAAAGAGCGCTGAACAATCCCGGGGAAGGGTTGAAGGAAGGAAGGGAGGCGTCAATGTCCGTAGGAGATGCTTGCTGTACGTCGTCAGGGTTACCTAGTTCTGGGTGCGATTCTGGAGAGACGGTATGGGGGGCATCGTGTAAGACAACGTTATCCGGCGGTAGGATGACCATAGGTCCATGTTCCGACTGTTGCGGATGAGAAGACGACTGCGAGAGCTGCGGATGTGGTGATGAAGACATAGGTTGTAGTTGGCGCGACGAGAGTGGCAAATGCGCAGGATGATGGGTAGAAGATTCCGCGATTGTCGATAGTGTCCTTACATGCCCAATTCCGTTGCCCGTTGCGTCCAAAAGACCATTGGTATTCGTTCCTCCTATAGGCGCATTTTCATTGCCAACAGACTCATTACCCTTTACCTTCCCGCGCCCGCCCCAGCTTCTCCTCCTCCTCCACGTCGATGGCTCTGGGTCACTGTTCGTATGCTTCAGCGCTGTAGGTATCGGTACGTCGGAATGATTTCGTGCATGGCCCTTTCTCCTTTCAATTCCAGTCCCATTTTGTTCTCCCTCGATGCCTATGGGGACTCTATCCGTACCAGGAACCGCGACTGGATGAGAGTTGACGCTAAACGATCGCGTCAAGCCAAGCCCTCTCAAGCCCGAATTCGACGACCGCGCACTGGCACTCGCTGCATCCTTCACCTCGCGGAACTTGCGCTTAATCGAGGCGCCCATATTCGCGACTGGGAGCTTCAGGTTGCTCGTAGGGAATCTGAGACTGAACGGATTCGTCCGTTGGGTTGTCGGAGAATATGAGCTTGGGATTCCGGGGTGTCGATGCCGGGCATCGTCGTCGTCGATGAGTTCTTTCACGACGCGCCCATTACTGGACATGAGCCCACCAGCACGGTGGATGCGCCGAGGGGTAGGGGCGATATTCACGTCCACGGAGTGTGTGCTGCCAGTTGGTTTAGACACCATGGCGGGCGGCGTCGAGAGTAGTCGTGAATGGCCGGGGGTGAAGCAGCTGGCCTATTGGTAAAGAGCGGGGAGAATATAATACGGCTGCGGGGTAATTAGAGAGGAAAGATCCATGTGAGCGTTGCATCGTCTTTAAAAGTTAATCTTATTTTTGGCTTGCATTGTATTGGCGCTAGTGGCACTACTCGTAGCGAGTTGTCCACATTTGGATATGCGTGTTTCATGGTCTTTGCTTCGTTACCGCCGGATGACTCGTTCCCTTTCTCCACGTCTGTGTACTTCAGGACAATTTCACGCTTGACTCGGGCTTTAAATACTTTCTAAAGCTTAATGCAACCCAACCCAATCATCCAATCCACCCATTGATACTATCGCTGTTAGACAGCTTGCATGGAATTCCTCCAATCATTTACTCCGAGTCTGACCCAATATGCCAGGTACACTTTTCAGGCCAGGAACCCCATGCATGACCTCACAAATTAAAATATACGACGTATCAAAGAACGCAGCCGCTGTGCACTTAATTCTTAAGGTTGAAATCTTCCATATATTTCTTCATTGCCACCATTACAGTGCATCGCTGTTGGGATTATTTGAGGAAATATACGTGCTATTCCTATTCTTAACTTCCACGTCACTGCCCTGGCTTCTCAAGGCTGGGGTGGAACGCCCGCCGCTGTGTTGCTGGCCAGGAACGCTGGGCCATCATCCGCAGCACCTGAGCGGAGCTTAGGTTTGTGATGCGTGCAAACTGCAACGTTTATCTCTTACCCAGATATCTTGACCGTCTCAAATGGCTCGACCGCGATATGCATGCTGAATATGTCAAGATTGCCTTCGTTCAAGCAGGCGCTCGAATTCTCAAATCGGTAGGAAAGATACACCGTTATTTCATTCAAGCATCTTCCATTCAAACAGCAGTTTGATTAATAAATATCAAAAATATCATAACATTTCCTGAAGCTCCGCAAATAAAATCCCGAATCCGTATCAAGTCCTATCAAGTCTTCAGAAGTACTTATTTAACGACGAATGAGATCCGATTTCATGAATTTCGGGAAGACAAAGATGTTCTGGCCTGCCATCATTGCGAAGTTCGGGTATCAAACCGCAGCAAAAATGGATTTATGACGGTCGTCCTCCGTCAGCCCTTCCAATCTCGCGGATGATGACTCTCCGCACTTGATTGTGGGACCACTGATTTTTGGAGATAGAACATGCTTGGATAGTTTATTTATATTGCTCGACATCCTGAGATTACATCCATTAGGAATGACCACGTCGCTGTCGTTATTGGAACTCGGCTGAACCACCCCTTCAACCCCCGAATTCATGGAGGCATCTATTTGCTAATTTCTCATAGTCAGATAACGACAAACGTGCGTGAATCACGCGACTCAGGGATAGCATCAACCTTGCAGACTTTCAGCTCACTTGCCAAACCTCAAAATTGCTTAGATTTACAGTCTTTTTTTAAAAGAAATGGAAGCCATGAACAAGAAATGAGACCAATAGTAGAAGGGATGGTGCATAGCACATCCTTGGAACATCTAGACTTCCGCTTGCACATAGTGTCTTCCTTATTGCAGTAAGCTGGAGAAGTGGTGTGCATTAATGCATGCCACCTTTAGCGCTTATTCGCAGGACTTATTCTCGCCTATACCTTATCTCGATAAATGGGCGAGTTCACCAAGCCTCGAATCTATCTCGTGACAGTTGAATTCGTGTTTTTGCGCCTTGTCTTCTTTGATCGCCGTGTCTTCTCAGTATGGCCTTCTTGCACGTCTATGCGATACGTTTCTCTTGCTGGCACCGCTGCGTATTTCTGCGTATCTACTTTTACAACATGTGAACTAGCAGGTGGACATTGACATGTGGACTTGAATTTTGGACATTGTGGATCGAATCCAAGGAAGCTCTCATCCGGTTTATCGAAGCGCGCTCCGGTATATGTGAACTCCGACGACGGGATCGAGCATTGTCCGCTGTGAACGGCTAGGATGTGGGGTTGTTTAAAATATATTCGGGTTAACTTTAACGACTAGTGTTGGTACATATGTATGCGCCTTGATTCGCTTGAATAGCATTTCTACGAGATCTAAAATGCAGGGTGACTCTCAGATCTCGATGGTTAATAATAGCTCCACAATTAATACTAAGGAAAAACTTTACAAAGAGTAGTCTCTGTAATAATATCCTTACTTCGCTCTAACAAATACGTCTGTAAAGTGTCATTCCATTAATGAAGCGAATATTTCATTATATATTCCGATGGTTCCATGCGTCTACTTTTCATATGTCGGCCAGGATATTCAAATTTTTGTCCATAAGATCCTCAGAGAGCAGGCATTTTTCTAATAACTTTCCCTTCATTCAGAGTATGGACTCTGAGTCTCTCAAGGATTTGCGAAATTTCCCAGCGTTCGGGGGGTGTCCTTTTGCCTGTGGACCAATAGTAAATATCCCAATCCAGTTCATCCAGAAGCTACCGTTCAAAGAGATGAATTAGTTTAATTCATTTTCCACAGAACTTTACAGACGCACCTTGTCATATTCCTGCAACTCTTGCTCGTCCATGGTGCTCAAGTGGTCTCGTGCGAATGTACTGAGAAGGAGGTCGCTCTCCAATGTTCCACGCTTCCGTGATTGGTACACCAGCCGTGCACGTAACGTTTCAATAGCTTCGTTAGGACGCGGAAGAGGGGTTGGTCGAGGTGCATCTGTGGGGGTAGCGGTAGAAGCCAAATGTTCCGGAGTGTGGGGAAGAGGCCATGGGTCCGCACAAGCTGGGGATGTAGAGGAGATGAGGCGCTTGGATCTCACAAAGGAGCTTCTACAAGCGACGGCTGCACGCAACGCGGATTGAAACATGGTGTACAAGGATTTGAAGCTTTGAAGGGATGTCGGATCGTTCGGGAGTTACCCATACCCAGATAAAGATACACGCTAGTTATCTGAGTGAGCACGGTCACGTGCACTTCTTCACTTCCACCATCTTGGCTTGAGACTCGTCACAATTATCTGCTAGTGATAAATGACTCAACATCCCAGTCGCCAGTCATCATCATTGGCGTTATTTGTTGATATGTTAACATCCAGCTTCACTCTTGGCATAAGTTTAATTATGGCAGGAACTCGATGTTGGAGATCGGAAATAATCGCGTTTCCTCATGTTACTATCTGTAGTGAGTGTAAAGTAACTTGAAGGCATCGTACTTGCCAGTATATTGTAGGCAACTACCAAGAAAAATCCGCAATCAAATTCAGATGGCAATATCTCTACCAGAAATTAGAAATCGACAGCGGCTCTTGTTTTCTTTGCGCTTAAGGCTTGGAGATGAGTATAAAGATCCAGTATCGCCACATATATAAACATGGGCGACTAAAAGTATGCGTTCCTAGGTCAGCTCGTTCTTTCACGCCACTCATTATCTAATAGAAAGGACTGCATCCCTCTTTTACAGTACTCCAATAGTGCTTGTGCCACCTTCATGTCCGTCTTCACCATTCTAGTCTACGCTGGACTGGCCTATGTGGTATTTAAGCTCGCGAAATTGATATACGGGGAAGTAACCTCGCCGTTAAGAGTTCTTCCTGGACCTCCAAACCTTAGCTTCATACTCGGCAACTTCAGGGGCATAGCAAATGTTGTAAACCGACCTTCTTCTGGATCTGACCTGAAATGCTGAAATGATTGCACCTCGATCAATATATGCAAGCTCAAACATCAACGAAAGATGGCTCGAGGAATATACGAAGATGATTAAGATATACTTTTTCTTCAGCGGATATACAATCTATTTCTCTGGTATTTCTCGTAGCTAATCATTTGGAATAGACGCACCGTTTATACACGGCAGACAGTAAAGCGATAAACCATATCTTGATGAACTACTATGATTATCAGAAACCCCAAGCAGCAATATATAACATCAAGCAGCTCATGGGTCCAGGTATTTGCCCAGTATGCTCGGATGTTTCAATCGTGTAAAGGCTATTAATTTAGGTCTTGTACTTGCCGAAGAGGATTTGCATAGGCGTTAGGTATGTGGCTTTCTCTATCATCTTTTGAAACTCTTCTAAATACGTGGAGTAGCGCAGGATATTGGTGATTATACGAGCCAAGTCATACTCACGAAGCTAACCATGACGTTCCAGAACCCTGTCTTTGGACCATCTCACATCCGAGAGCTCACAGAAATCTTCGTTGAGAAGTCGTTACAGGTCTGTGGATGAGATGACTAAATGCAGCAGCATGGCCTGAAACTCTAATCTAATAAACTTTTAGCTTCGAGATATGTGGACTAAGGATATCAGTATATCAGGCGGTGAAGGGAGGATTGATGCTCTTCAGGCTTAACTCGGATGACACTCGATGTTATTGGGCTCGCTGGTAAATTCTAATATTCAACATCTTCCAGACAATTTCTATCTCACGAGTCATCAGGCTTCAATGACAATTTTAATGCGCTTTCCGACGGTCAAGAGGAAGATGAACTCAGCTCTGCCTTTTCTATTATATTCAAAGCCGGAACCAGTCTTAATCCCATATCTCTCTTCAGAAATTTATTTCCTCCGCTCCGCGTCCTGGTAAATGACTTCAGTGCTTCCGTTTTATCGTACTGAGCCACTACCTTCACCCAGCTAGAGCGGATGCAGAGGTCAAAAGCGCATCCGAGATTATGAAGCGCATTGGAGGACAATTACTCAAGGAAAACAGGGAGTCGATTAGCTCGAGCGGGAAGAACAAAGACATCCGTGGCAGCCGAGATGTCCTTTCGTTATTAGTCCACGCGAACGTGGCACCCCATCTTGAAGATCATCGGCGTCTTAGTGATGAGCATGTTTTGGTTCGTACGTATTTACGTTCGACACACTACAATGGACACAATCTTAGCTTTACGTTTACAGAAGTACCCACATTTCTTGTCGCAGGACACGAGACTACTAAGTCTGTGATTTATTATTATTATTTAATTCTCATTTAATCGTAGCTTTAGTACTGGAGTGACTTGGGTACTGTATGCTCTTGCCCAAAATATTGCCGCTCAAACGAAACTTCGACAAGAACTACTTACAGCATCAACCGATAATCCCACTATGGAAGAGTTGAATTCTTTTCCTTACCTCGATGCTATAGTTCGTGAAACGATGCGGCTCTATGCTCCGGTTCCTATGACATCCTGTGTGGCTATGAAGGATGATGCTATTCCTTTGGAAATGCCTTTCAGAGGTCTAGATGAAAAGTGTATAATGAATTTAGGTTTGTGGTCAGCCATACCGTATTTCTATGAAGTACCCTCATTCATAATTTCTACAGAATCAACAAAGGTCAGGGAGTTACAATCCCAATTCTTCCACTGAACCGTTCTCGGATGTTATGGGGAGAAGACTCCATGCAATTCAAGTACTTTAAATTATTCAAATCTGCAACATTTAATCTCACTCAGTTATAAACAGATCAGAGAGGTGGTTTCCCGCCGTGCCAGAAGCCGCTACAAACATTCCTGGTGTGTTTGGAAACATGCTTACATTCTTAGGTGGACCTCGATCTTGTATTGGATATCGATTTTCGTTAGTCGAGTAAGTTTTTGTCTTCTTTATTTGAACATCGATAACTTACCTTTTATCAAGAATGAAAGCACTTCTCTTCACGCTTGTCCGTGCTTTTTTCACTTCGAGCTGGGTGCTCCTGCAAAGGACATCTCACAGAAAACATCATTGACTGCGCGGCCAGTTCTGATTACCGACCTTGATAATCCCAACCAAATGCCTCTTCTTATTCGTCCTGTTACCACCTCTGTCTGAGTAATTTACACCCAGCCAATAACTTCATTGAACCCCTCCTGAGAGGCCAAGTCGCTGCATAACATCACCAAATATTAGGGGAAGTTTTTATTAATCATGCGTAAACAGAGGTTAGGCCCTCCGGGTCGAATTTGAATTTCTTTCAACGTTCTTCCTTGGACTAATTGCTTCAAGCTCAGGCTCAATATAACGGTATATAATTTTCTCATACAGATCGTATATCGTCTGCGTCAGTTCAGCAGATTAGTTGGGGCCATCATTACCATGCTGATTTTGAGTATAAGCCTTTTCAAACATACATTTCAAGGCCACTTTCGATCCTATTCATTTTGTGGCGCAGGTATTTGAATTTCGCGGATCTCTCCTGTGAACCTAAGGCACTTGGAAACTGATATGTAACCTTCGGTATGACAGTCGAAAGCGAGAATCGAACCCGATTTCATGAGTCAAAGATGCCACATCAGCATAGATTTGCAGAGAAAGTATCGTCGCCATTCATCTTATTACTTGTACTACAATATGTGCATCATCATTCCTACGAGGCGAGCATTTCCCTGATCAAGAAAACCCATCAGGTAAGTAATCATTGCCAAACGACCTGTGGAGCAGGGTCGCCCAAGGATAGACAAACCACGTCTAGCAACCACGTCTTTTCTGATTTACAATAACCTCTCGGCCACCGCAACAGCCGCAAAATGTGCGAGAGCCACGCGCGAAATGCTTCGATTAGGATCGAACAAGATCATAGGTATTTTCAGTTTCGTCATCTATCCTGGATCGCATTCGAACCCAATACTTCGAACCCTGCCAGCTTGTTCGGTATCTTCAAGCAACCCTAAAACGATTCACGATACATAATAACAAGCAATGTCGTACATACAGACTCTCTTTGGATCTTGGTTAAACGTTCTGTACCTACTTTTCGTTATACCTCGTTGATTTTGAAATGGATCTTCCTAGGAGGCGAGTTCACTTTATTTTCAATAATCGCCAATCCCTCCTAAAGTCCTTTAATAATTTAACAGCATTAAACTAGTCAACTCATGGGTTAATATTATGCTCTACGCGGCGGAAGTGATCCTTGCGATGCAGTGCTTCGCCAAGACCTCACGAGGCCGGTTATTATTGTGGATTGTAGCTGCGATGCTACTAATGAATGGTGCTGGTACAACGATTATTCTTATCAATACATGGCTAGTAAGTCACCCCACAGCTCTAACTGTTGAAGAGTGCTAACCGTTCATATCGTTTTCTCGTAGTCGTTAATCAGTTTCTTCGGTACGTACACCTTCAGCTCACTAAAGTACAATCTTCACTTAATGATATTCTTTTTAGGACGCAGACCCCCAAATGATGCATGGAGCATGCCTGTAATAATTATCACAAGATGTGTGGTCTCTGTTATGGAAAAGTGTTTGTTGATCAAACGATTTCAAAAATTGTAGCTATCTGCTTTCCCTCTCCGTTTACTGGCATATAATTGTCCCTAACAAGTTGGCATTCCAGGTCTAAGAACCAACTAGCAACCATATTTCTATTCATTATGGTTGGCATGCACGTATGTCACGGTCCTTCATTATCTTAAGTGGGTCTGAACTGTTCACGCAGGCTCTATTCGATATTTTAACAGTAATACATGCAATGATAACGAGAATACAAATAACACCGCTTGGGAACATAGCTATACTGTGTGTTCTCCATTTTATATCTCTGAGAACTTAAATTTATATTATTCTTGATGCAGAGTCTCTGGCTCCTTTTCGACGGCACTGGATGTGATGATCCCTCTAACTCTCATCTGGCTGCTCAATAGGATTTCTCCGAAATCAGCTTCCACAGAAAGGTATAACCTCTAGGCATTATTAGCAATTACTTTGTCTGAACGCCCCTTTGTAGACTCATATATCGCTCATTAATCAATGCGATATCTACAGGAGGTTTGGGAGCTGTTGTGGGTGTAGCTCTCTTTATTCTTATTTTACTCAAGAATGAAGGTAAGCTGAGCTATTATTCTGATGTATATCTCGTGATATTCAAATTATATAGCTTCGTTCGTACTTCTCACAAGTATCGGACACATATATAGCATCACAGTCCTCGTCAATCTGCTAATTGGAAGCAGTAATAAAGCAGCAAATACAGCTACTTCGGATCCAAACAGGTCAGACGTAGAGGAAATAGGATGTAAGTTGCTATCCCGTCACATCCTAAGCCCTGAACTTAACAAATTCGAAGTGGTTGTGCGCCGCGTACATGTATTTAATCCGGATAACATGGTCAGATCGCCAAACCGGATTATACTCGACGAGGTATTTAAATACTCCTAGAATGCGTTCATTTCCTCAGGACTGATCCAGTGGGTATAGAGAAATGGTTCTCAGGAAACAAAAATAGGACACGATGAACCAGTGCATAATCCTTTCAAATAATTCTCACTCAGCCCACGGATATAAATTAACATTACAAGTCAGGACACGATGACGAACGATTTACGAATAAACCCTCATACATGATAACTTCAACGGGGAGGATGCTGTACATTAAACTTATGTTCAATAATATTGGTTCGGACCCACATTCCACCTCTCAATCTCTTCACTTGGGAATACTAGCGTTGGCCGTCTTGTCGTAGTTCTTCGTGTACTCGGGTGCCTTGGTGTACACGCTTTTGCCGTCAGCTTTCGCCCTTTGGGGGGATGGTACCGAGCGACGACCGGCTTCGCCGAATTGCCTATACTCGGGAGAAGATCTAAAGTCGTCCAGGTTTCTCTTCTTATGGTCATGTTCTTGGATTGGGGGCGGAGAGGCGCTCCCACCCACTAAAGGCGTCGTAGAGAGGTGCTGCCCTGGTTTCTCTGCCACATGCGCAAGGAGTTGCTCATCTGATCAGAATGACATTCAGTAAAACGAAATCAAAGCTCCGAAAAATACTTACAACTGGGGTTCGTTCCGGTTCTCTCTTGGTTTTGCTTGCTTCTAACCATACTCAACCAGACGGCACTAAGTCCGGCAGCTACTAATGTGCCCCCAATGAGAAATGTCTGGATACGCGAGCATGTTAGTGAAGCGAAGAATCCATAGAAGAGTTATTCACCTTCCCATAACCGTGCGGCGGAGGTGGTATAGCTCCGTGACCACGAGACATGCTGTGAGCCATCGACGAAGAATGAGATGCAAGGAAAGTCTTCAAAGATGAAGGGTTATCGAAGATAGGGCGGGAGTGGAAAAGAAAGGAATATTATGCAGAGACATGTCATCCCATTCACCACTTAATTGAAAGGAGGTGGCTGATACAATCCTCAAAATGACGAAGTTGGTTGCCGGATCGGGCATTTCTAGAGCTATGAAGGGTACCGCCGACGGACTTATTCATGATACCTCCGCATAACATATTATTAGTTCACAATACAAAAATAATTTTGGAATAGCTGGCTGGGTATACCATCCGATACAGGAAGGAGAAACAAGTCCAGAACAGGAGTATTTCTCGATATGCGTGCTTATGATTGACTGGACCGTTCCGGAGGTGGCAGCGGTGGTCGTGTGAGGCCCTGTGCTGGAGGTATGCGGATCAGTATAGCATCGGTGGAAGGCTATAGTAAGGCGCAGCATCTGAGTGAACACTCACATATCCGATAGTCATCCAATTCCGCCTTCCTCCTCGCAGCGACAATCTGTTTCGCGGCATAGAATGTCACCCCAAACGCTACAAGCGCCCCAGTGAAGCCAGCACCCTAGATTACCAGTCAAGTTCAGCAATTTCCGCGGTCCCTGTTCTGAGGAACTAAGTTCTCGCCATTCGTTGGGACGTGGTCCACCTGGAAAGCCCCGACATCGATGGGATAGCAAGAGCACTTAGTTAAAGCAAAGTTCGCGAAGGGTTTCTACGCCACTTGAGCCGCACTTTGGCCTAAGGAGTGTCCTAATTTGTGAGATCGACTGGCTGTGGCTGCGATACCGGAGAATCGACTTGGAAGAGAGGTATCTGACGCTGAGTTCGTTTGCCAAAAATAGACGCCACGTGGCGGGATCTTCCCACAATCCATTAAGCACTGTTCTACAAATCTTTGCGCACCTGGACGTGAATTCCAATTATGTTCGCGGCAGCTTCATGGGACACACCTCGAGGCGGGGAAGAGAATCAAGAACCGTTCCTGCTTCTACTATCACAATCGATTGCCAGCTATCGCCGCGTCTATCGTAACTTGCAGTGGCCTCTTACCCGACACCAACGTATCCTTGTCAAACTCAACGCGTCTTATGACCAGATTTCTCTCGATGCGCGCACCTGTATTCTTTCTTACGATGGCCAGCGTACCGATGAACCACCTGGATGGAACTTTGCAATATGCTTGACATCGTCCACTCTGCAAGTCTCCTTAACGGTGGTCCGTGGAATGGCGGTTGCAGGTAGTGATAGATTTACTTCCTGAACATTGTAGCAACGAAGGCACCATTGCTGTGTTCGCGATATGACCTGGCCTGGATGCATCTTAAATAGCCGAATTCGTCTCCAAAGCGGGGTCCAACGGTCTCGTCTATTAGCTACCGCTTGTGGGTATTTGCTAGTGTGATCTTGACTGAGGGATCAACAGTAAATTGTGTCCTGTAAGAATCCCGACTTTGGCGGTAGCTTTCTTGACCGGAATAATATCAGCTTCGGGCAGTCTCAGAGTTGGGCTTGGGCAGCAATTCAGCCTGTTTATCTACAAATATCTGGTCACCGGCTTGGGCGTTTCGCAGCTAATTCGCAGCTACCCTCCCCCCGACTCAATTCCACATAACATTTAGTTCCGCCTCCCTCACCATGTCGTGCGGGCGGAACAACAAATGCTAGAAGATGACCTCCTCATAGTGCGGACATTCTGGGGCCTAGGCGATACATCTGTATATTTAGCGATATCCAATGTAACCGTTGACTAATAGCCTCTGCTAACCAATCACATGTGCAAAGAAGGCCGTTGTGAGCCTGTGGTCTAGTGCAAACGATTATGTACACATCGCACACAACGAGGAAGTTTTCAACCAGTTTTTGCTAATGAACGTTCATATTCTCGAGATACGGAAGACCAGGCTCAGCACAGCACGTGCCTGGACGTGATCTTAGAAATATACCCTTTATTTAAACGTTTGGCTCAGAGGTGAGCTGCATTGAATTCTGTATCTGTCCACCAAGCTGAGCTGCTGACAGTTGCGCCTAGCCTTCGTTCGTCTTCCTAAGTTCAAAATTCCTGATCCTCAATGACGCGTCGATAAGATACATATGCCAAACGGGGATGTTCTACCATATTCTCTTTCATCGATTTCGATGCCAGGAATGTGTAAGGCAAAGTATCGCTTGTGCTCCTTGCTTTAGTCATGCCGACAATGTAAACGTCCCCCTTGTCTATTTTCCGGATCATCGTGCGGTTTTCATCTGCGGTTTGACTGATTCTTTCAATCCACGCGAACTTATTCTAGGAAGCGGCGCAAACGCCCATTTTACATTGATCACGCTTGAAACACGCGAGCTTAGTTCCTTACTCTTTGAATTTTTATTACCTTTCACTTACACTCAAAGCGCCTCGAAGTTCGGCATGTTTAATGACAAAAAAATTGAAGAACACGCGTTTATTGCCCCTCGGTGACTAAGCCCACCAAGTTTGTATCTCGCTAAAATATTAATTTTTGGTGCCTCGCAACAGCTTGTAACGTCTAGCTTTGCTTCCCCGCTCCCCTTCGCCCACCACAAGAGTTTCTTCCAAGCATTTTTCAGCGGAAGCTCGCAGTCGTAGCGGCCCGAGTCAGCCGCAGTTATTTTTGAACGTCGGACGGTCCACCCTCGACGCGTCTTGATAATAAACAATCACTACGCGTTCAAATATACTTCCAACTCCCACCTCCCGTCATCGTGGTCATCGTCCTGGTTCTATTCTCAGCCCATTCTCACCCTCCTCCGCTAATCCGATCTTTTTCAATGGACGATCTGTGATGCCTTCCTTCTATCATATCGCCTGTGTCCTCCATGGACAATCTATAGAACTTCGGAAGGTTGATAAACCCATGTTTGAAGCATCTTTCTCTCGAGATTCGGGGATCTGAAGACCGGAAGAGCTTGAAACTGGTCTTCCACAGTACAGCCGTTCCATGATGGATCAAGGCATCGCCTTGAACGGCGATTAGGCTGGCTTATCTCTTCGTGTTTGACGGTGGAATCTGTTATTATTGGCGAGCTCTAGCGTGCCGCAGGCAGCTCCGCTTATTCGACATGGTATTCGGGAGTCGTTTGGTCGCTGTGACGCGCTTCAACACACGCCGTTAGTTGCATTCATTTCGCGTCTACGATGTCTTCTGTCACTTCTTCCTCCCTTTCTCTTCACAAAACTCACATCGGCAGGGCTGTACGCGTTGATGATCTCAACAACAGATCCTTTCTTCTGAGTCTTCTGTGGCATTGGTGTGGATTGAGAATGACGCAAGGATCATCGTGGGCGAACACGTTCCCGAGGACGATGGCAATGCCCAATGTATAGGCAATGTGATCTTGAGGAGGACGTCGTGACGCGCTGATTTAGGATATGTTTCATGACGTCGTTTGCAGTTGTCAAAGGCAACCACTCTGTGGGATTGGTTTATCCGGAAAAGGGTGATCACAATTGATCGCGATCGACTGATGACTCTTCCTCTCCGCAGGGTGGTCGAACCATCCGAGCCGCCAGCCTGCTGAATGTGTCTATTCGATGGTGCTGTCTGGCCAAGTCTAGCCTAGCTGTAATTATTATTCATCAGACGGCTGCGGATGCTTGTCCAAGGTGTTATATCAATTGATTATAGTATGAAGTTCCAAAAGCTTTTTGAAAGGTTCGAAGTCCCGAAGTCCAAAAAGGCTTTAAACTCCGGATCGATTATCGCAGTGTGCCAATGGGGTGGGTGTGGCGGCCTTTCGATGCTCCGGAGGCCAGCGAAAGTGATGCAAAATGCGACATCTGGTTGGGGCTGCTGCTCATTGGCGTAATTACGGAAGGATTCTCAGGTTGCTAGAGGATTCTTCGAGACGAGCAGATGCTTTGTGTACTACGCAATGGCGCCTGCAACGACGTCGAGTAATTCCACTGCTCCATAACTCATTTTCGTTGGCATGCGTAGCTTGTGCATGGGTTTATGTCACAGTGGCTTTCAGTGTGCTAAATGCATTAGTTAGTAATGCAATTTGATACCAATAAATGCGTTGTTCGCGGCATTGGGAGAGCTGGGCGCCCGATGCATAGAATAGAGAGCGATATGGGAGATCACGGAGGGAGAGCCAAGATCCCAATGGTGGTACCGAAAACGGAAAGGGTCCATATGTCATTCCGACCCAAGAAGTGGACCGATTCAGCTCAGATCTAGCTCGCCATGCATCTCAGCTTGGCACCCTCTTCCGGTCTGTTTCCGTCTCCCAATCTTGATTCGCCGACAATACGTCAGCAGCTATAAAACCCCTCCTCTGCCTCTACTCCGCTTAACTTCATCTCCTCATCCTACCCGTCGAACTCGTCTAATAAAGACCTTTCCTCGGGCTGCATTCCATTCTGTCTTTGCGCGACATACCAAGGAATCACTAGCACTAGCACTTCTACTACTACCTGCCTTTCACCACACGCTCGCCACCACAATGCCAGGCGCAGTCATCAGCAACGCGACGAGAATTTGGGAACTCAACGTTCACTGGGCACTGTACAGCCAATGCGGGGTTTGGGACCCCAGAGGACGCGGCGTCGACATCTGGGAGTGCATTCGAGATCGTGAGTACCTTTCTCCTCACCTATCTCCTAGGTCGTCTAACCATTTCTCTCCTCTCTTACAGATGACTCCACTCCTGGAACGCAGGTTAGCCCGGTCTCTCTTCTGCACGTCGCGTATCCGCGCCTGACTATTTTCCTTCCTTCTAGCCACCGAACGCTGTCTACTGGAGATACATTGCACGAAGATAGCGGATGAGTTCCGATCAAAAAAAAATCGGCATCGTCGAATTCATACCCTGGTCATCACTCGACCATCATATATCATACCCTCCAACGCATACGCGCTGTCACCCTCGCATCTCAGCTATAACCAGCATCGCACTCATTATTTATACGGTTATCATCCGACCTCAAATCCTCATCTTACCACCTCGGGAGGTATACCTACTGCAGCAACCTGTACATCCGCCGACTCTGAGCGGTGATAGGCCCTTGATGGCCTGGTATAGACCCTTCAACCACGGAGTCGACGAGGGGTTGCTTATGGGCGCCCCAACGGGGAGCTGCGGGAATAGCGGGAGGAGGTTGGGCGGAGGCTAGAGACGTTTGGTTAGGAATATAGGAGGATTCCTGGTGACAGCAGACGGGCGATAACGAACTTGGAACTTACAAGCTACCACCCGTCTGACACCCTGAGCATCGTATTGCATTCTTTATTTTATGGGATTAGGAAGGATAGAACACTCTACTTATTACATGCATTCAGTATAATTTATCGCAAGTCTCGCACATATGCAAGCCTATTCATTCATACTTGATCGATATCTATTGCTTTCGCAATGTTTTCTCCATTCTTTTTTTCCTTCGCCTGGAGTGCATCTAGAGTCGCGCTGGAAACGAAAGTGACGTTGGATGCTGACGTCAGTGACGTCACGGCTACATCATATTTCTATGAATTTGTCCGCGATCCTGGAATCAGTTCACTTCCGCGACTTCTTTGATGATGCTATATTTAGCTCACTGCAAGCCGAGCTCAGCATTCTTCTCCATCTACTCATCCTCCCCGATGCAAACCCTCTCTTGTCCTACTCCGCTCGCCGACAATCGTTTTTCGCAACTCATCGAACTCAGGAAATTTTACATCCTATCCTGGACTACGCATAAATACCCTGGACTGCTCCGGTCTGTCTCGTTAAAATCCTACCAGTTCGCCCAGCACACGAGCTTTCCGCCGGCTTCGCGTGCTTGACATAAATTTAATTCACACCGTCCATTACCGCTTGATCACAAGACTATCCTTAGCTGTCGACTGGTCTGAATACCAATGTCATAAGAGTAGCACTAGCGGCTGCTCTTCCTCTAAAGTTCTGGTGATGATCGGACAGAACAGACCCGCGTATGCGCGAGAACTGTTCAAGGTTTACACCCCAGTTCTTCGCAGATCATCACTACCTCACATTATGTCTACGTTGGTTTGATCCCCACATCCCGCGAATTCTCGAAGCCCTGTCATCGATATTCAATCGCAGCATAGCACAGGTTTTCGGCGATGCTTTAGTGATCGTGGCGGTCTGATTCTTCTTTCAATGTTCAGCTTCCTGATAAAATGACAACACTACGCGTCGCTGCTGCACTTTCCACTTACCGATTTCGTAGATCATACCAATGCCAGATGCTTTGGAAATCAGAAAGGATCAACGTCCGGCGCAATTTGATCAAAAAACGAAGCAGGATCCCATGTAGATGTAAATATGGTAGGCTACAGCAGAGCCTTCCCCAGTGCTTGGCAAATGGCAAGAGAGCGGGACTAGATACAAATGATGACCAGTGTTGTGTATCCGTATTTTCGATATCTTTGACAGATGTGATAATGACAGACGTATTAGACGTGCGGGACTATATCGTGTGTGTTCCGTCGCGTTGCAACAGCGCTCGGAAGCGAGACGTCGTCATCCCGGTGCATGCAGAATGAGCCTCACAAGCGGAATCGGACGCTCTCCGTCCCTGTGGAATATATATGTCGAGGACATCTGACATAGGTGGGCTGCTCACCCTGTATCCGCGTCTCGTAATACCCAGTGAGCTTGACAATGAAAAATGCTTACTCGTTTACTCAATAACGTACACCATGCGAATGAGCGCGAGTAAACACGGTCAGCAGGACTTATCGATACGAAAAACGCGTTAGAACTCCCATGTATTGGTATCGATAGTCGGATAGCCAATATATCTAAGAATACCACAGTGCATATGCGTCGTGAAGTTCTCAGTGACCTGGCAGCGAGCACTGCAATCTGCGAAGTTCATCCAAGTGAGTTCTTCCGCTCACATCTCTATCTTAAATTGGATCCGACAATTTCACGAAGGACACGAATGGATCGGCGGCGGTGATCGCAGCTTATGGTAAGTTAGAACAATGACATACTAGGGACATATTTAACATAACCATCATCTGATGCTTGACACGATCTCAGGCTTAGCCTCGATACGTCAACTTTTTCATATACAGAGGAGATAGGGATTAAATTGTGTAATCGTGGGCTATTGGGCGACTACAATTTTGGCAGTGACATTTATTGAGATGTCGCAATCGTTCATCCTTTCTAACCATAAATAATCTGCTTCTGCATGAGAAGATTCAAACATTTCATTCTCGAGAGGGTGTGATATGACATACCTATCAGGACTTTGAGCCTCACGATTCCTGCAGGGTGCCTCCGCGAAGGGGAATAAATAAACGAGCACACACAGCGAGCACTCCGCGCATTTGGATTCCTTTTGTTTCGCGTATCTTGGCGGCTTCTTGAACTGAATATGAACATCAACCCAAGTAAAGTTCTTTCGCCTCGAGCCAGTAATACGAATGGTTCACGGTATGAAAGCCACCGACGACATCGAAGTTATTTAGCTCATCCCTGAAGAGGACATCACTGTTCAAATATGATAAATTATTAAGATCGGTGAGAGTAAGAAAGGCTTACTTACAAGAATAGAATGGGAAGATTATGTGTGGGTCATTAAAGGTTATCTGGCTTGACAGTTCCGTTGAAATCTTTTCCGACTATTGATACCCTTCCTTCGCTCCCGAGGTCGCCTTTTTGACAGGTGGGGGTCGGCGTTTACGACGATCGTGCGGTTTAGAAAGTACACTAGGTACCACGGTATTTTAGGTTGACCTTTTGCTTTCTCGAAGAAAGTTTGTCGGTGATAGAGGTGACAGAAAAGTGAGGAGCATTGCACGTATGTACGATGATGACTTCTAAGTGAACCCATATAGCTCACATGATCACTCCAACTCACCTGGAGACTCTGAAGAAGTGCGAAAAAGATGATTTAAGAGACAAATTCCGAACTGTACTTGAACGGAGTTTGTACTTGAATGGAGTTAACAGATTATCTTCGAAATTTATCACCCTCATCGGCCTTTTAACAGCCTAGAATAAGAGAACTCACCATTTACGGCGGATTTCACTCGTATTAGAGACATTTGAAGCTAGCAAGTTGGTTCATGCCCCACACGATTTACGTGGTGGGGTTATACTTCGATTTCTTCGGGGACCACCATCTAACGAGGCGAACGCGCCATAAACCAGACACTTACTACTCCGCAGCGTGCAATAAATAAGCTATTTCGATAGAGAATGTCAATGGGGTGCTCGGAGGGCTTTGCAGCTTGAGGACAGTGGCGTAGACGTCGAGGCCTTCGCACAAAGAAGGTTCTCGGGGACCTCGGATGTCGAAGTTAAGGAACGGAAGTGAGGGAATTGCCACTTGATCCATGGCGCCAACGAGCCGACTGGCTGGCAAAGGAAAGTGCGATGAGGACGCGGTCACATGAGGGATGTACGAAGATTGTTATACTGTAGGTCTCTGTTTCTAAAGCGGACAAAGTGAAAGCAAATCACCCGATAGAGGTTATAAACGTTGAAATCGCAGTGACGACGAACAAGCCAAGTCCCAGTACATTTTCCATTACCGCTTGAGAAGTAAGTGTGAAAACACTGGGTGCGAGATAAGCCAGCGACTGCAGAATCGCGGCAGAAGCTGACCGCAGTCATACCTCTAGACTCCATTCTATGGACAGGAACGCAAAAGAATGCGGCTTGTATTGCTCCGTACATTAAAGGTATTGAACGGATAAAACATTGGGCTAATTTCAGACGAGACAGAATCGGAGGTCGTCAAGGAAATTCATCATCATCCCATTTTAACGAAATACGCCTATTCGACGAGAACACCTAGTCTTACGATATCACAACTAGGAATAACAAATGAATGTAGAATACTCCTGGGCCTTCGGACGGTAACTTGCGAGAGCTATTACTTAGGAGCCCACTATCTCCAATGGTCGTGGCACTATGCTGAACCAGATGCGATGGAAGAGAGTATTACATCCTATCAAAGACGAGGCCACGCAGATCCCGCGTGTCTGAAGTAAAGCTTGGGAAGCACCGAGGTAACTAGGCTAACTGTGTGCTTCACTGCGTCTGCGTCTTATTCGACGCCATTCCTGCACTGTATGGTCGTCACTGCGCAGCAATCGACTCCAGAGTATGACGAATAGCTGAACGTCTAAATGTTGAAGCCTCAAGAAGTCAAGCTTCATGAGGGCGCGTTCTTGTCCACGTGCCGGTTAACTTAAAGCACGTGGACCGCGTCATAGAAACGCGGCGCGCATCATGGATAATGCGCAACGAGATTTAGTATAATTCCGTTAGATTGGCAACTTAAAGGACAGGTTTAGATCATCCATCTAGATAGAAGTGCAATAAGACAATACGAACCAGTCTGGCCCCAGCTCGATTTATACTTGTAGGCAATGTCATCTGGCATGACATCAATAGCACCAACGCTAGGCATATCTCGCGCCACACCCCAAGGAGACGGCGCTACCGACCTGTCAAGCACATCCAGCTTGCATAATCTCATCTTGTCAAAAATTATGATATCTTCCCGAATCCTTCGCAATGTCCAATCTGGCAACAAGCTGATGCATGGACAGTCGCCGACTTCTCGCGGCATGGTGCGCAGATTTCCGGTTTGCTAATAGACGCATGCTAAGAGCAATGGCAAAGTTTATGGGTGCCGGGGTGCTCGTCGGAGTCACCATACTAGTTTATTATGCAGGCTACGAGTCCGAAGGGCGCGTCTCGCGCCAGAGAAACAGTAAGGACCCAAACATTGGGGCCTTTCCTATCCTCGAACTGGCCACTGATCCACTGGAATTGTGATAGAAGTTCAAGCTGTACCCTCGTAGATTTGCGTCGTTCGTCGAATGCATTCCACTCGGCTATGGGTTAGGAGCTTGCGTACGATAAAAATATTTAACGGCGTTACGAGACCTACCTTAGATCTTACTGTAACTAATAATTGTATTTCTAGTGAGCATAAGACCCGTATATGCGTGTCTGCTTCGAAAACATGAGGTATGTGCGAGGTTGTGGGGTACTTGAGAAGCATCTGCAATATTCTGCGCGGGAGATCTGTCAGTGGGGGAGATCATTAGTGCGATCGAGTCGTTATATGCAAAGGTTCGCGATAGGAGGTAAAGTGCTCTTCCGGAAAGGTCGTGAAGCATTGGAATGCTTTCTCGATCGAAGCTGTGCAATTCACAATGAGAACAGAAACGATTCATAGTGAGTCACACACGATTCATGGATGACATCAACAGTACCCACCTTCTCTTATAAGACGCCATTAGCCCCAACTAGAAGCCAGTGGATTCACTTCTTATCACATACATTTTACATCAGCAACTCTACATCTTGAATCTAGAGGCCTATTTTGCGCCATTGAAGCATGTTCCCCGGTCGCATAACTCGGACCAATGCTGGCAATAGCAGCTTTGGTGACCCCATGAAATTCATGAAAGGGAATGCCCGGAATAGCTTCGTGAGCACCGGAGTCTCGTATCCGGCAACAGCATTAATGCTCCGTTGAGCAATTGATAGGCTCCACGATGGTCGGCGCAGTAGGCGCATTCTCTTACTAGATCATAAAGAAAGATGCTCCTAAGAAGAGTGAGTATCCAAGGCTGCTCATACGGACCATGGTTGATTCGCGCAAATCAAGGTGCTTCAATGCAAACCGCCTAAGTGTGAAAAGCCTCTCAGATAGGGAGGCCTTGCTGTATATTCTGCTCGGCGAACGACAAAGGGGCCAGTAGAACCATCATCTAAGTCAATGCACGTACACTAAGTATCTCAATGATATTAAATCATATTAGATTGTTCCAAAGACGAGACTGCCGGAATCTGCTATGACATGTCCATCATATTAGCATCCTTCTGCTGGTTAACTTTGGACTGGTCGATGAGATACGATAAGGTCGAGGTATTCTCCTCGCATCTAATCCATGGTGTTAGTCAGCGCCCACATGAAAATATGGAAAGAATTACTCACAGCTTGGCTATCGACTGTTCAGAGTCAGTTAGTCCTTTTTGTAGCGTTCTAAACACGCTTGCATATTCTCCGGATCGGTCCCGCAGAAGGCGACCATGGGCCATAAGAACTGTGTTGGCCCATACCAAGTCGAATTCCAGATGTGGGCTCTTGTCGAGGTGTTCCGCGATGAACCGTAGAAGAAGCGGAACATACATTACGGGGAGTTGGCGCACGATTAAACGAATGTCTCCGCGAGGGATGCTCTCATAAACACGCTGAATGTAAGGCTTCTCGCTGAGCCGGAATGCCATAACGAGCGCCTTGAGATATTCCCTTGAAGCAAGCACATCCAGTACCGATTGAGGGGTAAGGTCGATGGAAAGGTCGAAGGGATCAAAGGCAACAGACTCGTCGAGGGAATAGATTAGAAGACCTTCTGTAGACGCTGCTGCCCAAGCGCGGCCGGTAGGAGAGAATCGGACACATTTTGTGCGTGCCTCCTGTCGATATCGCCGAATAGACATATCACCAGCGCCTCTGCTCGCACCTGGAAGACTCATGTCAAGTCTATCCTCCAGATCGCTCTCGTCTCCACGGTTGTCGATAAGATCAACATTGATACCTGCATCGTTGACCTTGCGGCTGTCCAAGAACTCTTGGGTTCCGTCGAGCGACAGATTTTCTGAGATCTGGTACTTTTTCACCATCACCCCCTCCCCTTCTCGTACATCGTAGAGGACAACATATTTACTATTGCCTCCCGCAAGTATACAACGGCCGTCTGCGGTATATGCAAGGCTGTTGTATGACTTTCCAGATGTGCTGTTAGCCGCCGAGACGCGGTCATCTGCTTTACGACCACCCGAAACATCCTTTCGCCCGTCAATCGTGTTTGTTTGCTTGCTCTCTTGGATGTCGAAGAACATGATCTGACCGTCCAGCGTCGACGCAGCAAGCTCTTTCCCGTCAGGACGGAATGCTAATGCAAGAACGTCAGCAGTGAGCTGGAAAGGTTCGACTGCCCGCGAACGTCCAAACACGTTCCAAACGCGAACTGTCTTGCCCCAGGACCCGCTAGCAAGCAGATTAGCCCCTGCAGGCGAGAAAGCGAGCGAGCTGATGGGGCCTTCGTGGCCTGAAAGAACGTCAAGCAATTTTCCAGTTTGCACTGACCACAGGAAGACTTCGAACGAATCGGTTGATCCAGCAGCTACCACCTCTCCAGAGGGATCGACGGCAAGACAGGAGAATTGGACTGGTGACGGAGATGTGAATGTGCGGAAATTGCGATATCTTATAAGATCGTATGCTCGTACTGTGCCATCGAGTGAGGCTGTAAAGAGTACGCTGCCCTGCTTTGCGAAAGCGACCGAAGATACAGGCGCACTATGCTCTGCGAATGTAACAAAGCAAAAGCCGGTATATGTAGACCACACTTTAACTTTGCCATCGTCACCTCCGGTGGCTATTGTCTGGCCATCGGGAGCATATGCTAGAGTATTCATGTCGAAGTAGTGTCCCTGTTGCTTTAGAACGTAGGACTCCGATTGCCATTCCCAGACAAGAAGCTGTCCCAGTTTTTTGGCTCCGAAAGCCAGCCATTCACCAGACGAACTGATGGCCACGGAGGATATTTTTTCTTGAGAGATGCTGAGGGTATGGATGTTCGAGAACCCTGGCATCTCCCACAGGCCGAAGACTCCTGTGGAGAAACCCACAACAAGCATGTTGGATACGGCATGGAACGTCGTGCAAACGACCTTTGTGCTGGGTTGGTTGAAGTAGTTTCGTTTGTGAACTCCCCATCGCGTATTTGCGATCGTATTGACGGCATCCCGGATGACAGCACCATTGGAAGTTGAGGCAATGGGTTGCACATCTGAGTCTGAGTCCTCCATGTCGTCGTCTTTGGCCTTCCATGTAAACACGGCACCATCTCGACTAACAGTGTATATCTACGAACAGTTGTTCATCCACGGTGTATCACTTATATGCCTCAAATAACATACCGTAGTTCCATCGGAAGAGAAGTATGCCCCGATGACTGCATCCCTGTGGCCAGCAAAAGTTTTCGGCCGGAAACCTTCCAAGGGATTCAGCGTGAATAGGCGAGCAGTCATGTCACGGGATGTGGTAATGAAACATCTTGTAAGTATGCCGTTAGCACCAAAGAGGCCGAACCCAGAAAGTGCAACATACCTAGAGTCCGGTGACCATTGTATGCTTAAAACCTCATCATGGTGGCCTGTATAGGTTCTATGCAAATCGAACGGTGCAAATTCGCGGGCGAGATGGTTTGGCGTACGCCAAACCTGTATGTGTGTACCATGAGTTACGGCAATGAATCTTTCAGAGCACCCGCATCGTCAGTTTATCTCTCAACATACTCTGACTGGTTACTCACTTTCCATCAGGAGAGAACTTAATGTCCTTTACGGGCTTGTGAAAGTTGAAATGATGAAGCACCACTCCTCTTCTAGCATTAACCAATAGAGCACGGCCGTCTAGTAAACAGGTTCAGTGTGATCAACATGAAGTAAAAACTGCAGCGACATACCTTCGTCCACTGATACCAACACATTCCCATCTGGACTAAGGGCTATCGAAACAATGTTTTTTCTATTTTCAAAAGCGAATGTACGTGATTTGTTACTGCAACGGCGAGAACACCGTTAGAAAAGACCAAAGCTGAAAACTTCATATGTACATACTTTACGAGGTCGAAGACTGACACTCGATTTCCAACTGGGCTATAGAGAGAATTTCCATCGGGAGTGAACAGTATGATCCCCTGGCGGTATACGGTCCCGCATATATTGGAGAACTATAGAAATATGGATCAGGAAAACGGCCATTTAGAATCAGATGCACTGCTCACCTTGTAGTTCGCCTTCATATTTTCGTCAGCACAGCCACATTGGATGATCATTTGCTTTCCTCGTTTAGATCAAACAGAACCAAACTGTAGCGGCGCTACGATTTCTAATAGAGCACGGCAGACCCGGCCTTGTCACCCGGAGTAATGGTGCTATAGAACCTGTAATGTTGATGGTATAATGGGACGGATAGTCCAACGGAAGTTGCGCTGCGTGCGATTCCAGCGCGTTCCATTTTCCTCAGACGTTACACAAACCGTCAGACCAGCCGACGGAAGAACCCCGCTCTCTCCAGGCTAGGCGGTTGGGCCGATGGAAAATAGCCGACAGCTCTAGTTCGCAAAGTGAATGACCTTAGCAATCCCTTAGAAATTTCTGACCAACGACGCAAATATCCCCACAGATGGAAGTCCTCTCGTGTTTGAACGTGACCACATTGTCTTAAAATCTGTATCTGTATAAATGGCAGTCAATGAAATGGGAAAAAATACATCTCTAATTTACAACAATGTTCTGGTCACAAATTTTCAAGACTGCTACAGAGCTCATTGAACTTATGCACCAGGACAAATGCTATGGTAGTTTTGTGACCTCAGCTCTCCAGTCCAAGCGAAGAGATCAGCCGAAGATTCATAACAAACTTGGAGAAGAAATTAGACGTCCTTGGTGTGTTAATCCGTCAGCTCATATATCGATGGTAAAAATAAACTCGGCCGTTTTTCGTCGCGTTGCTCATTTATATTGACTAGACATTCCCGATTCTATCATAGCCAAGTGGGTCACAAACCGAATTTCCCATTTCGCCAGATATCCAGATATCTTATTTATTGTCTGGCAGTCACATATCCATTTTTCAGTTTATAAAAATGCTTCTACCTTTCCTCATTACCACCTCAGAAGACCCAAATTTTGATGTCCGAGTTGTGACTGTGAGTTTACTATATGCACGAATAAAAATCATATATTAAATTACATACAGCTTTCGTCTAACGCACATTACTACGCGGTCCCTGCTGCAAACGATCCGAAGCTGACATTCGGTACAATTGAAGACTTCCGAAAACGCTATGATGACAGCTTGGCTCCCAGCATGTCACGGTATAGTGTGTATATTATCTAAAAACAGTGGAATAAAAGCTCGACTGAAATATACTTGTAGGCGTCTCTAAACTTGCCTCTGCCTCTTCACCACGAAATTGCAAGAAAACCTCGCATCTACTTCGATCATACGTGCGACACTGCATCCAGGAATGGTCAAAACCTTCGCAGATCGCCTTCCACTCCCACGAGTTGCCGGAATTATACTTCCAACTGTTGCAAAAGGAATCGATGAAGGAGCATATAACTCTTGCTTTGCAGCTGCATCACCTCTGGTGGGAAAATATTCCGAGAAGTACAGATGTCAATACTTTGAGCCTGTGGGGAAATTTGTGAAAGGAGGAAGAAATCTGCGACGCAAAAGACCTAGCCGAGGACTTATGGAATACGACAGGGCTATATCTCAAAGAATTAGGTCTCTAACGCATGCCCATCTGTACACGAGTAGACCTTCCATACTTTAAAACACACTGCTTGTTAATGTTATTACTATAGCCTGATTCTCAAATGACATGAAATTCCTGTTAGTTGCTTTGTCACCCTTGTACTACGAATGCGACTCGGTGGACCTAGAATTATTTCAAAGGGGGTTTAACAAATCCGAGGTATTATTTTAGATGCTTCTACCTAGTAAAAGTATAGATGTAAATGTCTGTGATATGTCCGTCTCTGTAATGTCGTATCTAATCGTAAAGCCTACATATTCATGCCGTGTACATAACGAGTAGCGAAGAGCAACCCCTAACACCCAAAGCCCATTCCAATCAAAACAATATATAGGAGGTCTGAAAATAAGAAAGAATATGTCCGACAAATTCCCGATAAAAAGGAGGATATGATGTCGTCTCCCAGAGATCACAAAAATAGCATAGCAAACATCATAGTCAGAGAAATCATCAGCGCAATCATGAGGCAGTGCACGTGGAGAGCTCCACCCTGCGATAGCGTTGGCCCAGCAGAGCTCGACGACGTCATTGGAGTAAAGCTAGCAGCATTTGCGGCTACTGCAGTGGGAGTAGGCCCGGAACCTGGGGTTGTGTACGCCCGAACATATTTAACTTCGAAGTACGCATCGTCGTAACGGCTACCAGAGCCCACTACGTTGTCGTTATACTGCGGAGAATGATAATTAGTTGCTCTGGGCGTCTAAAAATTAGGAATATAACGTACGCAAATTCCTGTGGGTCCAGATCCACCACATGCAGGAAGATATTGTGCAGGAAGTCCCGCCCTACGAGACGAATTGGGTATCAGGGAGATGAATCATGTATAGCATAAAGCATTACTCACCAAATACCACATAAGGTAATATCGAGTATCAGATTCTGAGCAGTGAAGAACTTGGTGATATCGCAGCCGCTAACAGGATAGCTCGCGGAAGGAGCCCCCCAATCAGAAACATCCAATGAAGACGTTGACGTGGATTGAAGGATTGATTGAGGTATATTAGGGCGCTATTGGTACAGATGAGTATTCAGAACGAGGAAAGTTTCACAGAAACTGCAACATACACTCCAGAACCAGATGCTGGATGCGTCAGGAAAGCTTGTTAAAACAGTCATAAAAGAAGATTTAAAAATACGAACAAAATTCTGAGTGAATCTATTAGTGATACGGCCAAAAAGCAGGAGGGGAAATGGGACTCACCCCGCCACGTCGAACTGGGCGGCAAACACACCCCCACCGGCAGCTGCAAACCCTTGACCAAAACTATTGGGCGCTGTTTCGGTTACGAGGCATCCCGAAGGCTGCGAACAATCGAGTTCTCCAGAAGTACCCATTTGGTTCGCAGGTGTACTCTGAAAGCATCCAGGGAGGGTATGGAGTGCCATCTGGTTGCTTTGCATGAGGTTTATGGCTTCCATGATACTATATCGAAATGCTAAACATAGAAATGAGGGATAAGGAATTTACATACTCAATTTCACCATTATCTGGCCAGGTGGGGCCTTTTGTCCAGAAAGCTGGCCACACCTGACGTGACAATGATTAGAATGGAGAGCTAATATCAAATTTAAAACTTACTGAACATCCAAAGGGTATATGGACCATATCTGCCACCCACAAACTACCTACACCATAGGCCTGCTGACTCGTTATCCTTATCTATCATCATCGCAAAATATAACACAATGAAAAGAATGAAATTATGTAACAACGTACAGAAGCCCGTTTCTCGTTGAACACCACGGTATTGGTGTTGTCCACTTTCATAACGGCGTTACCTGCAGAATTGATATACGCAAGCTGTTGCTTGAAGGCGTCATCACGATTAAGCCACCAAACATCGCCTATGGCGTTAGAGAACTTAGCAAGTTGTCGTCAACTGGATATAAGTTATGGTCTACCGAGTGTTAAATTGTCCCAGCTACCATAGAAATCCCATTGGTCGAAGAATGAGATTCCAGAATAGTCTTGAACAAGTTCATATCCAGAGATAACGACGGCAGGAAGAAAAAAAGCTACAAGCGAGAACGGTAGAGACTTCATTGAAGCAGGAAAGAGACGAGACGAAGGTATAATAGCAGTTCCGAATGCACGCCCAAGGTATAAATACTGCGCCGCACCGAAGAGAACGAGGCAGAGGTGACTGCAACAAATGGTGGGTAGCACAGCAACCACTGGATAAGGATAATGATGAAGTGGCCAGTATAAGATATTTTGAGAACACCTGGGATCTTGGAACGTGTTGGGAAGAGCCACTCAGGCATGCGTTTATTCGTACAGCTCCAGTAAATTTTTGGCATCATAATGATCAATGTTGCGGAGTACACGAGGCGTCCATGATTTGCGTCCGAGCAATTTTGAATTTACGCGTCGCATCACGTGCCGAGCGTCGGTGTATGATACACGGGCCGTTGCTTTGAGTAAGGAAAGCGAATTTTTATTGTCGTGCAGCTGAGCTCTAGCTGTGGGCATCAAGATAATTAACAAAATATAAGAGGCGGAGGTTCATGTCTACACAGTGCTTGAGATTAAGAAAATTCCTTTGGAACATCAGTTCTGAGGTCAGTATCTTTTCAAGATTTCCACGCGTTACAGTAAAGGAGTATTCCAAGCGTCATAGAGAGCGCACGGAAGTGCCAACGGATCGGAAAATGGGGATATATCACGCAATGATCTCAAGACATAGGGGAAGAAAGGGCAGCTCTAATCTATCACCCAAAATATTTATTCAGTCCGTCATAAGTCAAGAAGATAATAGCACTGCTCGGTATCGACCTTGCCACCGTAATTCCACATCCTGCATATAGCCCTCTCAGCCCTTGCACCTTCCACATAGCGCGGAATGTGCTCGCGAACGTCGCTCGTGGGGGTATGGGCTCCCCAGGTTTCAGCTTCGCTTGCGGGCGGAGCTCTTCCTCGGTCTGCATCGCACTCTTTACTGTATCAGCAGGGAAGAGTACGAAATTGAACGCTGCTCCTGCACAGGCACCGGAGAGTGCTGATTCCCAAGGAAGAAGAGCTGGGCGTCCCGAAGAGAGCAGTTCCACACTCTCAAAACCGTCTTTCTTCCGTCGTCGCTCGAGAAGTAGAGATGCAATGTACTCCTTGGTACCAAACCACGCTGCGCTACCGCCAGTCTCACGGATTAGCGTACCAGTGTGACCAAGCCAGAGCCCGCGTACACCAGTACTCCGTATTACGGAGGTGAGTACAGCTATTGGACCGGGAAGCTTTGCTGGTGTTACTCCCGGTGCAGTTGTGGGGCTAATGAGCATTTGGACTTGCATTTTGCATTTTACAAGTTCGATAGGTGTTCTGAGGGGCGGGGATCAGACATTATGTTGTGAGAGGAAAGCCGCCGAATGTTAAAGAACGGACGTACAGCAAGAAGCTCGTAATTGCTCCAGATCCTGCAGCAGCGATCATAAGCTGTCCTAACGACAGCTTCTCATCCAAGGGCTTCTTCTGCACTTTCCGTATTACATTTTGGAGTTCCCCATACGATAGGAATAGTGATGCATTCTCCGCCATTGCACCTACTATTGGTGCTGGGAGACCCTATTCACATCACAGATTAGAACAGCCACTTATATAGGACGCGTATAACATACGCGATATAGCCCTCGAACACCTTCATTTTTCCATGTCTTCGTTAGACAATCGATGGGCCCACTAAAGCGGGCTTTGGAGTCGAGTACTTGCGACTGTAATCGGACCTTCGTAAGGTCGAACGGGTGCTCAAATACTTTTGATATCATCCCAGCAATCTATCCTCATATCTGCGTAAGTATACGAACAAAACACAAGATGGAAAACGCACACTACCGTAGGTGATATCCTTCACAGCTCTAATCACCACGGAATCCCGCGCAAATGCATCAGGAGCAGTCTCCATTGTATTCTGTGTTTTTTTGCTGGTTAAAAAGTTGCCCTATGCAATAACGGAGATGGGACTGGGCTGATGCTGGTGCGTGAAGGTAGCAAAGATGTGTTTAGAATCAAAGAACGAGAAAAGGCGAGTCGTCTAGATAGTATTTGTGGCTTCTAGCACATGGTACTTATACGTGGCAGCGCCTCGAAGCTGTTAGGTGTGGTCGGCCGGGTATAGACACGGAAACAGCTGAAAATACAGCAGCAGCGGAGGTGAACAGCAGAAACAGCTCAAACGCTGGCCAGCAAGCGCTTAAAACGCTGTCAAGGTTGGGATCCGGACCTCATGGTTTGTGGTATCCACATGATAATCTTATCTGATTACGCGATAGACATGGTTATCTGATTAGATGGCGAAAGTTCTCTCCTTGGCAAGTCTCTTCATTTGTTTAAAATTCAATAATTCCAGGATGAGAAAAGATCGTGTTTATTACATTAATTCAAACTATAAGGTATATAAAATCCAAAAAAAAAATTCCCCAGACAAATGAATGCGTGCATAAAAGAAGGTGGTACAATGCTGGTGTTGTGTGTTCAGGTACGCGTGATGGTGGTATACCAAAGGGCATGCACAGAATTTAAGATCATTGTCGGTGTCGATGGGCGTAATACGTTTTTGAGCGAGGCTATTCTCCAAGAGGGGAGGGAAATAATTGCTCCTGCCAGCGGGAGCGGCTGGGCCGTAATACTTTGACCGAACAGCAGGTTCGAAGCATCGTCGCAACTTGCGGGAATTGTTATCGCCCGATCCAGTGGTACTGCCTGAGAAACAGAAAATCATGGTCAGTTCATATGCTAAGGATAATTTGAAGAAGGGGTTATGGTACTACAGGACAAAAAGAAATGAGCAGAAGAGGGAGGAAGGACAGCTCACAGATAAAGCAGAAAAAGGACTACCAATTCCATTCGTCCTCATCATCCTGCACGCCTCCCCTCGAGTTCGAATTATTCTGGCCCAATGCACTGTTATGCATCTTCGTTGCCGTACGTGGTGACAACATTGGTGCGCTAGGCGGGGGCTGCACTTTCGCTGGCATTATAGGCTGTAAAACACCAAACGATGTCCCCAAAGGATTAGCATCGGGAGTAAGCACCGGGCTCGAAGAAGGCGCGAACTGGTCGTCATCGTCGTCGTCTAGCAGGGAGGTATTTGAGCTCTTGGATTTCGTGCTGCCTGCAGACGAGGAAGAGAATGACACGGGAGGTACTAGGCCAGATTCGGGAATCGCGCTGAACGACGAGAATTTGGACGAGGGTGTGGAGGTAGATGAAGATCCGGGAGGCGAGAGGACCGCGAAGAAGGATTGGGAAACGTCTGCGAGAAGGAGGGAGGCGCGTTTTTGGTTCTTCGTGAATCTGTGTATATACCATTAACCTTCTTTCATCACCATGAAACGAAGAAAAGGACGTACGTGGGACTGCGCTGAAGCTCACCCAGCTTCTTACCCATACTACCCACCCATCCACTACTCTCGTTCTTACCACTCGACACATTCGCGGGTGAACCAAACGAGCCGTTGGACGAAACCGCTCGTTTTCCCTTCCGTCCATCGTCATCTTTCCCATCCTCTTTCCTATTGTCCATCAACGATGAAGTCCCCTCCTCAAACTCCTGCAACAACGCCGGTATCCCACCGCCCGACCGCCTCCTAAGCGTCTTTGTATTGCGTACAGTATTGTTCGCTGTAGAGGTAGACTCAACTCGCATTGTCTCCTCCCGTCCATCAAGTACGTCCAAATCTGACGCCATACCCGTCGGACTCGACGCAGGGTGCATATTCGGGCTCGCAAGCATACAAAACGCGGGGTTCGGGCTCATAGTGGGCGTAGCCCCCGTGTCGCGCACGATCAGGACTTGCTCGTTGTCTCTTTCTTCGTCGGAGAGTGTAGACGCGAACAGAGAGTCGTCGGTGTATATCGCCTTCTTGCTTTGCTGACCGCGAGGACGAGAGAGAGCGGAGGTGGGTTTTCCATTCTGAGACGCTTGAGAGGGAGAGGAGAGGGAAGAAGCTACTTCTTCGAGTGACGACGCCGATGAAGAGAGGGAGAACCGTGTCGATTTGGTAGCTGTGGTAGTGAACGTCGAAGACGAAGAGATAGACTCCATCTGACTGTGTCTACCCAGTCGTTTGCTCTGTATCGACGGGCTCGCAGAACATGCTGCACCTAATGACGGAGACGCAGGTGGCTTATTCGCAGGCTCGGAAATGGCAAAGCCCGCAGCTAGAAGCCTGCTCACGCCCTGTACGCCCTCTTTGATACCTTCTAGGACAGGTGCACTCGCCGGGATTACGGAGTTGGAGGTAGCGGATGCCGAGGAAGAGGGCGCGTCGAAGCCACGGTTTATTATGCGTTCCCATTTGCGTTTTACTAAGAGGAAAGGAGATTAGTTACGTGTTTATGAGAAGTAGAAGAAGGCAAGGACAGGTGGATCGACTGTGTGTAACTAGAAAATAAGGGTATCATACGATACGTGTATGCATGCTCAGAACGAGGAAAGAGGGAGTAATCGACTGGGCAACTAACGCCGAAACACGAAACGAAAGTCCCAAGTAATAAATTCAAGAGAACACACTCACGTTGCAGCAGCTCAGATTCATGCACGGCTAATTGCGACCTCAGCTCGAGGCATTTCGATTCTTTCTGCGCGATAAAATGTAGTAGATCTGCGTGTCTGTTCAGAAATATGGTAGTTAGTAATAGTTCAATGCATGACAGATTCAGAATTAGAATAGGCAACGAGAAAGGGTATATTCCAATCCATCGGACAAACTACCAGAATAGCAGAACTTAGAAGAAACAACACGCACTTCTCGGCTAACGTCAATGGCGGCCTCTCCTTCCCCTTCTCCCTCTCGCGTTCGCGCTGTTCGAGGCTCAGCACATCCACCGTTTGTCTATTCTTCGTCTTTCGTTCCTTTCCCTCACCGCGCGACAATCCCAGCGAATTACTCCTCCCCAAGCCCCCAGAGCTGAGTGGAGACCTTGGATTCGCCGGATTCGAAGGGGAGAAATACGAGATGCTTGATTGTCTTCTCTGCTTCTTCTCTGCCATCGTTGCTCGGGCGGCGGAATGGGGCGGAGACAGCGGGGATACAGAATAGAAGTTACTGCCATTCGACGGCGAGGCTGAGTTAAAGGAAGACGAGGAGGTAGACGCGAGTGGTGCAGTGGCAGGGCTCCCGTCAAGGAGGTGTAAGGGGCGGGGACCAATGGATATAGCGAGTGTGTGGCGTTTTGAGTTGAGATTTGCAGGGCGGGAGGAGGTAGAGGGTGTTGGGTATGCAGAGGAGGAGGATGTGGGAGAGGGACTGGATATTGCCATCGTAAAGTATGTGTGCTGAGTCGAATGAAACGAGCAATGCAAGTACCAACAGGAGTGGAACAGAATGAATGTAGAATACGATATAACGACGGTGAGTGCTTGACTGTACGGTCAACGTAAAATAGATGGAAGTGGTAGCAGCGAAGGAGAATATATAGAGAAGAGAGGAGATGGGGGTTGAGAGCAGCCGCAATACGGATCTGTTGCTCTCGGCCCCAGTTATGGTAGTCACCTCCGACGGCCAGGTCATTGCGGAAATACGCTTTTACTATGAGTAGTTCGTGTTCTAGCACTCTGAGGGCGTAATTCATGTAATAGTATCTCTCAAACAGTTTCAACCGTCTTCTCCCTGACGACTCAGAACTCAAAGCAACTGAAAGTAATCTCTATTCCAACACGAGCCATGTAACAACTCTAGGTATCCTTTTAAATTTAATGCTTCGCAGCGGCAGCTCCCTCCTTCTCTGCCTCTGCAATGAAGTTCTGGATGCTGTAAACAGGTAACAGCGTAAGTCCATCATTCATGTCTACCATAAATAAAAGAAAGAAACGTAAAATGGACGTACAACTTCTCTTCCTCTCTGCTCGCAGCCAACGTCCAATCAGTTTGGGTATAAACTAAAGAAAGGAGAGAGACGCACGAGGATCCAGCATTAATAGGCACACTAGCCTTCGCCTGCTGCACAGATGCGGGCTTCTTTGCAGCGTCGCTGCTGCCACCGCGCGTCGCGAGGTATGCTCCTCCGAAGGTAGAAACCAGCACGCCTAGGGCCAGATGCTCGTTCTTGATGGCGCGGCCGAGGATTTGGCTGTTAGGGAGATAATTTTAGCGGTAGAAGGGATATACGAGGGAGAGAGACGCACTAAGACATGATTGAAGAGAGGACAACGACAGCGACGATGAGCAACAGTGAGCGTAAATTTGGGAGGACGTGACGTTGGGAGAACGACCCGGGGACTTCCGTGCCGGCTTGCAAGCGGCACCTCATTTCTCACCATCGCGTTTACTCTCAATTCTCATTCTACTCGTCTGCTCTACATTGGCTCTACACTACGACTTCAAGAAATCTAATTCCTTCGCCTTGTCCTGCTTATCCTCAACCCACTGACATATTCCCGACGAATTTGGGCACTGGGCAGGAGTAAAGGGGTTTGAAGAGGCCTTGCATTTGCTTGATTCTCGACACCTAAGGAGCTTGATGAGAAGGTTATAGCCCTTCCCATTCATGAAGTATTCCAACATCCCTTAACTATGTGTCTCTTACACTTATGAAATTGATAATGAAATTGCTTGAGGCCCCTGTTATTTTTAGAGTAAAGACTGAACCGACTACAGCTTTCGTGTGTTAACTACACTGTATATAACATACATTCGTAAACGTAAATCTGACTCTACAACGTGACATTGCATTAGCCAGTTAATTCTTCATCATACAACCCACTAATCCTCCTTCCTCCTCCAAACAACCAACCTCTCTCTCTCCTTATGCGACTCAATCGATACCTCAGGGTCTTTATCCAGCACTTTCTCGAATTTATCCCCCAATGGGGCGATATAATGCTCCGGACGCACGAAAAACGGTGGGCCCGTCTCAATAGGTGGGTCAATGGGGAAGACGAGGGTGATTAGATACCCGCCGGGTTTGATTAAAGACGCCATTTGCGCGCCCCATTCTGGTCGGCGGCTTGGAGGGATCGCTACGAAGAATCTGTGTGATGGGAAGTGGTGAGGGGAAGAAAAGAGTGAACAGGAAAGAGACGCACGTGTAATCATACACTAAATCGAAGCGCTCCTCAAGCGGTACTTTGAAGGTGAAGAAGTCACCAATTTGAAATGTAACGAGGGATTTGACATTGCCGGGGTGGGTTTCAAGCAGCCTTTTAGGATAAATGTGTTAATTTTATGCATGATACGCGTGAGAATTGAAGCCCTTACTTCCTCGCTGCTGTAGTAGCCGTCTCAGAAATGTCGAATCCAACGGTGTTGAGGCCTAGTGAGGTCGCGATATAGGTCACATCGTATCCCTATACACACGCAATTGAGCTCCCAGTTATCATTCCAAAGAAAATACAGAACATACCGAGCCACAGCCAGGCACTAAGGCCCTTCCCGAACGCGGGAACGGTATCCCGCTACGTTCAATAGCTTCCCTGAGAGGAGGCTGACTGTCGCCTGCGTCCCATGGGGTGATCTTGTTTTGCCTATCACGCAAACACTGATTCAACTTTCAAAGCACTTTAGAGGGCGGGTTGAACGTACCAAGCCTGATCCCAACTGGAAGGATCATCGCTCTTGATAATTTGCGCGAGCGTCGAGAAGCCGGGGAGCGTAGCTACTGGGGGAGCGGTCATTTTCAGCGGGTTGGTGCTTCAGTGGGAGCTTGAGAGTTCTGGATTCCTATATACCCAGAATATCGTATGACACGCACTCTTATACGAGTTCTGTAATCTGTACGCATGCTATTTTGAATGTTGAATTGTCAGCGGTCAATCGGTCACGGTCGTCGGTAGTCATGCACATGAGCATTTGAGTAAGAGATTGAAATTCAGAAATCGTGACGAGGGGAGTGAATGACAGAGCCGAGCCGAAGGCCGATGATGTACTAACTTCGAAGGCGTTGGATCAAACACAGACATACTAGGGAGAATATCAACGTATTCGTTCCATCTGGCACCATCACTAATTTGACTAACCATCTCCATGTAAGCAGTGGGATGAAGAATTCAAAATTCTTGCGATAAAATTCCTTAGTATTTCTCGCCTATCTTTCTTCATCATCCATTCGGCGCATTCCAAACGTTGCGTCTTGACTCTCTATTGAACTCATGTCACGTTCTAGCAAGTCCGGGGATATTCTCTACTATGGCATGTCATCTAGAAATCTAAGGGACAAGCTCGCTTGGAAGTGGCATTTTCTTCTTGTTAATTCTGTCATGACAGCAACTGTGGTGTATATTCAAGTTATAAGCATTCTATCCAGGAGTAGAATTAGAGGCATTAGAGCATCAGGTGATATAAATTACATTGACGGTGGAGAGAAGACATAGAGTGTCGAAGAGTCACATCAAACTTATCAACATATGTATGTATAACCACGATGTTCAATATTCGTTTATTTAGGCATATGTTAGGTAGAATTATAACAACTAAAAATCTCGCTATCGGAAGCTTCGACTTCCTCGAATTCTTTCTCAGGTTGAAGAAATTCAGAATATGAATGTCAAAAGCGTGGTCGCTTGACGGTCACTTCAGATAATGAAATCGACACTGCCCATTTCCGATGGGACATTGGGTGTGATTTGAATAATATCGTAAACGGCACACCATCATGATCAATGATAGTTTTGAACCGACTCAATTTTTCATAATGGTCAGAGTACCAAGGGATGTATACCTCAGAATTGACATATGATTGACGTCAGGCAAAGAGCAATATATCCTGTATGTTATTACAAGAACGGAGGATTCAATAATCGCTTGGATACAGAACGTATAGCTAGCTATCTGAAGCAATACCATCCCATTCTTCCTCCTCCTCTTCTTCCTTCTTGACTGGCTGCTTCTTTTTCTTTTTCTTCGCATTAACGAGGTCACTACCAGGCTCTACCGTCTTGACGCCAACCATCGTTATATTGACTGAAAGGATTTGCCAGTTAGTTTAGATAGCAATGAAGTAAGGCGGTAGACACTTACAACCGCCAGCGAGTAAATCATCTGCTATCTGCCTGCTACTAGATGTGATATAGCGCGTCGACACTCCACTCGCAATCAAAGGCTGCGAGATGAGGCGTTTAAGCTCAGCTTTCATCCCCGCGGTCTTGGCAGCTTTTGCTTTGCGTTTTTGGTTGCTCAGCTTATTTTCATCCTCGGGGTCACTTTCAGACTCGATATTAGTCACAATAGAGCTGAGAGGGTATAGAGGAAAACTAACCTGTCGAAGTCGGAATCGAGGTCAACACCGAGCACCTCCGCAGTCTCCCTCATCCAGTTGCGATCGTGGTTAGTTTTCTTAATTTTGTGCTGAGCGTTCTCGATCTGTTTTGCTAACTGTACGCGAGCTTTTAGTTTATCAAGGAGGCTGAGTTCAATTGACATCTCCGCAATCTCTGATTCCTCTATAGAACGTCATCACCAGTCAGCTGAATACCTCATGAATGTGTTGCATAGCATAAACCTACCACGACCAACGCTATTCAACAGCGCCTTCACTACACGCCTCTCATCAGGCGCGCACATGAGCATGCTAAAACCCTTCCTCTCAGCACGTGCAGTACGTCCATTCCTGTGAATATAGGTGTCCGCAGATCGGGGTATTTGGAAGTGAATAACATGATCAACTGCCAATATATCGAGACCGCGTGCTGCAATGTCCGTGGCAAGCAGAACAGAGTTGGGAGTATTTTTGAATCTACACGGAAATGAACGAGTTAGTTACTGAATAGAAGTGGGAGCGCGAGACAGACGATGACGATTGAATAGTGGACTCGTGTCCGAGGTGCAGGCTAATACCGGCAGAGAGATGCGGAGGAAGAGAGAAGCGCACTCACCTATCCAGATTCTTCAACCTCTGCCTCTGCTCGAGTTGTGAGTGTAGTGGGAATGCCTTGATCTCCAAGAGCTCAATTAACGGCATCAACCTGCGGATGCCGTCGATAGATGATAGAAATACGAGAGATCGGCCAGGATATCGCAGCAAGAAGTAGTACAGATAGACATCCTGTTGAACCGAACAAGCGACACAGAAAGCAAGTTGTGCCACACCGAATAGACGTGCACACGTAGACGTCACAGAAGTGAGGGTGCGTTGGCATTTGTGTTAAGAGGCGTAGACAATAGAAAGAAGAGATAAGCAAAAACAGAGTGCCGTCAGTAGGGATAAACGTAGAGATTTAGGGTTAGTCGAACCTTATCCGCGGAGAGACACTCGATCTTGCCCTCCTGCAGAGTAGACACGACGCCACCAATTGGGCTGAGATCGATGACCTCCGGGTCAGGATCACGGAAGTCAAGTCGGAGTAGGAGGTCGTCTGCAGAAAGAAAAGAAAATGCGAGTGGCAAGACACCGTGTTCTGATCAGCATTTTCGAAAATACCGAAGAAACAGAAAGGAAGAAAAGAGTGAATGAGGCGGTCGAATGATGAACGCGAAAAATCGTAAAAGTAAGAGTAAAAGTAAAGATACGAGAATGAGAACGTAAGAAACCATACAAAAAGCATGAAAGCAAAAAGCAAATCAAATGAATGAGTCAGACATACCAAGTGTAGAAACGGGTCCCTCCGTTTTCTTGAAGTGCTTCTTAGTGCCTTTGGGTTTGAATCTCTTCTTGAGATTGCGTTGGAGATCTTTGCTGAGTGTCGCTGAGAAGACGAAGGTCTGTAGGTCATCTTTTTCCTTGATACCTTTTTTCGTGTCCACCTCTTCTGCGGCTGCCGACGCTTCAACGGTTGATGTCCCGTCAAATTCGGTGGGGATCTGATCCTCTCTGATAGAGTTGGGCGGGTATGTGAGCTTGTGATCCAGATATTTAAGAAGGAAGGAAGGAGAGGAGAGAATACTGACTTTGACTCACGGAGGGTAAGGCGCAGAATATTCTCTAATTCTGCGAAATGCCCGGCCTCGATCATGCGATCTGCTTCGTCGAGAACTAGGAATTTGAGGTTTTTGATATCTCTTGCCAGCGTCTCATCCTATACAGCGCGAACGGAATGTGGTTAAGCTCAATTTCGGCATAGGCCAGAGCGAGGGCGAAGCTCACATCTTCCATGTTATCCCAGAGGCGGCCTGGCGTGGCCACGAGAATATCAATACCGCGGTCGAGTATGCGGCGTTGTTTCTGCGCGGACATTCCACCGACAATCGCAGCCACACTCACATGTGGTGGCTGCTTCTTTACTTGGGGAGCCTTTACCTCCTCATTTCCTTTTCCTTTTACCCTCCCTCTCGACAAGGACGCAGCTATCTTGTCACCCTCTTTTGTGGGGTTTGAATCCGGAGTTTCGACGGGAGTTAGAAACACGTTCAGATGCGTAGAGACTTGCAGGGCGAGTTCACGTGTCGGAGCGAGGATGAGGGCTCGTACAGATCGCCGTTTATTTGCTGGCGGGCGGGGTTTGGAAAGAAGGTGGTGGAGGATAGGTAGGCCGTATGCAAGGGTTTTACCAGATCCCTGGGTGCAATGATAAATATAAGGGAAGGACGAAAGGTAATCGACATACAGTTTGAGCAACACCAACTATATCACGTCCGGCAAATGCTATTGGTATTGACGCAGCTTGAATACTCGTGGGTGACAAGTATGACTTTGTGTGTAAGACTTTCAATAGTTTGGGGTGCAATGAGTGGGTATGCCAGTTCGGGAGCAAGTTGACCGCTAAACGACATCAGTAAACGAGGCAACTAAGATCGACAATGAGGCATACATACAATCAAATAGTTCAGTCTCTTCAACAGTTTCATCTACTTCATCTGTCAGTTCTCCTTCGTCTATTTGCATTACATTCTCGTCTTGCTTGACTGCATCCTTGACGACTTCTTGTGGAACAATATCAACAACCTATGCATTCATTCAGCTGCTAAAACATGGTACACTTCAAGGGTTGCTCCTCACTTTGAATTTCGGTATTCTTCCATTTTCCGTGTCTTCATAGACAATTTCAACGCCCTCAACTTCCTCTAGCTCGAGGATCCCATCATCTCCTCCTATACCAGCTTCCAGAGGCCGCACGACCGTCTTCCACGGTAGATCGTTCGCAGAATGATGCGTTTTGACTTTCTTCCTCGCTGAGGAGGTATTCGCTTGTATCTTGCGTTTGGACGCGAGCTTTCCGGTGGTTACAGGCATTATGGGATCGCGAATTGCGACTGTCTGTGAGCAGAGCGAAAATGACTTTTCGCCGGGGACCTTGCTGATTGCCGAATCATAGTTTGACTGTGCTTGGCGTCTACGCGCACTTCAAACAGTGAAACATACAACCGTTCCAATTTGGGAGATTTGATTGTGATTGGACGCGAAAAGGTTTTTGACCGACCCGTGTGTCCTGGCACGTCGGGAACAAGAGACAGCCGCAATTTTCTTTCAAGTTTTGGTCTACGTAACATCTCTTTTCTACGTCCGCCTATTTTCGAAGATTGTCGCTGCAAAAAGTACTTAAAAGCCTCCTAATTCACGCTCTGGGCTAGTATCGTGCACAGCACGCCACGAGTTCTATCGTGTGAGTCGCGAGTAAGCTTCCGTTCTAACCTCCTGACCACCGTTTACTACCAAACAGTCGTCTCTACTCGTCGTCAAACTGGCTATCTTCGCTGGAATTCGTAATATCGTTGCAAGAGGGCGGTACTTTGGTCTCACCCCTATCGCCATTCGAGAGGAACACTCGTATGCAGTTGAATCCGTAGGTGTCAATGGGAAGACGAAGGTTCCGCGGCTGCCCACAGAGATATGGCGTCGTATCCTGTCATTCACAATCAGACTCGCAGGTGCGACTGTTGTAGACCTTGATGATCCCTTCTCTACACCATACGTGAACGAAGAATACCCGGAGGTGGACCCACAAGTCTTCCAGGACCGTAGAGCGCTCCAGCTTATATGTTCAACATGGCGCGTTATCGTAGCTGAAATCACGGCTGAATACCTCACCATATACTCGGATGCAGAGCTCCTTGCAACTGTCAAGGTGCTAGAGGCGAGTGCGAAGCGGAAGAAGAAGAAGGGCGGGAAAGCCTTGGGTGAATGGACGACCCGTATCGACTTCAAGATTCTCGGACCATATAACCCAGCCCATATCGTCCGCCTACTCCAATGCACCCCGAATTTACTCATCTATATCAACAAAAATGGAAGCTACGCGTCTCCTGAGCGACAGACACCAACTGAGGTGATGGAAGCGCTCGTACGCCATTGCCGGGGTCTCCGACGCGCAGAGTGGAGTGGACCCGGAGAACCTCCGACTTTTATCGACCTCGCCACACTCGTGAATGGCTGTCCCCACCTCCAAACTCTCCGCCTCATATGCATATACTCCTACACTATGTCATGTCGTCCACCTGTGCTCACACTCCCGAAACTCAAAACCCTGTCCTTAGGACTCATACCCGAGTCCTCGGAAATCACCAGCCCTGACATGCCTATAGTGTGGGATCCCCTCCTTGACCTCCTATCCCAGCAATCCACACAACTCCCCGAGCTCGAGCGTTTCGAGATCGATATCTTCCCGCTCCCCCTCCACCCGTTCTTCATCATGCATGGGGAGAAGATCCGTCATTTCCGTGTCACCACTTGGTCTGCGGTGGCTCTTCTCCCCGATGCGTTGGAGCGATGTCCAAATCTCCACAGCCTCGTACTCAGTCATGGAAGCGATACTCTCGATCTACCCGAGTTCCTACCCAACGTCAAGAGAATATGTATCCTCCCATCTGTAGAGGATCTCGTCAGAGTACCAACCCGTGTATTCGCATTTGCCGTGCTAACACCGTTAGACGCACTTCTAGTCGCGCTGGAGAAAATCAGTGCCCCGGGGCTGGACGAGCTCCGAATTAGGAATAGCGGTGCCTTTGTCGACCTCGCTAACCATTCGTTATGGTTGCAAGGCTGGTGGAGACGGTGGAACATCCGTGGGGTGGAATTCTATGACAAGTCGGGGAAGTCATTCCAAGTAGTCGAAGATGGCGAGTCTCTTACCGCGTCTTTTGCATTGACCTTGTGCTGACGGGCGTGTGTACGCTGTTTTTAGAAGAAGAACGTATACTTGACAAAGTTCGGGAATAGAGTCGTCTACTTGTATTCAATCACCAAGTACCCTATATATTTCTTATAATACACTCATAATTATTGTTTAATACTCCATCAAATCTGTATAGATTGTATATATTCCTTAATACTGTCTTTTTGGTGCCATCCAGGAAGAAATAGAATCTTTCTTCAAAGTCGGATTCACTCCAATGACTGCTACGGAGATATTACGAGGCATTATTCATCCTCACAATCGAAGCGACCAAGTCCATAATAATATGATTCCACAGGGATCAATAATAAACGCTACGTGTGGTACAGCGAGAACAAATAATCGTAAAATACGTGTGACAACTAAAAGTGAGGCGAGTTGTATGTGTAGTAAGTACGTATACATCTATCTGATTAAGAAACTCTGCGCCACCGTGAGCGCGCAAACGCCTGCGCATACCATGAATCCCAGATAATACCCAGAAGGATTGTCCTGCACACTTGCGGACCAAAGCTGTAAACAGTCAACACGCATCAATACACCAAGAAGCCATGCTAAATAAAATCTTATAACTCACATAACCACCAATTACGGGTCCAATGCAACGTGCCAGACTGACAATACTTTGTGCGATCCCATTGGCGTACCCAACGGCGTTCGGAGGTGTCACTGCAACGAGAGGTGTGATCAGCTCCTCATCATTGGTGATTGTGGCGTCCCATGTGCTTACTATAATTCAAGAGAATAGATATCGCCGTGTAGCAGAAGGTTATTCCACAGTATCGGAGAGCACTGAGACGTTCGATGAGTTATTAGATTTCAAGATCAAGATCTAACTTTGAACCGCGTCACTTACGTAGCAAGCGCCAAGGCTGTCAAGAGCAATGTGAGCGTGTGCAGGTTGGAGAATTGAGCGAGCAGACATACCAGCCATCACGAGGAAGTTGCCGTCATCTTCAGCACTTGCTAAAGTGCGAAATAGGATGACACTAAGGTAAGCGGGAATGAAAAGTATCGATCCAAGGCGGAACATTGCTAAATGGGAGTAACGGCCTCTTGGAGGACCAATGTTGCTGTTTTGCTTTTATTTTAGAATTGACAGCTTAGATAGGATTGGAAAGTAACATACGGATAAAGGTAGAATTGGTATGCGATTTGCGCGAGACACATGAGTGCGACTGGAAAGTTATCCACGAGTTAATGTCAAATTCAGAACGAGGACAGATCTTACTCACTTAGCTGCGCGAAATGACCGGCATTCAAGTTCAAACCCCCAGATTCATAATCGCTATATTGCTTTCAATGAGTGACAAGAACATTAATTGACGTGCCACTTACGAGACTAGATATGACATGAAAACTTGATCGTGTGTCGTAGTATGCAGAGCTAAGACCCCATACTGGATAATGACAACTATAGGGAGCTGTGATGTCAACGAGGGCGACTTTTCTGCAAGAGATTCAACATCCGCCTGCGACTCGGTTTGCGAAGCTTGTCTTGACTCAGCAATGGTCGCTAGAGGGTCATGTCCTGAAATATCCCCTCCAGGACTTGATAGTAATAATTGCTGAGCGTCAAGAACAGCAGGTGGTGTCTTGACACCAGGGTGCGCAAAGATGCTCGGGACCGAGGAAGAGAAGCGACGGGCAGTCGGAGTTCCCGTTAGCTGTTGGGATAAATTTATGGATGGATGGCGATACGACTGTTGAGATGTTGAAGGACGGCGAGATGAACCAAGTTGGTTAGGAAGTGTAAGTAAGGCTTGTCCATGGAGGAGTCGTGGCGCAGTACTTGGTCCTGGTTGAGAGAATCGACGTCCAGCGCCTGTAGGAGCAGCTTCTGGCGAATATATTTCATTTCCATCCTCATCTCTTGCAATTGGCTCTCCAAGATCCAACGAACGAGCATCGTCGTCTAAATCAGAGTCGGAATCTGTTTCGAAGGGGTCTTCATTATCTACGTTCATAGCAGCTGCGACCCACAGGTCGGCAATATTGGTTACTGCGTTCTCGTTCGCCATCAAGAGCCTCTGAGCAAAGTTAAGGTCTTCACTAGATGTCTCCCTGGTAGCATCATAGTTACTACCTCGCCTCCTTCGCATTGAACTCGCCATACTTCCTCTCCTAGCGCTTAGGGTGGCATTACTTGCTAGTCTGTTACGATAACTCCCGCTATAGCCGTAGGCAGAACCGTTCGCGCGGCTGGTCCGGGAGAAGGTACGAGCTCTCTCGGCCCTCCCAGGCGACGCCAAAGGTACAGGAGGCTGATTCATTGAAGCACTGTTATCTGAGCCAGGAGTATGTGTATCGTGAACCCGCTGGGCGAAGTAGCCAGATATCTTCTTCCGCAATCCAGAGAGACCTCTTGGTTCTTGTTCTTCGAAGATAGGACTCGGAGGTACTGACTCTTCCTCTGGGATTGAAGGATAACTGTTGAGCTTTTCAGGTAGGAGTCGAATTGCGCCTTGACGAGGGCCACCATCCGGTCCAAGGAAACATGCAAGTAGCGAGCCTATAATTCCATCAGTAAAACGAAAAGAAAAGAAAAAACAAGATAGTATGCATGCTTACCGATGAACGTAATCGAAGCAGCAATAGCACATGGGAGAAGGTAAGGGTACGTAACGAACAGCGGGATATCTCCAAAGACACCAGGCCATTTCAAAACAGGTCGTTCGACTGTGATGGCATTAGTAGTAAATTCTGATCATATAGTAGATAAACTTACATGATCCTCCAATAATAGCGCCTGCAACACCTCCAAAACCCCAACAGAATCTAATCAATGCGTTAGAATAATACCGATACTCGATTCGAGAGCCTTACCCCAATATAGCGTATGCTCGTCCCTCATTCGTTGGATCCGTGACAAACGCAACGGACCCTCTAGCCACGCCGACTGCACCAGCAAAAATACCCTGAAGAAGTCTGATACAAACAGCTTGCTGCAGAGTAGTCGAAGTTCCAAATATTAAGCACGTGGCTGAACTTCCTAGTAATGAGACTACAAGAACCACACGTCTGCCGTGCTTTTCAGCAACAGTAGCCTGGATGAACATGAGTACTTAATGATATCATTTAGGAAGTAGTTTGGGAGCGTACCCAAAGGATAGAGGTAAGAAACTGGGTCATGAAGAACGTCGATACTAAACAACACATGTTTAGCGGAAGTATAGGAAAGGGAGGATGGAAACCATACGCACCTAAGATGCCCGTCCAAAATGCGACCTCCGCCTCATTATGGAATTCTCCAAAACCTATTTTCTAATCAGAAAAAGTGCCCGGACCGCAGATGGGAAGGTTTGCATTACCCTTCACCATGAAAAGAAGAAACGGCGTTGAAACGTTTGCTGATAGGAATTCACCTAGCATGGTCTTTCATTCGTCTAGAATTTAGGTGAAAGCAGATAAACGTTCCAGTGATAGAACGTACGATTGAAAGGACAATCATCGATAACACCGGGAGAGGTGTGGTATACGCTTCGCCCGATATTTGCATGCTTGGTATAGGAGGCTGGTCAGACCCTGGTGTCACTAGACCTTCCTCATCTCCGCCTCTCAATCTAGATAAAAAACTTGGCCGACGCCTGATGCTGCCAAAAGATATACGACCGAGAATTCGACGCGCGCCCGTTTGCTCTCGTAGTGGAGTGTCGTTATCATTATACAAAGCAGAGTCTTGCGGGCCAAAGGACCTATGGGGAACAGACGGCCTTCGCGGGTTGGGCGTACTCATCCTGAGCTTCACCCTTCCTCAAAAGACCTAGGGCAAGCGATTCTGAAGAAAATATAAAGTCAATACAAAGGGCGAGTCGCGCAGCGGTTGTTCAGGAACCTGTGTTGCCGCATCCAAGGGTCACAGCAGCCCAAAAACGTCATGTTTGTTTTCAAGGTATTTACCCCTATTATACATTCCGGATAGAGCCAAATAATGGGCAAGGGATGCATTTTTACTTCGCAAATAATGCCACTTCATCGAGCGGCTTCAACTAATACTACATTGCTCTGTTATATTTGCTTTCACTCTTGCGCTCTGCATGATATTTTCTTTGCTTTGTTCGGTCATCTCCATGAAGGTGACGAACTTAGCCCCGACAGCTCATCGAGACGGAATGGATGCCATTGCCGGGTTGCTAAGGCCCCATCTTCACTGTTCACGTTTCAAGCATTTATTTCGTTATTTAGAGGGCCATCGGAAGCAATTCACTCAGTAGTCAGTCGTGCCGCGGTTGAACTTGTTTATCCTACTTACTACGTGCACCAAATACCCAGACGTCATGGTGAACCGTTTGCAAGTGGCGCACTCCCTTTGCAATAGAATATTTGCCGTGCGGGGCCTTTGGAAATCCTGAAACCATTCATCTCTGAAAAACTCTGCTTGGTTGCTGAAGTCGTTTTCTCACCAGATCCTCCACTCTTATACGTGCCGCGCTCCCTGGCTACTTGCGCATGGACGCCATGGAGTTTGAAATCCAAGCCCTCAGGTTCAACAAGAACAATAAAGAGCATATATTGTCCGGACCAAGCAATTTCGCCGTGAGAGCATTTCAGGCTTAATCACTTCATCCCGTCTCCACGTCACGCTTTCCCAGTAAGACAATAGACTCATATCCTTCTGAAATCTTCAGTCGGAGAAATCCCAGATCTATACCCGAGAAATTGAGCGGATACTTAGAAAGTTATCCGCAGCTTCAGCTCTCATCAGCCATGCGATAGCAAATTATTCATTCAAGATTCCCATCTTGGATTCAGTTTGGCTTCCCTACTTAGAAGACTATTTTTTTTCTCGAGAATATTCGAGATTTCGAATATCTATCGTCTTCTGTGGCGGTTCCTATGAAGATTCCTAGTACCCTCTTCAACGAGGCGCCGATGTTCAGCTTGCATATATATCATAACTAGTACAGTTTTTTTTAATGCGGACCGCTACCCGTAGTTGAGCGCCTTTGAGCTCCCCGAGCATATTTTTCAATAAATTTGATCGGCTAAGTAGGTGAAAATAGCTCGCTCCCAACATCGCGGTACCGAGGATAATTATAGGTCAACCACGGCCGGGACTGTGTCCCTTTCAGTGGCTGTTAACGACGGCAACGAGTCCCGAACGCGCCATCAAAATGCAAAGTTGTTGACACGCCTGCATCGGTCTGGCGCTTTCAATCATCCACTCAAACATTACCACCGGGTGCCTTCAAGCCATCATGGATGGCGCTGATATGGACGAGTTGGCTATGATGATTGCATGCCACTACGGAACGATGCCATAATTCTGCAAGGAGCTTGCCAACAACCTGCCAGCAGTTATGTTTGACCCAATTATACGCCGTCACGGTTGAGGCCCCCGTGCGAAGGCATGCGACAGGTTCACCTGAAACATGCTTCCTCCTCGCCAAGATAAAATTCCCATGGCACCCTTTGGTATATGGACAATGCTCCGGGGCGAAGCCAGCCTGAGTGACTCACCACTTCACCGACAATTTCGCAGTTTTTCGTGCGAGTGAAAGGCTTTCAATAAATCATCCGTCAGATCTCCAAAGTTGGGCAAAATCTTCTACTACTCCATGTCAGACATACTGTGCAGTCTTCAAGATCCACAGCCGCATCGTTGGCGGTTATTCGATGTTTTCGGATCGGGCGCGCACTGGATAGACGTGTAATGAGGAAGATTCTGTAAATGAGGATCTGGGCAATTTACCTCCGTGCCTCTTTTGCTCCAAACAAGGAAGGGTTCCGTCAGATTCAGGGAGACCAAGGCTGAAACTTTCTTTTTAGGGACGACCTAATCAGGATCACCACATGCCAAATTAGAATGCCCGATCTCGACACATCCGTCGTATAAAACCCGTGTATCCCATTTACCTCTACCTTCATCCCTCAATCCCAAGCTCGTACCTCTCCTCCTCTTCTTCCAAACCCACTCCTTTCTCTTTTTTTGCTGCGCATTCACCATCGCTCAGCATGTCCGCCTCTCTTTCTACCCCTCGCTCCTCTACCTCTGTCACTGCTCCGAAAAAAATTGTCCTTCCCGACTTGGTATCTCATTGCACCTTCGACCTCGGCATTAATCGTCATCGCAAGCAAATCACAACCGAGACTAAGAAGTGGCTCTTTAAGGGCGACAATCTTGTTGGGAAAAAGCGCGACGCGTATCATGGTCTGAAGTGTGGACTCCTCACATCTATGTGTTATCCCACCGCTGGGTGCCCTCAGCTACGCGTCTGCAATGATTTCCTCACCTACCTTTTCCATCTCGACAATCTCTCCGACGATATGGATAATCGTGGGACTCGTACAACTGCTGACGTCGTTCTGAATTCGCTTTATCATCCTCATGCGAGGCATGCACCCGCCCGCGTCGGGAAAATGACTAGAGAGTGAGTAATCTCCCCCTCTTAATATGTCACGAATTTAACAGCTTTTAATAGTTACTACAAGAGGATGGTTCTCACTGCATCACCGGGAGCTCAGCAACGGTTCATCGAGACCTTCGACTTCTTTTTCCAAAGTGTCACTCAACAGGCTATTGATCGGGCAAGCGGTGCTATTCCTGATTTAGAGTCCTATATTGCCCTTAGAAGGGATACTTCTGGCTGCAAACCATGCTGGGCGTTGATTGAATGTGAGTCATTTTAACTTAGATTTCTCTTCGTCTTAATTTACTCTACCTTCCGTAGATGCAAATAACCTCGACATCCCAGACGACGTCATGGATCATCCCATAATCCGCAGTCTCGGTGAAGCTGCAAATGATCTCGTTACATGGTCGAACGTGAGCCAAATTCCCAAAAAAAAAAATTGCTGTGTACTGAATTTTTCCTTTGACAGGATATCTTTTCGTACAATGTCGAGCAGTCGAAAGGCGACACTCACAATATGATCCCAGTCGTCATGCATCATGAAGGAGTCGACCTTCAATCTGCCGTCGACTTCGTTGGGAACATGTGCAAGCAGTCCATTGATCGTTTCGTTGAAGATCGCTCTCATCTTCCTTCCTGGGGCGCGGAAATTGATCGTCAAGTAGCTATTTATGTGGGCGGACTTGCCGATTGGATTGTTGGCTCTCTTCACTGGTCATTCGAGTCTGAACGTTACTTTGGAAAGTCTGGTCGACAGGTTAAGGCGAGCCGCGTTGTAGAGCTCCTACCCCGTCGTGCCTGATTGCTAGTCACGGTAAAAAGTGAGTATCGCTTTATCAATGATAATCATTAATTCTGACTCCCTCGTCTGCAGTGTGAATGTCACGGCATCCCATGCACTACTCCATGCTTCTATGTCTCCGAGAAAAGGAAATATGCCCAATGCTTTCCATCAGGATCTCTATCGTGTATTCCCTGCCACCGCCTGTGCCTTGAACCACTTCAATATTCCCTCCGGCATTACGTCCACTCTTTTCTAATTATTATCCTTCAACTGTAGCCTTATCGACACTTCACTCCTTTGACTTTCTTGAACTCTCGCTCACATTACCACACCCATTTACTGCACAGACTATCCTAACTATACTTACCATTCCTTAGATATTTATATCCACTCAATCCCCCTTACACCCCGTATTCGTATCTTATAACTTACGTATTTATTTTCCGTTCTTCTCGTCACCTGTAGCCGTCTAGTCACTTCGTCTTCTTGCATATTTGATTTTTCGCGTAGCATATGGATCGTCATCTAGAGTTATACCCGTATTCGAGTATTTAATAAATATCACTATAACTGATAAATGGTGCATGAGATGATCATTCCATTAGAGGACGACTTTCCACTGCTTTTCGTTGATTGATAGGTAATGACAGCTGTGTCCTGTCCGACGATCACTCATCCGCGGAGGTGAGTTCTAAGGACTATAACACCTCAACTTATCCATATCAATAATCTCCATGCAGTAAGCGTATTATGTAGTAACAATAAGAGTCAAGATCATATGGATGCCATCAAACCAAAATTACCTAGAATTTACACATCCGGACCGCATTACAAAGCAAAAATTAAGGTGCGTTGTAGTCATCAAAATGTTACATAGACATTTGATAGCGGGTTGAACTGTGGATCTTAAATCACGTCCAACTTGAAGTACGTTCTGTGAGGTTGGACACGTCCATTCCGCGCCAGACGTCCGCGAAAATACAGTGCAGCCAACGTACCAATGATCATTTATGGTTATACATATCTACGATGATTTATTAAATTTGAACAATGGTTTTATGTTGTCAGAGGCCGGAATGAGGCTTTCGGGCGCTCCGAATTTGACTTCTATACGCTTGCCCAGATAAGGGAATAAATTCTCTTGCTCAATGCGTACAAGCACGCCTCACGACCCAGGGTTCAGCAAAGGTTCGGCGACTACGGTGAATTTTAAAGTGGTGTAGAGTTGAGTAGCGAGTAAGCTCCTGTATCGCCCCACGGAAAAGTAAACCCACTTTGAAGGACGGAGAGAATTGTTTGAAGAGCAGATTTTACAATAATAGAACAGAGACGCACTGCAAATACACCGGCGCCTGGTAACATTGCGCAGCCACAACACGAAGGGGGTTTCTTTTGGTGGTTGAAATGTCGCATTGAACGGTGGAATGAAACAGAAGCGCAGCATCTGCATGTTTAGCAGGAAGACATCGCTGTGACATGCATCATCAAATTATGCGGCATGACTGCATTTGAGTCTGCATTTTTCGTTATGACTTGCCGCACCTTGTTCATATTTTTGAAACTAAAGAATCACCATAGAAATATGCGCTTTCTAGCCCGATCGCATCTTTTATGAGACCTAGTCTTGCGAATCCTAGGAGCAATCAATCCAGAGAGTTGGTGAATGAAGACACTGCGTTGGCACGCAAATATTAAGGGATTCTTTGGTTCAGAGCGCTTAGATTCCATACCGATGGATATGGAGTGGTAGATACAAAGTCCGTCGGGTTGTCCTGTGGATGTGTCGTTAGAGTGTTGTGCATTTAGGTGGTATATGTGATTTGCATCATGGAGTGATACGAACGGTGATGTGGTCGTGCCAGTAGAGCTGGTTCGAGCTCGGATCCTTGCTATTACTGAGCCCGTGATCGAAATCAAGTATATTTCTGCGAGCTGCCTTGAAGCTCTGCCAGCGTTTTGAGTGGTACAGGTGCAGAATCATCATTCGTAAACTCTTATTGCAACCGCATACTCACGAGAGAAATTGGAGCCAACTAGTGAAACATAGTCCTGAGAGCAAACAGCACCAAGCGAAGCAGGGGTTGGAAGGTGGCTCGACGAGGGTGATTACACGGGAAAAGGTTGGAAAATTGTTCCCACGATCCCAACGCGAATGAAGACATTTTTCACCGCGAACGGTCATTACGATGTGGTAAATTCCTATTGACTGTTGTAACATCCCATACTCCTATTATAAAACGTCGAACAGCGGCTGTTATAGAAAGTATGAACGAGAAGCACCTAATTAACCCCGGTGAGGTGTGCTGGGCAACAGTGGCCGCGAAAACCTACCAGACAGTGTCCCCGAATGTGCACTCAAGCCAACATGCTGATTCAGGCGCGTCGCCTATTGGCCCATGAAAACTCCTATCATTAAAGAACGTAAATTAAAGTGGTTGACGAGAATCACAAGTTAAATCGGGGGTAAATAGATGGAGGTTCAGGCGACGGTGGCGTCGGTGGTGGGAGGAGTGGGTGCGCTGGGGGTGGCAGGGCTAGAAAGTGGAAGATTGCTAGAAACAGCATTGCGGGGTGGCCACATTTGCTCCCTGATGACCCAGCTTCCATCATACCACATCCTCTTCTCGACCACCATGTATTCCGTTACTCGCTTAGGCTCTGCAGCGATATGCCCGTTGTGATCCTTCTTTGCACCCTCACGAGGAACATGCATGGGTCGTCCGTTCTTGTTGTACATTTCCAAGCTCTGCGATGCGTTTCAGGGAAAGGGGCCGAGGAAGGAGACGACTGCATGCTTACCTGCATAGTATCGAATTTTACGAGTGCATGGACCAAGAGCCTATTACCGACCTTGGGCTCCTCTTTGCCCAGATATCCTTCGGTAGTTCGGATCGATACAATACGTGTAGGGGTGACTTCGCTGTGATAGCGCCAGATATACGTTATGCCCTCCACTTTCTTCTTGAGTAGCTTGAGCGCAGTCTCCTGATATGTGGCGGTTGTCAGACGCTTAACTGCCTTATCATCGCGTCTGATTGGCATCACCATTAATTAATTACAACACGGCTGGGCTTTAAGATGACGCACCTTGCAATGGCCTCGTTAACCCTGATATACGCCCGTCGTGCAGAGGTACGTATCTGCGAAACCCATGAATTAGGTTTGACAGACTGTGTGTCGAACACACGGCGTGGCCACACGGTGGCTTTTTGCCATAAGGTAGCATCTTCAAGATCGACACCTGGAATGCCATTCTCAGCTGCAAGTGCCAATAAACTGGTAAATTGGGTATCAACATTTGTGCAATGGCCAGAATACTAGAGCCTCACGCAACCACGTTTTTCGCATCATTTGTCCGATTCTTCCAGAACTGCTGGCGAAGTTTTGCCCAGCTGCCGTACTCTTTACGGGAAGAGAAGGACGCTGGTTGAGGAATCATAACGTCTTTCTTGTAGGATAGATAGGTCAACAAACCGAAACTCGAAGTCCGCTAACGAAAACGCCTGAAACGCACCTAAGGTGTCGGGAACTGGCTGACCCCAAGGGTCTGACGTCGGCATTAAATGTGACATGAGCAGTATCTGGTCGATTTGCTTCAACTGCAGCTCTTCTTCCGATATACCTTTCTCACCACCGCCCTTTCCTGGGTGGAGAGCATTCTGTATTTTGTTGGGAACAAAGGAAGATGGAGACGACGCCTTCGTCGTAGGCGGAGTTGGTGTTTTTTTGGCATTTGGGACGTGTCGAACAGCTTTGGCGGGCTCTAAGGTATCCTTAGGTGATGTCCTCATAGATGCTTTAGCTGACACTTTCGAGGTAGCGCCAGAACCGAGAGCTTCATTTCTGTGAGCCGACTTAGCAGATGGAGGGCCTCTAGTCTTCACTACAGACGCACTCCCGCCAGAGTAGTTGCGTACCGCGACTGAACAGCGAAGAAGACGCGACGAAGAGGCCCCCATGCTAGTAGATTGGGCATGCAGCAGTCCAAAACATGATCTCGAGAGCCCCGAGGCCATTGGAAAAGAGGACCAGTTGTTTACTGGATATCGGAGACCACCGCGACGGAGAGCCTGAACGTTTTTTGCACGAGACTGTTTGCACATAATTGGCATCGGCTACCCTCGGCCAGCGCCGGCCACGCAATTCCCGCCGAAAAACAATCGAAAGTTCCTTAGTTTTCCAGCTTACCAGTCACCTCTTTACTCTCAACCTCCATCTCTCCAAATTATGCCTGTGAGCCCCGTTTCGCCTTTCCATTGTTCTTCCCTTTGTTAAAGCCAGTTCTAGCGTCAATCTCGCGGTCGTTCATCAGCGGCTCCTCGCGCTGCACCCGCTCCGGCAGCATCCCGCGGTGCTCATACCGCTGCTGCTCCCAGTGGATATGCACCCGCACATGCACCTGCTCCCCCGGCCGGTGCTGCCCATTCCGCAAGTTCTGCTGCACCCAAGCAACCAGGCATGATCGCGCAGATGGCTGCTACCGCTGGTTCCGTAGCTGTTGGTTCAACTATCGGTCACGGTCTCTCTAGCATGCTCTTCGGTGGATCAAGCCAGGCTGCTCCTGCTGAGGCACAAGCAGCACCTCCCGTTCAACAGCAGCAGTCGTCTACCAGCGGTATTAACTGCGAGATTCAGGCCAAGGGTAAGTGAATTAGAGAGTTACTCAGACGCATAAGTGACACATTTACCATAGATTTCACTAAGTGTCTTGAGAAGGCCGACCTTCCTTCCTGTACATGGTACCTTGAACAACTGAAGGCTGTACGTGTTTTCTTCCCTCTAACTGTCTAAATACGACTCATTCTCGTTTTCCAGTGCCAAGCTGCTGCAGCTCCTTACTAATCCCTCTTACCTCATTTCACCTGGGGTTCTTCGGTCGTTGGGAGTGGGTTATCTACCAAACCTTTATGCCAAGCATTTATCATTATCGCATTGCTATGTAGAGCGAGCACACTTGTTCATAACACGGAACCTCCACTCACTTTATTGCATAATCGGAGGGATACTTGACAATATCAACATTGTATACCTAATCCATTATCGTTTATTATTTAAGTTAGAGATTGTTCGTAGTTATGATCGTCTTCTTGAGTACTCGTTAAAGCCCTTAGCAAGATTCAGAAAGCCGTTTGCTTTAACGTGATGTAAGATATATATCCCTATGGTTTAGGGATGATTGTAAGCTCAACAGCATAAAAACTTTCTCGCCTTTCTCGTATCTCCTCAAGTTCAATTAATTCAAGTCTCCTAGCCAACTTCAATGTTGCCAGGAATGATGTACGCAGCCTCTACATACGCACAAAATTCCTCGACTGGGACGGTAAGTAATTGCCTGCGACTTGCTATATAATGCCAGGAGTACGTACATTGATTTTTTATTGATTTTTTTCTCCTTTATGAAGAAAATTTTGTATAAAGTAGTTAGATGCACTCCAGAAACATAGATATTCACATCAACACACACCACTGTCATTAAAAGAAACCAAGAAGCAAAAGCCTCTTCCCACTAAAAAGAACCCTATGCCCATCGATTCAGACATAAATTAATGAATAGTAATTACGGGCGTATATACGACTTTTTATGTGCAACGACCCCTGGTTCGTCGCCTCTCTATCTACAGCAATTGTCAATTATACAGGATGCATCTTGTAAAACTACGAGTCGAATATTTACATACATATACGAATCCTCCAATATTAAGTCCGTCGTATCCTAATTATCCCAGTTACTCTTATGCAAATTAAAAGAAAATAAAATCAATGTTACAAATAAGTGAACATGTCGACGTCGTCCCCATTTTGATCGGGACGTTCATTCTCTGCCATATTCATTAATTTGATGCCGCGAACAAGAAAATAAAAAGAACGTACCTAGAAGAACGTTTTGCCAGCCTTTGAGAGGACGTGTGAACAAATAGTCACGATGATCTGCAGTTGGTATGATAGGAATATCGCGTCCATCGTAAATTTCCACTGGTGGCAATAACACCTCAGACTCGTATACGGGCCCTATTGAAGTTGAAGGATGCATGGACGCATGGCCATGATCATTGGCAGCTTGCATGCTAAGCGGAACGTCGCGTCCATTGTAAATTTCCACTGGCGGTAGTAACACCTGCGACTCGTATACAGGTCGGAAAAGGCGCATAGAGAGGGCATAAAAATCGACCGGAACGCCATACGTTTGACTAAAATCCACAATATACTCGGCCGCGCTGTTCGCGCGTTGAATGTTCATGCTGGACTGGAATAGCTGCTGCGCAATCTTCCAATCGACATCGGTCATCTCCCATGGTGGACCGGTCACCCGTAACGACTGCTCTAGTTCCTTCTCTTCGTGGAGACGTTGTAGCCAGTTTCGAATGCCCAGAACTCGGCAATATTCCTCTTCGATTTCGTCAGGATTGAATGTAACCTTCCGAAGAAACTGGTCAATCAACTATTTTTTAACAGCATCACGATGACAACACACCAAGGGATTATAAACTGGATCCGGGAGTGTTGACATCGGCTCCTGATTCGCACCAGATGAAAACAGCGGGTAAACCTCTGAGTAGGTGTAGCGGTCTGAACTAGGACGGTCCAGAACAAGTGGTGGTATATAAGATGAATTTGGAGAAGTCCAAAGCTCAGTTTCAGAGATAGAAGAGCTCGAAGAACTAGATGATGAGGTGCCGTAGTTGTAAGGAGAGTCGAGGAAATGTTCCTCGAAAATAGGCATGTCCAGAGGCGCTTGATTGTCTAAAGTCTGGAGCCAGATACCGACGCGTTGTGCACAGGTGTACGAGCTGCTATCTAAGTCGCAGTAGTCGTTCATAATCCAAAATTGTGATGGAAGATAATAGAGAAAGATGCTAGGAGAACAAACAGAATGGCCGACTCCCCACAGCCTTTGGTACATATTTCTATCACTTTTGCGTTCTGGATTGTTAAGCGAGGAGGGGCGACTCCGCATTTCTGGAAGCGGAGAGAAGCTCAGATTGACATCCTTTTTTTGATCTCGTCTGTCGGCAAAGAGAATATCAGGGCCCGGAATATACTTCTGGGCGGTTGTGTTATAGATCCTTGGGACTTCGATTATTGGTCTCCGTCAAGCTACTTCCTTAGCTGAGGAATTCGTATGTGTCTGACGTCCTTGCAAAGTTATGTACCAAGATAATATGGTCATGAAGAAGTTATGAGATATTGTTCTAATTGTATCTCGAGCACTCGCAATCAGTTTGCTACCTCCGGAAGAGTTTTTTTTTTTGATTAAGGTACCATACGTGTCCTTTCCGGTAGATATATTCATATCGGATGATGGAATTCTCTTTGCCCTATCGGCATTCGGGAGCCTGACCGGTTCTTGTCAATTTGTTCATGCAACTGTGGACTTGCGGATGGCGAGTCGTCATCAATCCGGAGCCTGCAAGATGGCGTAAGGATGGGAAGCATGGATTTTGGGGTTGATGGAGATAATATTTGAAATCATAAGCTTTACTGCTCTGATGCATGTATTACGAACATAGAATAATAGGCCACGATGTACTGAATTCATGGCTGCTTTGGCTGAGAGTGTGCAGTGAGATGATTAAGCATAGGCAAACCGATTATCCAGCAATCCAAAAATTAGGACGTGCTTTATTGTTAACCCTTGGTTTAAGTGACTGAATGGAATACCCAAAGAGTCGGTTCTCCGCGTCCCTTCCTATGAAGTGAGGTAATATTAATCAGCATACCACTTACACTGGAAGCTCTGTCCGGCAGTCGCGCAGCAACTTCGTGAGCTTCGATGTTATCTTTAGAAAGCCCTATAACTTATTAGTTATCCAGATACATAACAAATCGGCTTTGAAGCCGTTAGAAATCCGCAGTCGGGGGCTTTAGTTTCAGTGCATAGGTTAAAAGGTGCTGGACTCATCGCCGAATTAATTTAACGTGAAGATCGCGGCGATGCCGCCGTGTTGACAGAAGGTCCAAAGGAACATTTCAGGTGGTGATCAACCTCAAATTTGAATGGGATGACAGGAACTGGAGGAGACATTATGACGGAAAGGAGCAAGGGCGCGCAGTCAAAGAAGTGAATGTTTATGTCAGGCGATATTGCCAAATACTAGCTTTCCGACTGACGGATCACAGGTTCATTTAGTCCGTTACAGAACCAATTTGGACTGAACGGAATCAAAACTACTATCATGTTGTGACCAAGTTAAAGCTTTGTATACTTTTTACATATGCAAAATATTCAAACTCGCGAAATTTTATAGCAAGCTTGTATTAGATATGCGCGAATGGGGCACCCGAACGTTATCAGTTACAACCCGAATACCACAGGGAGTGGGAGTTCTTTACCCTGATTATATTTTCAGCGAGTAGAAGCAAGCTCCTTCTCAACCGCATCTGCCATCTCTCTAAGCGTCTCAAACCTCCACGTCCACTTCTTCGGCGCACTCGGCCCTCCAGGATTCTCATTACAAGTAACCGCACCTTGTCTATCAATCCAAACACTCCTCATTCCGAGGCTATTTGCAGGCTCGTGATCGTGCGGCAAACTCTGCGCCACAGAGAGAACTTGGCTAGTCACATCCTCCGCTCCAGAGCCACCTAACAGTGCAGACTCGTTCTTAATATATTCCAATGCATCTTTAAAACCACCAAGAGCAGGTTTGTAGCAATGGGTATCCTGTGCGGTCATGACGAGACTGAAAGGTGATTTCGAGCCCTTCGTCTCTTGCGGATGCCAATATTTGTGAGGGTTAGAGGTAGGGTATGAGTAGATGTCGATATCTGGAGAGGAGGTGCCTTCTGAAAGAAGGGCGTGTGTATGTCGGAAGGAAGCGTGATCAACGTTAGAAAGCACGACAAGCTTGAAGTGCTTCGCAAGTCGGTGGAGCGCCTCAGAGCTGTCAGGAAAGACAGGCCAGTCCTTGATAGAATTTCCAAATGCCTGATGCTTTTCTGCGTTTGCAGATTTCGGACTGCCAGTCCCGCCAGTCAAACTACCAGCTCTAGCAGAGCTCGTAGCGTCAGCGGAAGTGGATGCTCCATTAGACGACGCAGTCAAAGTGGTTGCTGGGTCTCCCTCGAGCGTCGTGGTAGTGCTTTCCTTCCCAGATAGTGCTTTAAGCCTCTGCTCGAGAACTTCATGCACCTTTGACAGGAGATCAGAGTAAAGCATGTCGGGATTTTGGGCCTGGAGATCTGTTTCTACAGAGTTGAACGCGGTCAGCGCCTCCTTGCGCGACCATGTTTTAGATGCGGAATAGCGCGACAGAAGAGGTATTAAGCCGTTGTATATACCCGTTTCCCAGTCCTGATAAGCGGATGAATATTGGATTTCACAGAGATGTGGATAAGACATACGCAGAGGGTACCATAGACATCGAATATCAGCGCTTTGTGATCAGATAATCTAGGGGTATCGGTAGACATTTAGTTTCAGTGAAGTTGGAACCAGTAAGCTGGAGTAGATTTCAGGAAAACGAATGAGGGATACTGGTGATCAAAGTAGTAGTCGATAGTAGAAGGGAACAAGAACCTGCAGCTACTCATGTCTGTCCAGTTGTACTGACGTCATGACTCATGAGGGCTTCGGCATGTTGCGGTCCAAGTATACGACTACGAATGCAAATTTGAAGGGCAAACGCGATGTGCACTGATTCCTAAATAGTGCAATGATAATACATTTCGAATGATAAGTAGTAGCGGTAAAGTCGACAACTTAGTTCGATCTCGCAAATGAAAGGAGACAAAGTTCAGATGCACAGTCGCATCATCTAAGGAGGATATCTACCTCAATAACAATAATTCGAGCAAATGAGCGAATATGTATGCACTCTCGCTGTTCAAGTCAAGAAATCAGGAAAGGAAGTAGTAGGTTTGGATGGAATTAACGTACATCGGCAACAAAAGTTCGTCTGCAAGGTGCTGTGGGCCCAAAGCACAGGCATCGCGTTGTATAGGATGTTAACAACGTCGGCGTCCATATCATCTTCACTTAAAGGCTCGTGGATTATTATTTCTATGTGCCGCAGGCGAGCCCAGTTTGTGGTAAGGAGAACCTGATCGACGGCAGTAAGATCGGGTGGAATTAGTCGACCCCAGGGAGGAATGTACAAAATCAGAACTATCTTCTCCAAGTGTGAAGCGAATTCTGGTAGCTGTGCTATAAGCGACGGGAAGCGTGGATCATCTTGCTGTCTACGACAATTGCTAAATGTTCCTCGGGAAGTCAACTTTATAGACTTCAACGCGGTTAAGAATGAGATATCCAAGATTTCATCTGGAGGTAGTCCTGCATAGAGAAAGAAACATTAGCGGTTCGTGTACCTAATGATACCTTAAAAGCGCCTACCTCCAGAGACCGGATACGGCAGTGTAAGCTCTTCAAGTGAAGCACAGCAATCGTATAAAGCGTCCTCAACAGTGGGTATGTGCTTTACGTCGAAGTCCCGCCCACGCCAGTGAAATACCCGCGCCCCCTTAATAGACAAAGGGGACTGAGAATCGAGAAGAAGCTCCAGCATATCCATATTGTTGAAGCTTGTCAATGATTCAAGCTTGATCCGACCATCACGAGCGTGAGGATGACGCCCTATTGCAGTGTAACGGGAGACAGCTAGTTCCTTCAGGCAGTGAAACTCGTCAAAGAATGACGCAGGGACATCCATTTTCTCCAGGTGAAGACTGCGAAGAACTTTGGACTTGAAGATGGTGGTAAATGCAACCTGCAGGGGGGAAGATACCAGCTGCCAGTCACCATGTCCGAGAGATAATTCCTGTAGCTCTGAGAGCATGGGCAGTATGAGTAGTAATGTGTCCTTATCCAGTGTCTCTAGTTTAACATGGGCTTTTGAGGGAGAATATGCGTTCAGATACAACTTCTTGACGTATTTTGCGAGGCGAGGAGATTCGCGAAGTAGATCTGCGAACTCCCATATCTTTGCATGTAAATCGAAAGACAAGGTATCCTTCTCGCTACGATAGGCAAGATATACGGTATGGAATAGTTGGCGTTGATGTGCATGAAGAAAGTCGCGACTGAAAGTCGAGCATGCCGCAAGCGTTTCAGTGTCACCATCGAGGTAGTCAATAATGATGGCAACAAGTTCAGGTGGGAGTGATGTCATGCGTCGCGGGGTGTTCATTGTATGAACCTAGAGGGTTGAGCGCTGCATAAGAGTAGACAGTGTATCTGCACTCACATATTGAATATCGTTCATGACTGCTACTGTGTATCAGAGAGGCGTTCAATCTACCAATCAAGACCAAGCCCGAAAGCCACCATATATAGGGCTATATTTGGAAAGGGTTGCCACAGCCTGTCACTTGTCAATGCATCGTTCAATTGTTACGCGGTGTTGTAACAGTAATATCGGAGAGTTAAATTCTCAAAGCATAGGCGTACGGCCTGAAGTGGCGATAAGGCTTCGAAGTAGACGAGGACTACATGCAGGGACAACAGTAGCGAGAACCAATTCCTTCAATGCTGGCATGGGCGTCCATACTTATCAACTTGGCTTATTTTTGGTAAAACTTTCTTACGATAATTACACTGAACTGTCGAAGTCACCATGGAGAGATCCAGCAACGAATCCGCCCTCTTTCGTAATTTGATCATTTATCAGTAACGAAAGGAAGCAATTTAGTTCAGAAGCGACTTACCAACGCTCCAGAAACAACCAGAAACCAAAACTCAGTTCAAGATGCTGCTCATCATCATATACTGTATGTTTGCGGAAAAGAAAGAACGATACCTTACGTAATCCCAGCAAGTGCGGAAGCTTTGCGACGCGTCGCGTCAGGCACGTCCATGACGTTCGCTTATCTAGTCTCTTGGCATAAAAACTTGCTCAAATTTATACCCTGCTCTCTCTTTCACATCTCTCTAGTACACGTACCAAAGACATCATCAATGAACGGTAGCGATAACATGTCTATGCAACCCAAGACTTTCCCTCTAGTACAGCTTCTGTACCGTCATGTTCAGATCTTAAACTTTTGATCCTTACCACCTTTCAGAGTGCTCCGTTGGCAGTGTCTGTTGACTGCAAAGGGTTTTCTTATCTCCACAGCATCCGAACATCTGGTACCTGAGTTAGATATGGGGGGATATGAATTCAATTAAAGCTCGATGCGGGGACGCAAGTTCATATCCCTCCCTCCAGCACAGCAGACCCGGCCAGACTGCAGAAAATCGATAACATGGCTGATACTATCGCTAGACCCACGTCGTTTGCGTTTGGGATTCGGTTAGGAATTTTTCTGATGGTTGAGGCTGCGAGGTGAGTATAGTTTGAGTTGGATCTGGATGGCATGCTGAATACCCTACAGTTTGTCAGCCATTGCAGTTATATCCCTACTGGGATTTGTAGCTGTGAGTCTATAATCTCATGCTTCACAAAAGTATCTTCATAACTGTATCCTCTATTAGTATAAAAATTACAAGAAATACCAAGCACGACGAAAGCTACGCAAATGGTCCCAAGAAACCATGATTCCATCTGATGCTACTGACTCGAGCTTCTTTCTGCACCTCATGTTTGCGGAACTGATACAAGCAATAGGTGAGTTTATAGGAGTATTCTTGCATAAATATTAGTCTAACAGATCCATGAAGGTGGATTACTGAATATCAAATGGATTGTTGATGCTGTAAGTTCTATTTGTTCACCAGATTCAAACGCTTTTAATCCCTTCTCCATTCAAGTTCATCACTGAAGGTACCCTGTGTACAGCGCAGGGAGTACTGAAGCAAATGGGAGATGTTGGAGTAGCTCTTATGTGCGCCTAATCTCTGTCTATTTTTCATTACCATCCTAACGCAATACGCATATCTTACAGGTCACTAGTAAGTCTATGTCCTGGTTATTATGCTGTCTGGATATTGAGCCTTTATAGGCTATCGCCTTCCAAACCTTCTCTGTGCTTGTATTCCGTTGGCAAGCACCTCCGATTGTATCTAAGATTGTTATTGGTGCAATTTGGTTGTTCATCATTCTTGTGATCACTATCGGTGCAGCAACGCACAAGAATAACTATTACGGGGACACTGATTACTGTTTGTACTTACTATTTCTTCATTATCATCATATCCTAAATCACAGCTTGTACAGGGTGTTGGATCCGAGAAGAATTTAAGGTTGAGCGCATCGTCTTTGAGTACCTGTGGATGTGGCTTTCAGCATTCATCATGCTGGTGTTGTATGGGATAATTGCACTTGTCATGCGTGGTATTCTTGTTGTTGAAGATGGTGTCCACTGGCATACAAAGAAAGACCATGTCAAACCAGATTTGTCAGGAGCAGAAGAAGATGATGTCTACGAGAAACAGTCAAAAGCAATTGCAAACCTCATGCTCTTGTAAGTATCTCTTTACTCGACTTTTTTTGAAGTTCCAAATTTGAATTAACAACCCCAACAGCTACCCAGCTATATACATATTCTGTGTCTTCCCTGTCGGCCTTGTACGATGGCTCAAATTCAGCGGACACGACGACATCCCACCAGCTGCAACCATCTTTGCTAGCATCCTCTTCTCCCTCTCCGGTCTCTTCAATGTGATCCTCTACAAATACACCCGCCCAGAGCTTGTCGCGGGTCGTTCGATTGAGCTCCCATCTGAGGCTGAACTGTATTCTGACTCATACCATATGGCCCACTCCACTCGAGGAAAGAAGACAGGCAAGTCAAAGCATAGGCATTCGCATTCGTACTCACATTCGGAGGATCTGCTGAGGCCAGTACATAAACTTGGAAGGTTGCCTGAGAGGAATGTTCCTGGTTCTTTGCCGGAGGAAGAATCACAGGGATACTTCCCACATACTGCAGCGCCACCTTTGCATACAAAATCCCCTGAAGCTGAGCACGGGAGACTACCAGATACTGGCGCTCATCCTGCATATGGAAGGCTGCCCGACACCGACACGGGTGCTTCCTCACTTGGGAGGTTGCCAGACATGGATAATGCGGGTACTGCGTACGGGAGACTACCACCTTCGGGGAATGACCTTGGGCTGAGGCCAGGAAGTCGGGATACATCTTTCAGTGTGATTTCGAGTAGGCGGCAAGGAAGCTCAGAGGGTACGGTTGTTGGAGGATTGCCGTACGGAGCGGCTGCTCCACAGCATGTCAGTTCTGAGCGTGTGTGGTAGGAAGGAAGTCGATTCTAATCGATGCGTAGCGCTATTTATGGGCGGACGACATATGAGCATGTACGACAATGTTGGACTCTTGCATTTGACTTTGATACCCTTCTCGCTGCTCTGTAGTATTGTATAATCGGACATCTGTATACCTAAACTTCGTGCTTATACTCGTGAATCCCAGGTTGAGGTTCGCATGACCATGAGGCCTAAGCTATTGCGTGCGATGCAGCACAGTGCTCCAGTGCTCCAGAAACTCTCGGCATCATTAGATTTTACCAGCGTTCTTCAACTTGTTCTCTAATGATACTTCACGCGTATCATAGGTGTCAACCCAAGACAGACAAATCGGTTGGCACAACCACCATGATCAGTGTATAGGATATTAGGCGTGACAATAGGCATATAACAGTGTGTTACATGGAATTAGGAAGAAAGATAATGGGCCCAGTACGATATATTTACAAGCCTGCGGCAGGGTCCCAATAGCAACATAAGTCCATGCACTTCATAGATATGCTAGCAGCCACAAGCCACCCTTCTTAAAATAGGGATTTAGAAGTCGTAATTGTGCATAGAGCTCGCGGTGCGTTCGTAGCATTCTGGCGTTTATTGGTCGGACGCGGGGTATGGCTCATATGCGAAGATAGGTAATGACAAGCAGGCTTAAAAGTTCGCCTTGTCTTTTGAGCGTTCCATAGCTAAAAGATTTGTTGTTCATGAGAGTTTGCAAGGAATGAAGCGAGCAGCACAACGCACGATTGTAATGGAGTAGTTTTTCAATCAGGTCGACATGGGTGAGCACCATTCGGCGACAGCAATAACGTTTCAATTGCAGCTCATCGAGCGCATCACTATCAATCCCAACAATACCCAATCACCTTATCAGATTCTTCACATCTAACACTGAGGCGCACAGTTCAAATTACTCACCCTTCACTCATATCCTTCGCTAATAGTTCCAAATACGCGTTCCACTTGTCTCCGATGACTTTACCGCATGAGAAGCATCGTACTGGGATAATCTAGAAGTTCAATGGAGAATACCACTCAGATTTAGAAAGTATGAAGACGAGGTGAGAGTTGCTTGCCATTGCGAACCGGTTTTCGGGGGTGGTGGTCGATGAGAGAGAACACGGGATTTGTCAGCAGCTGACTGGGTTTGCGTTCCCTAAATTTTAGACGCCGGATCTTGTCTGTGAACAAGCTCATTCCGGACCGCCATGGTTGGCTTTAAACTTCAGTAAGCCCTGGTGCTTGACGGTTCCCCTGGGAGTTGGATACTGAGTGGCTTGCGAAAAGGCCTCATCCAGTACGTCGATGATGGCATTTCAATGAGGCTTGGAGAGGATTGTACGAGATAGTGGTGCTTTGCTCGGTCTTCACGCATTCACCACGTTCAAGGATCCACCCTTCTAGCCAGCTTATCGACCCCACTGGCTCCAGCGATCTGAGGCTCTCTGTATCTCTTCGTCTTCGCCTATATTTGCAGCCTCCAATGGCTTATGGGAGTATGAACCTCTGACCAACCTATGCCGTATCACCCTCGAACAAGCCAGCGGAAGGATTCATGAAGCCTGGACGCGACCCACTGGCGGTAACTATGACGGAAGTAATATATGCTCGTAGATTCCAGGAACTACACTCTCATTGGAGCCTATAAACGGCAAGCAATGCACGCACACGATTAATATCTGGTCGGGGGTATCTATTATTACTTCACCTCGGAATCACTACAGAATACCAGAAATCACGAATGAGCGCCTGTGACTCGGAACATCGACGACAAGTATCCTACTACGCACTATTTTTCAGTGCTAGTATTCCGAATCTCACTTTGCAGTCGCACAGGGCGTGTCTTTGGACTGCATGATACGCTCGGTGACAATCCTGGAATGCAACGTTTCCACGAGACTCAGTTCGATAACTCTTTATATGGCTCTACCGTTGAACCTCGAGATGAACATGCGCAGCCCAAGCGCAGTTTGCTTCTCTTTCACATCAAGACCCTACTTACCGACTCTACCAACGTTGATGGTTTTCAAATTGGCGAGAATGACAAGAAAAAGTCGTTTCTTGGCTTGCACACACGTCTGTAAAGCGCCTTCGTATGCGCTTCGTTTTTCGCCCCGTCACCTGCGTAGATGCACTCATATAGTATTTACCCTGATGTAGTTAACGAATTCTATAATTAAATCGTCTGTGCAGTCGAATGCATGAAATGTGTGCCGGCCGGGAGTAGACACGCATGGGCATAGAGAACAAGCCCGGTCGATCAGTCGCGTCATCTCCCTCCCTTTATCTTTCACCATGACGCTGTAGGCGCCGTATTTCTCCCTTTCAAACTGTCCTGGAGGCTCCTGGACACTTTCTAACCACGATGGATGCAAATCCTCGAAGAACGGAACAGAAGAAATAGAGACAAAAGCAGAATACAAACTCCGACGGCCTATTTGGGTCGAGGACACGTTCCTGCGAATCCCAGAATCCAATATAACGTCCTTACGCGCTCAAAATAGTCGTCCATATTCTCCTTCCTCGAGTCATCTACTACCACATCCTCTGTTCTTTCAAGTCACCACCATCCTACCCTCATAATGCTCCGCTCGCGCACTCGCTCATCGGGTTCTTCGCAGCCAGCATCACCCCAGCAAACAACAGTCTCACCAGAAAGGAAGACGCGCCTTGGTATGGCTGGCGTCGCCAACATATTCATTAGGATGCGTCGCTTCGAGAACCAGGCAATAAAGCCCCACCATATAGTGTCTGCATCAGGAGACCCGCGCTCGCACCCTGGACTCGCTGAGTCCGCCTGCGAGAAGAAGATCCCTGTAGAGTGGGTCGACAACTTTGTCTGTGTCGGTGGAGTCAATGTTGCCACTCTCCTACGAGCAACAAGGGGGACTCTCTTGGACCAAGCGGACGCCCTCGGCGCGAATGCCCTCGTCGACGAGCAGTGCGTACTTACACTTACTTCCATCCAGTATCCCATTTCCCACCGTGTCTTCCCTTTGTATAGGTGGAAATGTACTATTTGCGGTCCCAAGCACCGACCGAACGGGACATTCAAAGTCCAGGTATGCTGTAATTCTTATATACCAACTCCCGTCCTTTGGCTTACTCTCCTGCACAGATTCGTTATACTGCTTGTGCGACGCGGTCTTCACAGCTGGACCCGCACAGACCCATCACTCTCGACCAAGCCAAGGGCGTCCCAGGCCTCATGACCATCATCAAAAGGAACGATAACTAGTTTCGCTTCTCGTTCGCATCCTCTTCTGCCTGCTTCTAGTGCATTATCCACCACACTAGTCCCCAATGTTCTTCGAAAACGCACCCCCCGCTGTTCGCCTCACTGCCCTCAGCTCTTCGTTGTACATATATTCTTATTCACTCATACACATGCAAGCCACCGTCATCGTCATCGCCATCGTCGCTCCCTACCTCTGTGTACCATCATCACCTCACCTATCGACATCGCTCTAGCTTCTCTTTGCTCGTCCATCAGAAACATACCATCTCACTACCTAAGTTTCTACCCCATCACGATCCAGATTTCACATTCTCGTTCCAATGCATCATTTGTATCACCACCGATTTAAAACTTCAAGTTATCATTCGTTTTCGTACCGCACACTTAATATACATATCCTCCCAGATTGACTGGAAATTGGGTGCATATGATATCTACGGACTTCCTTCAGTTACATTAGTACCTTACCCTTGTGTCTTTCCCGGACTCATATCAATACACCTGATCAACACCGTATCATTAAGACTCCGCAATTAGTTAGAACACTGACGCTTCAGTGTCATCAGGGAGTGTTATCATGATATGAGTATCCAACCATGCATGAACAGCCTTCAAATCACAGTGCACGCGAACGTCCAATCATCGCGATTGCTCAAATCCTTACCGCCGGGTCCGGTAGAAACTGGATATCACAAAGCAAGAGTCATATAACGATGATACGTTTAAAAATAACATAATTCCAGGCTTTCAAATGTCAAAGTACAAGCTACAGGGAACACGTATCTGGTACAAGTCTATCTTTATCTTCTTCATTCTTCTCATCAAACTCTCCTATATTTAGCACATACTCTGCAAAATGCGATACTTCTTTGTTCCGTCTTTCTCCCAACCACTTCTTTATCCCAAGTCGTATACTCGGATCAAATCTAATCTCAAGTCAAATCGCCCACTGCTCACGAGCGCACCAGTAACGGCCAGGACGGACCTCACCATCCGCCGCCGTGGTAATTACTTCCCGGATACCCAGACTGGCCACCTTGGTGGTGGTGCTGCCCATGCTGCTGCTGCTGGCCGCCAGGGAACTGCATCTGTGGGGACGGGAATCCAGGTGGCGGACCGCCAGGTGCTGAGAATCCTGGCCCTCCACCCCCGGGGAACCCAGGAGGCGGGCCACTTGGTGGACCATACCCGCCTGGGCCGCCTCCGGGACCTCCAAATCCACCTGGCCCCGGCCCGTGCCCATACCCGCCTCCATGGCCGTGGTCGGGTGCGCCTGGGAAGCCAGGAGAGGCGCCGGGGAACGAGAGATTTGAGGGAGGACCTGACCCAGGGAATGAAGGGCCAGAGTTGCCTCCTGGGAATGAGGGTGGTGGTGAGGTGTATGAGGGTGAATATCCAGCGTGTTGGGCGGAAGGAGGTGGGCCTGAAGGTGTTGCATATGGCGATGATCCAGGAGGGGGGCCTGAGGGTGCTGCATATGGTGACGAACCAGGAGGAGGACCTGAAGGTGGTCCATAGCTAGACCCACCATGCTGCTGCTGCTGGTAGCCCTGCGCAGGAGGCTTGTTATCTCCTCCACCATAGTACGCAGCTGCTTGCCCCGTCATCGGGGGTGCACTTGTGGAATTTGGAGCAGAGTAGCCTGGACCTCCTGGACCTCCACCAGAGCTGGCGTCTCTAGCAGGGAAGTTGGAGCCTCCGAAGATCTGCTGGGCTTGCTGGAACCCAGGTACATTCTGTGCGTAGCCTTGCAGCTGATGCTGGAACTGATGAGCTTGGTTCTCTGCGAATGAGCCTTGGGCAGCTGGAGGGCCTCCCTCGCCAGCTAGACGAATGTTATCGTGATTGCGGACGGCAGCCTTTGAAAGACGCTGCAAGATCTTGTGCTGATTAGGCGCCTTCTGTATCCAGTCACGCATGCACTGAAGCATCTCGCGCTGGATCTTGGAGTTGGAGTTGTGGAAGTCGGGGTGGAATCTAGTAATCGCGTGTTAGCATGATTTGTTAATGCCCTATAGTTTGAGAATATGGTCATACAAGCACTGAAGAATCTCCTCCGTGGTTTGGTGGACATTCACCGAGTTATCGTCCCAGGCCTTTATAACGAGGTTAACGGTATGAACCTACAATCACAGTTAGACTGATTACTAAACATGTAAAATTTTGAAAAATACGGACAACGACGAGTCTTGCAAGTTGGCCAGCAGGTTCGTTAAGAATCAAATTCTGAATTCAAAGGTCAGCATAAGTCTTTTCGTAAGAGTGAAATAAACATACGAAATGATCCTTGCTCAGGAAGGAGTGTGTGGGGTCGGACTGTTGCAATCCGCTTATCAGTAATTGTCATCGTTAAAACTTAATAGTGACTTACTGCACGAGGATCGTTGAAGACTTCATATTGGTCGTGGCTGTCAATAACTTCACCAGACACGGTCTGCAGGCCTGAGGTCGCTGTCTTGAGGATGGGTTTGAGGAAAGGCTATGTTAAGTTGTCAATAAATGAACAGAGATTGGAACACTGATAATAATACCTCCAGGGTGGTGAAGACGAATACTACCACGGGAATGTTGATTAGTATCTAAATATGGGTTTATACAAGATGTGTACCTGAAATCGAATCCATGAGTTTCTCAATCAACGGGCCCAATCCCGGGATCTTCTCTGAAAAGGAAAGACGAAAATCCAGTCAGTGTTCATCTTCTCCTCCCAGAATACCAAACACTCACCAATAGTCTTCGAAATCTTCTTAACTACTGAATCCCTAAATGTCAACACTTGCCAAAGCACCGCATGGAGTTCCTGGGGACTCATATCCTCGGGCCTCTTCCCGCCAGTGGCTGTCCCCGCGCGAATGCGGTCGACAGCCTCCATGTCGCGGGACATCTCACTGCCTGAACCGCCGGGGAGGGTGAAAAAGAGCGAGCGGAGAACGTCGCCTGGGTCGGAGGGAGCCCCACCGGGTCCAGAACGTTCGGACTGTTGTTTTGAGCGTGCATTTTCAAGTTCCTTGTTTAGGTCTGTAACGGATGCCTATGGAGCGGGAGGTTAGAGATGAGGAGGAGGGAGAAAATGTGACGTACCGAGCTGAGATGGTCGCTGGCCTCTGTACTTCGATGTCAGCGTCGAAGCATTTTAGAATTGTGCAAAGATATATTCACCTCCGAGTAAGGAATGGATGAAATCACTGGAGCCGAAGGATCCTACACAACGCCAGTAATTATCAACTTCCCAATCCTGAGCGTAATATTACGCACCAGTAACAATAGGAGCAACCCACTTCCCATTCGGCGCCTGTATGCGCACATTATCGCCCACATGCACGAAAACCTCCTTATGGCCTAGGGATACCAAGGCGAGTTCGCAGAAGTTGGAATGGGCGGAATAGTCTTCGAGGGTGTGAAGCTACCATCACCATTCATAATTAACAGTGAGGTAAAGCAGAAATTGGGAAAAGAAAGACATACAGATTGTCCTAAGAGCCTATATGCTTCATATTCGTCTTCCTTACGCCCATTCGAGCGGTGTTGGCGACCGATGTGGATACATTTCTCGAGAGTACGGCGAACGAGGCCTTTGGAAGTGTCCCAGTGACCGTTTTCTGGTCGCATACTTGTTAGCCCGTATATCTTTAGAAAATTTTATGAAAAGAAGTACCATTTGCGATGTAGTTCTTCATCCCGGTCTGGGGATCTACCTCGAGTTCACGAGGCTATATAGTATTCGTTAGGAAGAGAAGAGAATATGAATGGACGAAACGTACGTCAACGGGACCACGCAGCTTAGGATGGTATTTTCGTGCATCCTCTCCTTCACCATAGCCCTTGGGATTATCGATGTGTTCGGTCTATATTGTTATTCCTTAATAACGACAGAAGACAGTACGAGAGGATAATACACTGACAGGAAGGTAGACACCAAGACGGTCTTCTGTGACTTCGAACTCGCCTGTGGCGTAGCCATGAGCCTAATAGCCGGCTACTCTTGAGCTACCGTATCTATTAATAATAGCTAATGGACGTACCATGAATCCGAGAGCCATACACAGGTTAATAATGGTCTATAGGGGAAAGAAACGCGATCAGTGTCGATCGCGTGCGTGCTTCGGTTGAAAACTGACTTGGAGTTGGAGCTTCTTGAGAGAAGCGATGTCTACTGCCTAAGCATGTGATGTTAGTAGCTGCAGGGATCCAGGGAAGGATGTATGCGCACTTGACTGTAATCGCGTAACCAATTGCTATATTCGAGCACGTTAGTTGTTAATTACTGAGAAGATAAAATGTTACACACCCAAAATACACTCTCTTAATGTCTAGGCCATTGAATTTGTGCCCTTTCGACAGGATGGATGCGAGCGCAAACCCGCCGCCGGCACCCTTCTTTATGAGATCGGCGAGGACGTCCTCCTGAATAGGAATGAGATATGCGTTGAGACTCTGTCTAATAAACTCACAATGTCTCCATGACGGAATGCCCTTCCTTCCATGTAGGCAAAGCTATATCACATCTCATGAGATCGGGGACATCTGAGGAGATTAATAGAAACGGCGCACGATGGGATGTTTCCTGCACCAAAGGCATAGACGCCATTTCCGGAGAGACAGAACGCAAATATGAAAACTAGAAATAGCAGGAGTGCTATATTGCTGGGCATGGTGGTAGATAAAGTCTAAGAAAGGAGCGCGATATGAATCCAGTGCAAGTCTTAAGACAGCGCTAAGGCTGTGAGGAGCCTTATGACCTATGACATCGCGGCTTCTCAAATCTGTGAGCTGCGGACCGCTCTACCCTCCGCTCCGCGTCATTTTCTGTCCATTCTCCTCTATTCTTGCGAATAAAGATGCAGATCATGGTGCTGTACCCCTAGAGCCTTGTCTGAAATTTCGAGGCAGAAGAACGGCAACAAAGACATTGAATAGGCGGAATAAGATTGACAGCGTTGTTGTTGAATTGGGCGCCTACGGCAGCAGCCGGAAATAGCCGGGATTTACGATGCCAAATATTTTTTTGGTTGCGTGCTCTTGCGCTGCTTGTCATCGTTGACTCGTTCTCCTCACACATCTGCACATCGGCCCCGTTGCCCTCCCCATCTCTGTATTCTTTAGAGTTTTCCCCTTCACGCTCTGTTTAATCCTTCATGTAAGTCTCCCTTTCTCTATTTCACTTATGTACAGGAACGCCCAGATTGACCCGCTCTTCGTCACAGCATGTCCTCTTCTGCAACCCCCACCGCCATTCATCATAACGTCGTTCCTTCCGAGGTCGGATGGCAATTTGTTCCACAGTACTATACCTTTGTCAACAAACAGCCCAATCGTTTGCATTGTTTCTATACAAAAAGCTCAACCTTCATCCATGGCACGGAGGGAGAGGATGGCAAGCCATGCTACGGTCAACAGGTGGGTAATACTTTCTGCTACGACTTAGGCGCCTTTTCTTTCTTGTTACTGCGTAATAGCTGCTGTGCAGTTGCGTTATTTGTCTTCTTCCTGTTAGACCCGCTATGACGACCATGTCATAGGGACGCGTGTCCCCCTATGCCGCTATTCCCGACACACCCTAGGATCATCGCATTCTGCTAGGGTTCTCTTCCACACTAGCTTATTTCTGTATTACTTACATTTGCAGCCATTTTTTTTCGGGGCTATGTTTCAGTGTTTCTTTTGCGTTCACTTTATAGTATAATGTGCTGACGCGGTCACGCCACTCAGGAAATCCATAACAAGATAACCTCCATCGGCTTCCAGGACTGCAAAGTTTTCATCCACTCTGTCGACGCTCAGTCCTCCGCCAATGGTGGCATCATCATCCAGGTCATCGGTGAGATGTCAAATCACGGCGACCCATGGCGCAAGTTCGTACAGACCTTCTTCCTCGCTGAGCAGCCCAACGGCTACTTTGTCCTCAACGATATCTTCCGTTTCCTCAAGGAGGAGACCGTTGAGGGTGACGATGTCAGCGAGACTGCCGAGACTCCTGAACTTGCTGCCACTGCCGCCGTCCCCGAGCCCGCTGCTGATCCCATTCAGCCCGCTCCCCCGGCTGAGCCGACATACGAGCCTCCCCGTGAGCCCACTCCTCCCCCTGCACCCGCCGTCGCCGCACCTCCCCCTGCTGCCCCCACTCCTTATCCTCCCGCTGACGAAGCACCCACGACTGACGTTCCCGAACCCACCGCCCAATCCTCCACCCCGGCCCCTGAGACCCAGCCACAAGCTACCTCCTCTGCTACCACCGCCCAGACCAACGGTATCCATACCCCCGAGCCCGAGCAACCCGCACCCGCACCTGTCATTGAGAAGTCCCCCGCACCGACACCTGCACCGACACAGCCGGCTGCTGCTGAGACTGCCTCCGCCCCTGCCCCTGCTCCTACCCCCGCCGCCGCTCCCGCTAAACCCACCGCTGCCCAGGTTCCTCCACCTGCCGCTGCCCAACCTGCCGCACCACCTGCGCCTAAGACCTGGGCGTCACTCGCTGCTACCAATTCGAAGAAGTGGGGGTCGAATGTTGCACAGGAATCCCGTGGCATCACTGAGGCGCCTTCAACCCCTACTCCCAGCAGCGGAACTCAAACCCCCGTTGCTCACCCTCCAGCCGCTGCCCGCGGACCCGGTCCCCAAGGCCAACGTGGTGAACACCCTGCCCTCGTCGCTGCCCAGAGTGTGACAAGCGCACAGTGCTTCATCAAGGTTTGTGCCTTTCTCTTCCCATCTTCAATAAAGAATGCTAACTCTTACCTTCATCTAGGGTGTCACTGATCCCGTCTCGCAAAATGCTCTCTCCGCTGTCCTTTCTCAACGTTTCGGCCCCATCAAGGATCTCGAGATCGTCCGCTCAAAGGCGTGCGCCTTCATTGAGTTCAACACTGTCGAATCCGCCAAGCGCGCCATCATCGCCAGCTTGTCTCAAAACCAAGGTGGTGAGGGTGGTGTGTGGGTTGACGGCGGTGATGCCGGTCAGATTCGCATTTCCGTGGAGACTAAGAAGGAGCGGGGGGACAGGCCCGTCAGTCGACCGCGCGGTGGTGCGCCCCAGGCGAACGGTGATGGACGTGGTGGTGCTGGTGGTGGATTCCGTGGACGCGGTACTGGTCGCGGTGGACGTGGTGCCGGACCTAAGTGAGGGGTCCATTTGATGATGTATTGACGCGATGGTTATGGGGTTTCTTTTTTTTTTTTCTGTGCTTATCAAGGCAAGAATGAGGCAGAGATGGCAAGCCGATGTGTGTTTTCCGAGTTCGCCTTTGATCGGTATTTGGTACTTCGCATGTCCATTTGAGTGCGGGTTCAAAGCCGAGCATTAAAAAAAACAAGCACTTCATCTACTTACGTTATTACGACTTTCTTCATTCACTCATTCACTTATTTGGTATCACACGTTGTTGTCTTAGCTGTTTTCACATCCGCATTTATTCCATCCATTCATCTATTCTCATGACCGCTTAATCGCAATGTTTTGATACTAACTTGAAATGACGAGTGAATGATGATACCCAACACGTCCATTCTATCAGTTGTGATTAGAACCTTCATTTGAGATGTGCAAAATGAATCCAAGAATGAAGTTCGATTAAGAGTACAATTGATGAGATGAGATGTAAAAAAAATCCGTGGAGCAGTAATAAGACAGCAAAGAACAAACGACAAGCAGCCAAAAAGCCTCCAAAGTACCATGTCCAGATGATACCAGAGCAATGAATAACCCGAAAAAATGAAACAGGGACAAAGGGCATGCGTTGTCCGTCTTTTTCTGTCGAAAGCAGGCATGGCTAGACATGGATATATCGTCCTTAGAATCGAATCCGTAAGCGTGGTATGTAGGATATGCAAGAGAACATGGTATATAAAACTGAGAAGAAAGATCAACACGTGAACACGAGAAACAAGTAGAGTAATATACCTACAGCTTGTATGTTTCTACAGATTATGTGATAGGTGCAGGCTGGAAAGTCATGATTTCTTCGTATAACAGTTCTTTTAGCTGCTCTCGGCTGATATCATCCTTGTGTACTGCACGTGAAAAGGCGTTGTTAGCATGAAGCAAAGAAGTCGATAAAAGAAGGAAACTGACAATCGAACTCGAAGAACTCGGGATCAAGAGGTGGGGCTACGGGCTCATCATCTGGATCATGCTAGGAGAAACATGTCTGTTAGTGGCACTTTCACGGCTGATAAGGATGAAACATACGTATGCCTCGAGATATGGATGCGCGAGGGCGTCTTCCACTGTGATGCGCTTCTTCGGGTCGAACGTCTGTAAAGAATATGATTAGCACGCTGCACCGACAACTCTTTCCCTCCAACGTCAAAAAAGATGGTGTATGGAAAAGGACGTACCAGTGTTTTGGTAAGGAAATCAACAGCCAGAGGGTTCGCATTAGGGAAGAGCTGAGCGAATGGCCTTCGCTTGCGGAAGGGAAGCGCGCGGATGTAATCACGAGATCTGCGCGTGGTAATGGCATAGAACTCGTCGAGTGTGGGTGTTCCCAGCACATCGAGGATTAGCGTCAACTGATGGTGGTAGTCTCGACCAGGGAATAAAGGTTTGCCCGAAAGCATCTCCGCGAGGATACATCCGACCGACCAAACGTCGATGGCCTGAAAAGGTGAGTAGATGAGTAAGGGTCAAATGGAAACAGCAAGTCTCTTACCTTCGTATATTGCTTGAACGTGAGCATGATTTCTGGGGCGCGGTACCACCGTGTGGCAACATATTCAGTCATGAAGCCGGTCTCCGTGCCAGATGGTTCGGCGGTCTTGACTGACCGCGCAAGACCGAAATCGCAGACCTTGAGATCACAGTTGGCATTGAGAAGTAAGTTGGAAGGCTTTAAGTCACGATGGATAACATCCGCCGAATGGAGCGCTTTCAGGGCACGAAGAGTTTGATAGATAAAGTACTGGGCGTGATCATCGGAAAGGTCTTGCGTTCGAATAACGCGATGCATATCGGTCTCCATCAGTTCTTGAATAACTGTGAACGATGATTTTAGCACTCGAAACACGGCGACTACGCGATTCACGCACGATAGACCTCTTTGAATGCTTCTAGCGATGGTGGCTTGATGATATCCAAAATCGAGATTATCTACGACGAGCATATACTGATCAGCATTGAGCCACTTGGAGATGGTGTAGATACTCACATTCTCGCTCACACCAGCCTCGCTCAAGAATTTGAGCAGTTTAAGCTCTCGGAGGGTCCGCAGACAGAACATAGAGTGGTCGAAAGGCGCGATCTTCTTGATAGCGACCTTACGACCACTTGGCCGATGTACTGCGGAACACACGATACCATACGCTCCTTCACCAACAACGTCGAGCACCTGGTATTGAGTACCTTTGATGGGGTGTTAGATTGTCTTTCTAGGCTGCCGTGGCCAATATACTCACCAACGTTGAAACGTACTTTCCTCGGTGCTGGCTGGGTTGTAGATGCAGCATGCGAGTGTTTCTTTGCTGCTGCAGGCTGAGCTTGTGCTTGGGCAGGATCCGGCATTGTAGACGACGAGGACAAGCAAAGGAGTGGGAGGAGAAGGAAGAGACGGACAAAGGCTCAGAACAGAGTGTGGACAATAAGAAGGAGATCTTCAAAAGTTTATGTACTTAGATGCCGTAAAGGACATATGGATGGATTTGGAACAACAACAGACCTTCCTTTAGAACACTTCAGATGGAATCGCTGCAACCCACCCACGGCCCATATCGGCCAATTGCGCCAATTGTTACCAGCACTCCGTCTCCTGGACATTTCCATGGCAATCCTGGCCTGTTGGATCGTTGGCAGGCAACTAGAAAGCCAGCTACTTGCCAACTACGATTCAGTGATTCCACCAGCCCCCTGTCTGCTGTTGATTGCCTCTCCGTCAGGGGGCAATTATTGATCAAGCGACTGATCTGCTGCTCTCTGTCTTCGCTTAAGCCAGTAGTCTCTGCCAGAGACAGGTCCATGCCAGCCGGCATAGCGTCTAATTGTATTATTGGACTTTCACTTGCTATTATCTCGCTGTCAATCGTCATTGCATCAGACATTTATCTGGTCCCTTGCTCAATTTTCAGTCATCTGTGAGTCTATAAAACAATTATTTTACCGCCGGAAGACCACAAGGAAATAAGCTTGGTATTTGTTGGTATGTACCTTTTCAGCCATCGGGTGTCAGTCAGCATGGTCCTCTCGGATATACCTTCATTATCCATGTCGTCGACCATTGCTCCGTCCATCCTGTTAGACGGAGACACCAATCACCATCATCGAACGAAGAAGCGTTGAAAGACACATCAGTGCTCTGTACGTCTGAAACTGTATGATTGCTATTTTGCATCTGCCATCCTCACAGTTCGTGATAAATGACAGCTATTCCCGTTTCAGGAATACCACCGCTACATACCCAATCTTCTCGCATTTTGCAAGGCGCCGGTCGACTTCATGAGTTTACACCACATGGTTATCTGTGAAGCAATAATTTTACGAAAGATGGTCGCCTCCAGCCCACGTTCACGCGTTCACGCGGTAGCCAGCTTTTGTCAACTTTGGTATTTGGAATACTTATTTGTAGGTGCCATACATATGTGCCATCATCCGGCCCTCCAAGATCCTTGTTGATCGATTGTCTTGATGTCGAGAACTTACCCCGAAACCGATCTGCAAAGAGAGCTACCCCATAGTTACACAGTCAATGAGGTCAGAGCTTGCAGCTGTCCTCTTAGGTACTTACTCTCCCGGCCCCGGGATTCCTCCTCCCGATCTCAGCAGAGCCACCATCCATCCATCAATGAAGTCAAGTACTCGCTGGGCTATATCTATCAATACCTCTCTGCTTTAATTGGTATCAACCCACTTAGCAACTACGCTGTTGCCAGCAATATTATCTCTTTTCCTATTAGTCATGGAAAGATTAGCTGATTATGGCACTTGAAGATGTCTATGATTATCTCCAGCCACTGGTACGGTCTTTAGAGGCAAGATATGATGCGCCATGCGAACTGACGCTGCGCATTGGCCGACCATCACTGTCAACTTCTCTTTCTGTTGTTAGCTTCTCCCCAAACCCTGGTCTTTGATGCGTTTTGAACAGAAACTCACACTTTAAATTGTAATATTCTCAAGATCATTTTTCTCTAGGAAAAAGTATAGGTTATCATAAAAGGTACCTGTGCTTTGGTTCTTTGACTTGAAGACACCTGCTATTTTCTCCGCGGCGCGAAATAACCTTATTATTGACGCGACTCATAGCCCCATTTTCAATAATCTAATGGGAACGTGTACGAAACTCCTGTCTCATGAACTCTCATGTGCTTTATGCCAGCGCCAATAACATGCGAATAATCAATAAGTAGCGCGCTCCATTCCTATAATTCAATATAGCACGTACGGCGTCATCACTAGGAACTCTCACCTGCCTTATATCATCGTTAAAATCATGATGTCCACCTAACGCCCACAAATTTTGAATCGGCTAGAACAGTGAAATCAAACTTGTGATAATCTTTCCATGCCGCCAAGTGGGGTCTACAAAAATACAGTCGTTGATGCGGAATCATGACATTCCGTACACTGACATGTTTTACCACTGCCATTGCAATCCGTGCAACTGTTGACACACACCTTGCATATGTCTGTGGCACATTCGCGTCATATAGATTAAGAATATGATCCTTGATGAGCAAGGAACACTTGCATTTGATATTGCATCATTCAAGCAGTCTTTCGCTAGGTGATTGAAATAATAATTCCGGGCGCTCGTTTCAGTTAGAGAGGCTACAGGCAGTTGGGACGGATATTTTTTGCTAAAGGCTATGGCTTGTACGATTCAGTCGAAGTTACCTTCCCGCTGGATGTCTAAATAAACCATTCCCCGACGACGACTAGGAGCAGAAAGAAATAACTCTGACTGCATAAGAGAGTGTTATGTAAGATCAAGGCACCCCACTGGCTAGTCTATTTCTTTTTTACGCCATCTTTATTTAGTCATACGGATCTGTATTTCGTGATGTAGATGTTCATCTTGCCCTTGGAAGCAATCTTCCCCTCTGTTTTGTTTCAATCCAACTGTAGTGCTTCAAATCATAGGCTTTACGCAAGAATACCCGCAGTCTCACCTCAGAAACTAAAATACCGGCCATGGAGTTGCTGTTGAAACATCACCGAAATTGCCCGTGTACAACAAGCCGGCATGTCTGGAAGCTTAACTTATGACAGCTTTAGCTTTACGTGCGGAGATGAGCTATAAATAATCGCTGAACCATGAACGGATCAAGACAAACTCCTCCGTGTCCCGTCAAATGGGAGGCGTTGTCATAGCATCTCAGATATCTGGTATATATTAGCGAGATAAAAGTAGAAGTCATCAAATCAAAATCATCTTTCCCCGTAGGTATGCATAATGCTTATCGAATGCGACTTGCTTCATTTCTCATCTATGCAAATTTATGCCGTTTATCCGTCATATCAAAGAATAGGCTACTGCGTACTATGCAGTGATTCAGAATCAGACTTTACTTCTACTATCAGCAGAATATACACTCAGGAACGCTCTTTTCGGACAACAGTTCTTGAGGTTAAATTTATACCTCCTCCAAACCACTGGGAAACATGCGCGCACCAGAATATAATGTACAGCCTCAATTCCTACGAGTGTTGGATCCGAAGGATAGCCAATTTGATTGTTTTGGTCTTATGGATTTCTAAAGCTAGCCTTGGCCAATTATCAACATTGTCCCGTGGATTGACGCGGTTAGAGTCTCTTAGGCACTATGGCTCCGTCAATTTACGCTCGAAAGTGTAGACATGAGGGGAGCAGTCAAAAAGACAAACCCGTTCATCGATAGTCTCTGGTCACGAGTTGGCATGAACTGGGGATCAAGAAGTTAGTGAAGCCCTGAAATAATGTTAATAGTTTGAACTTTCACGCACTGGAATCCACATCCACGCTGAGGTAGTTGAGGCTGGACGATGTACCAGGAAGTGTATCAGGATATTGGACATTATCGATGGGATGGCGGGAAAAAGGAAGTAATTCTGAAATGCGTGTGGTTTATGCTGCTCGTCATAGTAATTACTTCGAAGCACGAAGGATACTGTATTAGGTTAAGCATGCTAACATACATTCCACTCTTTAAGAAGTAAATCCACTTAAACGATGAATAAACTGCGGATAATAAACATGGTATTATAACATTGTGCAAAAATTTTCATATAATCTTTCTTGAATTCTCAATCGCACGAACGACAATGCTCGATACTTGCGCGAATGATTTTTCACATACAGTGTTAATGTTCAGTTAAAAGATTTGATAGGGTTCTCTTGAATCTCAAAAGTGCGAGAAGTAGATTCTGAGGAAGCATGGAAACAAGGAGCTCAGTCACCCATCCCAACCTGAATACTAGTTTGGGAGCAACGGATCCATAACGGCTGATCCGCTTCCGGATTGGCTGAGAACTTGGCTTGCGCTGTTGCGGAATCCAGAGGGCGGTTAAAACGAGACTGGAATAAAAGACGCCGGAGCATTTTGCAAATCAAACAAAAGGTTTTGCACATACGAGGTTACGCGCCCTTGGCTCATCGATTGAAAGGATTTGAACGATTCAATTGCGTTTGGGAATACCGTACTATTACGACCTAGTGTTCATGGGGTATGACACATGACAACAAGTGTTCACTGGGCTGGTGTTCACCACCTTGGATGACCTATGACTGAATAGATGAGTGTTCACTGAGCTTAGAATTTGAAAATAATAATAATCCCGCATTGATGGCTAATATATATAGATAGGGGCCGCCTGGCCGATCCTGGCAGTTGCAACTAGGTTCGCTCTTATTCCGACACATTTAGGAGCTGCAGGACCGGAAGTGCTGCGTAATCGAGTTTGTGTATTCATTGCGAAGCACCCGTAAATTGGGCACGAAATTCGTTGCTCTGAAAACTGTCAATGTGGGCATTGGAAAACGGACGGGATTGTGATGGATATCTGTACGTATCTGGCCTAAAATGGCATAATTTTGGAGAATTTTTTCATTTTGAATCATTTTCTGACTCGTTTTAGGTGGTGTTCATTGAGCCTAATGACTATGACAAACGTCACAAGTGTTCAGTTCATGAGCCTCTATGACAGGTGACTGAATACTAGGTCATAATAGGACAGCATAGGTTGCATTCAAACAACGAAGAATAGCTGTTGTACAGTCTATACACCAACTTCCAAGCAACTTCATTATCAGGGTAATTTGAATCGTGATTCGTCAAAAAGAAATTCGCCTTTTATATGGTTCTGTTACACATACAATATCTGTGCTGTATTTTACATCGAAATTTTATGTCCGAGATTAGTAGGGCATCTTTGATGCTGGTCTCAGAGGATTGGGAGGAGAAACGAGCATCGAAGGAAATAGCTAAGCATGCTTCTTGATAACGCTAATCACTGGTGTGTTGACGTCAGGCCTAAAAGAAGAGGTACTTAGTCTGTTGGGGAGAAAGATTAAACTTGCCAAAAGGAACGTTCCCGGTGGCGGTGCAGGACGAAATCGTCACATCCAACGCGTTGTGACGTGTCAAGCTGGTCTGTAATTCTAATTCGCCTTTTAGCTTGGCCAGCTCATTCCTTCACCACCATTGCCACTGGCATAGTTCAGCTTGATATTGAGCTATAGTGCTTCAGCTGAATTATTAGAAGGTGCGTCGAAACGTAGTGTTTGCAGGAGATTACCCTCACTCAACTTTCTATCCCATACGTAGATTCCGAATCCCATTTCACTTTCGCGGAAAGAGCTAGCCGCATAAAATGGAGCAACAAGCTAAAGCACCTGCTGAAATTCGAAAGGTCGCCCAGTTCTTGCGAGGTGGAAATGCTGGCATGAAGATTCGCGTCGGCGCGCTGAATGGGAAGCGTCTTGACTATTTCAAGGGTGCGTCCCTCTCCGCTTCATTCGTTTTCCTCAACCATCTAATTCATCTATCACCGTCTAGGCAAATCAGCAATCAAAGCCCTTCTCTCACCAGCCTACTCTAAGCTCTCAGGCGTACCGAAAATTACAACTGAAGCTGAAGCACAAATAGCCCTATCCGCGGTTAATGCCTTTGCTTTCTTCCTCCGTGTTCAACGCGGTGGACCCACTGGCACCTCTTCATCCTCCCCGAAAGCCCTCCAAATAATCCAAGAACAGATGTTTACTCCAGATGAGTACTATGCATGGTTCTACGAGGGCTCGCAATGGACGACATACGCTGGCGGAATCCTCATGGTCGCCATCATGCTTGCTGGTGTCATGTTTCCTCTGTGGCCACCCATCATGCGATTAGGCGTCTGGTATCTCAGTATTGGCATGCTAGGATTGATTGGTCTGTTCTTCGGGATCGCCATCGTGCGGTTGATTTTCTATATCATCACGATCGTGGTCGCAAGTCCTGGTATCTGGATATTCCCGCAACTGTTTGCAGACGTTGGCTTTGTACGTATCATCCCCTCCTATCTTATTTACGATCCTCACGCCGTATATTTAGGTTGAGTCATTTATTCCCCTGTGGGAATGGGATCTCCCCAAGAAAAAGGCCAAGAAGAGAAAGGGTGATAAGAAAGACAAGGGAAAGTCGCCAGCAGAGAAGCATAGTGATAACGGTAGTGCTTTCATCGAAGAAGTGGCGGAGGAGACTGGCTCACGATCACGTAGCCGTAGCGCACGGGTGGAGGAGGTGGAGGACGATGACGCTTGAACGACTTCCTGGGGCTTGTACGATGCCGAAGGGGCCCTCAGGCAGGAACGGGTGTACAATGGTGATTTTCTTATTACAAGCTTTTGCACTTCTACTCTATTCTACGTACACATACATGTCCCCATTCTCTCTGCTCGATGTTCACTACATACGTTATTTATGCCGCCTTCGTAATTTGTGCACCTGGAAGTACTGAGTTGAATTTGACGTTGTCGCTGTCTAATGCACGTAACGCCTCTTCAGCGTGAGTGACGCCTTCTCGTAAACCAATCTCTTTAGAGTGGTTCATACTCTCCGTGAGGAGCGCTCGTGCTTTCTCGCCATCTCCAGCCATCTAGGCATGCCAATTCAGCGCTGATCAATAATAATAAAACACAGTGAAAGCCGCACCTCTCTGATCATGGCTAGATTATATAACATCATAGCATAGGCAATATCGCATATTTCGTGCTTTCGCAAGCTCTTCCTGCTAACATCGGCCACTTCAAGGCCTTTCTTCGCCCAAGATTCAGCTTGGGCAATAGTCTCCTTGGAAGAGTCTTTGCGGAGGATTAGCTTGGCAATATTACCCATCATCTGCGCACCTATTGTTGGAGTTTTTTTAAATAAAATAAAAAAGAATATGCAGTAACACTACAAACGTACCTCGGCATCGGTCGTCAGCAGAGCTCTTCTGAGGAGTAGGAGGAATCAGGATCGATACAGCCTGCAAGTATAGTGGCATGGCATAGCTGAGAGTTCATTAGCGTTTATAACAAGACAGGGCGGAAGAATTGACACTCACTCAAGCTTTCCGACACGAGAATAGAAGCTCCCCAAAGCTTCAAACGGAGCAGCAAGGTCATGCTTCGTCGCCCAGAGAGGAAGCCCTAACTCGGATACTATGACTTTGGCCTCATCTTCAATCGTTGCGCCTTTTACATCGAGTACCTCACCAACGGCAATGGGCTTCTCGAAGACGTTCTTAAGCTCCTCCTCCACCGCATACACGAGCCAGCTTTCTTCTTCATCAAGAGGCTTCTTCAGGATCTGAGCCATCTCTCCAAGTTTGTATGCGACAGCAACGACACGCATATGCTCAAGAGGAGCCAGTTGACCCTTCGATGCGTCCTCCTTCATTTGAGAGATAACTTCGCAATAGACATTATAGGCCTGCTCAAGCTTGCCGGACGATTCGAACACACCGGCGAGCGCGATGCCAATGCCGGAGAGTTTGAGATAGGGATGTGGTTTGAATACATCCACATGAAGACCCCTAGCTGTATCCCAAGCCCTGGTGGTTATTAACAGTATCAACACCACAGGAGTAGAGAATCAGAAAGCGAGAGACGTACCTCTGCAGATAGAGGGCACTGCGGTCAGGATCGTTCTTATACTTGGCTGTCAAGCCATCGCGCAAATCTGAACGTACGGCCTTGGGCCACATAGTCATAGTGCCGTAGATATCATAGCTGCAGTTTAATGAATTAGATGCCCGGGCACCATTATAATGATGGTGCTCACATGCCATATATTGTCATCGCTAACCCGCCTATTAGTATAGCAGTGAATAATGGTGACAGGCGCGAAAGACGGGTAGTTGAAGCTACAGGGCCCCCAGGGCGGTATCTGTCTCCTCCTGGCTCTTCTACACTAATCCAGCGGGAAAGGAAGGTAGGACGGGTGGCCATAGCTGCGCGACGGAAGGTCGGCAGAGTCGATTTCACTACTACTCGAGGCGCAACTTGCCTGAGTCGGTATGAAGGATATCTCATCGTGAACATTTGGGCTTTCCTTCTACAATCCAGTCTTTAATATAGACACTGTCGAGAGTAATTATGAATGTGCTTACGAGTAGCTGGTGATGTACGAATTAAGGTAGTTGGGACGTGCACTGTGTCTCAAATGTCCATGTATGCAATAATTCCGACCGCTATACCGTCACGAATGCGTTCAGTTTTGAATAGAGGTGAAGGAGGAGCATCATCTTCGTTCGGAGGAGCGAGGCGAGTCCGTGGCCCGTGCATTTGCTCACGTGGGTGCAATTAGGACGCGTTCACTACAACAAAGATCAATAACTCAAACGCAAGCAGTGTGAACCGTGACTATATTTAGACTCTCAGGCTAACCCAACTTCGACCTGTCGTCAATTCAGAATACTGTACATGGAAAAGAAGCTCAAGTTTAAAGAGAATATAATCCAAAATGGAAATTCTAAATATCCAAGTATCAGGTAGATTCCTGAAATATTTCCAACGCAAGAAATCTGAACTATTAGATGTTCATCTGACAGTTGACTTCCTAAAAGAAACGTGGGTATGAGGACTCTGAACAGAGAGATAATCACACTTACGATACCACTTCCATCTATTAGGCCCGCAATTGTCTCAAGTAATCCACCTCAATATCAAGTATTTCAGTGCTGATAGCTTGGAGTCTTTGGGCACAGATGCTTACAAGGACCTCCTTCTCCCGGGGTATCATTTAGATTTTGAGTTTCTCTTTTAAATTTTACAACCGAATTGTCTGATACACGTGAAAGAGCTGGAATACGAATTGGGATCAAAACATTGGCTAACAATGTGATATCTGAGATAGAACTGTACGACTAACGAAGATGCGCGACATTCTTTGCAAGTCCACCGAGAACTGGTAAATTCTCAGCTACCCCACCAACAACGGGTACATTACCAGTTGCTCCCCTAACTAAACTCGTTCCAGCGTCCAAAGGCAAAGATACCTCTCGCTTGACGTCTTCGGAGACTACGCTGTCGCGACCTAATGAAAAGTTAATACTTAAATATTCCACTGCATGATAGTAATAATAAAAATACATACCACCCAGTCCACCAACTAGATTACCGACAACAGGTAATCCACCCACAAGGCCGGTCACAATACCAAGCGGACCAAGGCCACTCAAACCACCCAAACCTTGCGGTTCACGAGATTTGACGTTCTCGAGCACAGGATTGGCAACCTGTTTAGCGGGAGCTAGACAGAAGATGAGAATTCATATACCATTTCAATACTCCAGATGGAAATAATACATACAGAGATGAGTGGCACTTGCCACTAAATTACCTACGACGGGGACTCCTCCCGAAAGTTCAGTTACAGCCTCAGTTTGAAGGTCACGGCTGACTTCCTCGACGAGAGTGTCAGCAGACTTTTCAGAGCGGCCAATGCCTATATAATGTAAGAAAGAATCCATTCGGTTAATGATTCGACAATATATACTGAGACTAGTTGAACCACATACCACTGAGGTGAAGGTTGCTTGCGAGGGGACCAACTATTGGCACGTTTGACAGTAGGCCGGTAACGAGCGCAGCGGCTTGGGGCTCTCGAGCTTGTTTAGCAACGACAGGGGCTGCGTACGCTAAAGTAGCTTGTAATACAAGAAAAGTAAGGACGCTGAAGAGATTTTTCTGCATTTTCAAAAAGAACTTGGAAAGATTGGTGGAAGTTGGATACGCTGCTTGAGGAGGCTACAGATCTAAACAATGAATTCCAGAGCTGGTCTCGACACTTTATACTCTGAGTGCCGTAGAAAACTTAAGCAAATATCAGCTTGAGTAAGAGCCGCGGCATCCGATGAAGGTGAGCAATACCCCGGGATTGCTTAGAGGAGAAGTAGAAGATAAGTTATAGTTTCTTCCGTCGTCGGATTTTGCGAAGCTTGGGGAAGGATCGTGTACGTAAGAGAAACCTTCATGGGTTCGTTTAATTTAACATTGTGAGTAGTCCGAGGTTCCAGAAATTTATTAGCGGCCTTTTGCTTTATGCATCCTCAGGTTCTTTTTCTCGCTGGATATTTACCGCACACGTGAGCTCAAAGTTCTAATTACATTTTTGCGTACATGGTCAAAAATGTTGAGCAAGCAGAAATCGTAAATAAAGGATGAAGGCCACGAACTATCAACAGAGCGGCAAGGACTAACACGTTCATAAAGTCAGCGCATAAACAGCAAGGTAACGTAAGAGTTGATGTCCTCCCCACTTCTACCAAAACCAAATCGGCAATGTGACCTATAATTATGAGAGGATGCATTAGACTTCTGAACAGGATCCGAAGAGCATATATCATTTCCTTACAAAGGGTGGAAACTTGGCCTAATTGATCTAACTGAGGTTCTCTCTTGAGCTCCAAGCGTACAGCCCGACAGACACTCATTGAGAGGGCGACGAGAGAGGAGATAGCAGTGAAGGTTAATGAGTTATTGCGTTTGTACTAGATGATTTGTTGAGGATAGAGAAAAACGTCGACACGCAGGGGTTTTATATTTCTCAGCGAATATCCTCATGGACGATATTAGGAGAAAGTCGAACGGGAAATTTTACAGTAGAAGCTTTGAACGTGTTTGAAGCATTGATTTCGCATCTTGTTTTTGGGTTGCTCCGAATCAGAACTCGAAGCGCGGAAGAAGTGTCCTTTAACGTAGACCTAACGACCGGATATACATTTACGCCTCAATGCCACAAAATAACCCAACTCAATTAATGATGTGCATATAACAGAACCTCGAGAACTCAAGAACTAGCCGCCGTGAGCTCCACCGTGGTCGAGTGGGTCGTCCCTTCTCCACTGGAGGTATGGTTGCAGTCCTATAAAATAAGCACGATCAATCAAAGTGGGTATATAAGTTCGTGGAAATGTCGCACGAGAAGCTGACCTGTAGCGAGAAGAAAGAACGAGGTTTGTGTCAAGCGTCGTAAGCTATGAATTCAAAATAGAAGACTTACAAGCCGCTGCAATCAGGCCTACTACGCCAGATAAATCAGCTAACCCAAGTTGAGGTTCGCGTTTCACAGCTACTGGAAGGGTGTTTGCTTGACGGAAAAGTAGGCATTGGAGAATAATCAAGGCGAAGGCGACGCCAAAGAACTTAGACATTTTGTTTGAGGGTGATGGAGTGGCTGTGGCCAAGGACTGATAGGTCCTGAGTAATCTATAGCAGTTAAATATCTGCGCGTGGATAGACGGTTCTCATGAGAGTGGCCTAGCGTACATGAACCTTCGATGCCGGGTGGCAAAAACGTGTAGACCTCGCTATTTCGAAGGAAGTCAATATAACGATAATAGGAGCAGGCTTATATAAATATCAGTGGGCATTTCTCATTCTGATGTAATAGTGTATCCTACCTAAACATAAATGAATGCATACAATAACCAATAAATATTGTCGTCCAACAACTCCAGGGCAACTCCGTTTTTTGATGACCTGAAAATGGAGCGAGAAGTCCAAGATTAATTAAATAACACTGAAGAAGAGTGTTTAGGTTGCTACTGTACACGATATGCACGTACGATTGATCACGAAACGCCACTTCAGCTGTGCTTCCGCTTCCGCAACTCTGAATTTTTGATAGCAGTGTTGGTAAAAAGGCGGCCAGAGTAAGCAAGTTTTAATTCCGAGGTCAGTATACCGCTTCGGGAGGTGTTTACACATCTGATCCGGTAAACTGTGAGTTTAGACCAGTCATAGAGCGAGTGTGTGTGGGTTTTAGAAGACGTTGGTGTCCGGCCGATCAATAGTGTAGTAGAATTTTTGAGCGAGAAGACTGAGCCGCTATGCTACACTAGCAGAAGGCCGAAGATTAAATGCGAGGAGGCAGGACATTGAAGCGGCATCGAAGAATGAGAGCATCTGATTCATCGGGATTGCACAGATCGTTTATAAACATAACAGGGACTAACTATCAAAAGTTCCGAGTAACAGCTCCTTTTACCGCCCATTCATTTCTTTAGGACCTGGAATAATTGGTAGTGGAACATTCGGAATGTCAGGGCAACTCTCCACACAGCTAAACATAAAGTCATAAGAGATTGAAAGTTAGCATATTGCATAAAACATACAATCCAAAATCAAAGTTCATTATAAAAGGAACTTTCGGAAAGTGGCAGCATACTAAGGTCGAGTTGGTACCTATGAGACAGTCAGCAACAAGCTTAACAGGAAAAAATTAAATGCACATTTTGGCTGTGAAAAGGACAGTCAGCTAGGCGGTGACATACAAATACCAAATCATTTACCTGTTCAGTGGTCCCACCTATATAAACAATGTTATCAGAAAGCTTGAGCAGTTCAAAAAAGGGAAACTTACATATCTTCGGGCTGACAGAATCAGACTGGCCTTGGGAAGAGAGAACAAGGAGAAGTAAAATGCAAAAGCTCGAGAGCCTTGCCAACATTGTGCACAAGCAGTTGCGTTGGAAGACAGGTAGCTCGAATCCGTAGGGCCTTTATACCCATCGGGTATGGTCCTTACGTCAACTATAAGGAAGCAGGAGAACTGACACTAGCTCCCATCTTTATTCGCGATCGCGCGCTGGGATACACCGGGCATGAAGACTGAGCCTTGGAATAAGACATGGCTTCATCAGACAGTCACTCCTGGTATTTTGCAATGAGCAATGATCATCAGTAAGCAACCGTGCAGATTGAGTTAGTTGTTGCCAAAGAAATCGTCGAAATCAGGTACGGAAGTCATACAGTGATCGGGATTCGTCCTTAGTGTGGGGTGAAAGTATTGTATCTTGGTAGATTTTATACCCCAAACCAGCGCAGGAACTAAGAAAAAGCTGCGTTGCATGTAGTCCCGAAGAAAAATAATAAGCCAGAAGTTGAATGTTCGTAGCAGCGAGCACCACGGGTTCTCCGGCATGTGTCAACTTAATGCACATCAGCAAGCCAAAACAACCCTTGCGATGCGTGCGAGTTTTCAACTGGTGTCAAGTTTAAATCCAAATTCAATTGCCAATTTTCTACCTTCTCAACATTCTTGAGGCATGCTGTCGTCAATCGAAGCTGATTTAATCTGTTAAAGAGATAGCCTGGAATCGCCGGACGTTCGGCCATGTTTATGTTTATGTTCATTGAGTCAAAGGACTTTTAAATCGAAGAGATAAACCTACACTTCAATGCTGGTCCACTGTAATTTAAAGCATGTGCTACCTCAGCTTACCTGGTTTCATACCTAGAATCTTATTTAATCAATTTTATCTAATACAAATAAATGGTGGAAATGTCCTAACAATTTATAGGGGCTTGGATAGTATTAGTAACAGGTATTACCATCACATCACTGATATTGCGGACTGATTATAAAGAGAACATACGCCTTTCCTGTTCCAAGATACTGCTTATATAAATAAGCGTTCGACAAATTAGAGTATAAGGGGATGGTTCTCGATTAACACTGAGTGTTTACGTCTCCTAGTTGAGCCAAACCGGACCGGACTAATGTCACGGCAAGAGGTATGACGATATTGAGGGCCTTCTGTATTGTAAAATTGGGTTAGACTGTTCAATACATTCTACTTATACCAGATTTTATACTAAAGCGTAGATATTAATCTTGGTTTCATCGAAAGGAATGTCACACATTGGACTATGCATTTACTCATTTAGCTTCGGGTGTTTCCATTTAAAGCTCAAGGCGAAGTGATGTCGTGAAGCAAGTGGAGGAAGTATTCGTGGTGGAGCGAAATGGAAGTGTATACCACAGTCTGACTGAGAAAGACGCAAGGGATACTTGGAATTCTAGCTGGTAAAGGATGAGAATCGGATATATGAAGAAGTTGATCTCATTTGGTAAATTTAACTTTCCGGGACTCGGCACGCGACCACACTACATGTAAAAGCCTCAATGCGATAGTTTGCTAAATTGATAATTCGTTTATTAGTGATCACGCATATAGCTGTCCATCAGTCCTGGTCTACATGCAATCTATATAGTATTCGTTAAATGCACAGAAGTTGTTACGATATTACAGAGAGCGGCGAAAGGGGAGGATGATTCCGTACTACTTCTTCTTACAAGCTCTCAAGCATCTGCAAAGCCTTAGTAAAGATGATATGTTATATCGTATAATTAATACGCACTGAGAATTGTCAGGCCCAACGTAGCAACACTTCGTGCCCGGGAAGCCTAAATGTAAACAACGTTAGAATGAGAGCGGTATGGCATCAAATAATCTTTTTTTACATGGATTCTGTAATATACATGCATTAGTATCACAATTTATCACATAAAGAGAGACTCTTGACATACTGGAGAAGGACCAGCGATACCGGAGCCTAACATAAGATACTTGAGAATATAACAACAAGATCGTTAAATTTACACACATAATCCTCCGGGAGGCACAAATGCCTCTGGGCATGTCGAACCAGAGGTACAGCTACGTAAATTCTGTGAGAAATCGTACCTAAGCAGCAAATTTCTACCACCTACAGGGCAAGATCAGGATAAACGTAGCAACAAATGCTTCCGGTAACACCTGTAACAAGAGTTAAATAAATTTACTGCAATACCCTTCGAGACTCTTCATACATGGAGTCTGTAAATTCAGGATTAATTAATTATCAGATCAAAAATAAAGAACATTAACTTACAGCCAGAGGACCAGCAATATTGGCGCCTGTATATCGTAAGCCTTGATTTCCGACAGCAAACAACTTGAAATGCAACCCACAAGTGCCACCAATGGGGATAAATGACTGCCCAAAGACCTGTTGCGTGGCGAATGCAATGGCGAGAGTTACGATGACTTGATACATTTCAATATGTTCGAGGCTATTGAAATGTTTAGGAGGTGCTTGCGAGCCTTTTATACGTTACGAAGCGTCAATTCCCCGCCTCCATATTCAGGTTATTCATATTGGTCGCAGGTTGATAATTCATCAAGGTTCAGTCGATCCTTGTCTTGTCCAGCTAGATCTCCGAATCATTTGTAAAATTTGGTCCACTGAAACAATTCCTCTGCCAAAGTATGTGAAAAATGATCGTCGTCTTCGGTAGTATGAATGCGCCAAGGGATAGAGTCGAGCAATTAGACCTGAATTGGAGTATCACCTGATCAGTGATTCATACCCGATGTCATGCTCTGAACCTGCATGTAAGGGTAATATATCGCCAGAGCTTCAGAGTGTGTGAGCGGTGTGAGCGACTTTCAAAAAAGTGTCCGAGAAATGTGATGGGTTGCGGGAGGACAGCTTTAGAAGCGATAGTAGTCGGAAATTTGAAGTCGGAAGTAGGTAACAATCGAGGAACCAGATGTCATCTGGTGCGACAGGACAAAAATCAGTGCCGGCATTTGCACGGTGGATGAGTTTAATCGGATTTGTAGGAGTGTAGTGCGATTTATAGACTGTTATCAGTCACATCGATAGGCAACGAAAGATTACGTTAGAGAAAGGCATCGGAAAAAAATCCTGAAGGACAGAAAATCAAATTCGGATAAGGTGATTTCGAAGGCAGGGCACTGATCAAAATTTAAGAGGGAAATAGCTGTGAGCGCATGCTCCAAAGGAAGCTAGGAGAAAGACCCAGGTAGAACTATATTGAAGTAAATCAACTCAGTCAACATCCATTTGTAGCCTCAGCTTCAGCTCTGGTACGCCTGTGGGCGATGGTCTCCATAGGTAGTGAGACTGGAACCCCTCGATAGCGCGCGGTGGTGGGTGCGATTCCCAACTCTAAATCTTCCGCCTCCAGTTCACGATAAGTGTATAGGAGCTGGCATATATAATCTTCATGAGTTGCTTCAGTTGCCGTTGAGGTCGTGGTACGAACCGCAGAGGCTGGCCGCTAGCAATCAACGGTGAGTTAAAGTCTACTGAATGTTCAACGTTGACTTGAGCCGCCGGTGACATTCATTGAGTTTAACCAAATATGGTGTCGAATGCGTTTGACGTCGGTAGTCCGTTCTTATACTCAAAGCTGTTGTGAGGTGGGCAGGCCAGGGTGAAGTTGTCGGAAACTCTGAAAAGACGTTATATACTACTGTTTACCTATAGCTTTGAAAGACAATTGATTTGTCATACGTTCCTTAATCGCTTTGCTCTTCAGAACGGTGACACTGAAAATTGACTCAGTAGTTACTTACTCTCGGGCCTCATCTCTAGCTATTGGACGCTCCTGATTCTCACCACTATCGAACCGCAGATTTCACGATTGGTTGAATTAGTCGTATATCGGAACCACACCACCTATCCAAACATGAAATTTGCACGGTCTGTCGTCATTCATTCGGATGGAGTACACCTACTAAACTACATGAATTAACAGCTATTTACAGGATACACAGGTGCGTATGGGTTTATTTCATCGTCTCACATACTAATCTTCTCTATCAGACTCCAGAATGGAAAAGGGCTTACATGTTTGACTGTTCATTGTTTCTTGTCTCTTCAAGTGTGCTCATAATCTCTTAGTGACTATCGCGGTCTCAAAAAGCGAATCACTGCTATAAGGAAAATACAACAGGGACTTGAACTAACAGATGCTGATTCACCTCTGGAATCTACTGATGATCTTCCTTTGGATGCTGCAAGGGCTTCAGATGACCATCCTCGTACTGAAAGGGACTTACCATACGGCTCTCGTGAACGTGGTGCATCAAGGATTTCTCTGCCACGGGAAAGATCTCAGACCCTCCGTTTATCGGAAGATGAAAACAACCCTAGTAATTTTGTACCTCCTACATCTACTGTAGCCAATGGACGTACAAGATCATCAACGCGCGGTCGCAGACCATCATTTGCTCAAGGGATATCAATCCCAAGCTTCAGGCGTGGTCGTGGAAAGAGCGTCTCTAGTCGCTGTATGGAACTTATTTCAAGTCGGGAAGCTGTACTGACTTCTTTATTTTGCATAGTGAATGGCTCGCAGTCGCGGCCTTCCAACCCACTAACTTCACTTCCTCTGCACGAGCTTTTGGCCGAACTTTCACCCTCTGAGCTCACGTTTTTCACGTTACTGGACTCTGAACTAGACAAAGTGGAAACGTTCTACGTTTCTCGTGAAAAAGAAATGCTCACTCGTGGAAAGATGCTGCAGGAGCAACTTGCAGAATTAAGTGATCACAGAAAACTCGTTCTTGTACGTTCTGTAATCTATGACGTTTTATCTTTCAGTGCTATTAATACATCTTCGATCATTTTAGGAATCTCATCCCAAGGCACCTTGGTCGTCAGCACTCGCATCAACTATAAGGTCCAAGCTTAAAGTCGAAATAAAAGCTAATGCTGAAGCTACTGTGCAAGAATCGAAAGGCGAGTCAACAGGACACGATGTAAGTGCCTATATTAAATAGGCCAGCACGACTGATTAACAAAATCTAGAGCGGCGTCGATCAGCAGTCGGGAAAACTCACTACGATCTCGAGAGTTCCGTCTTTGATCAACATGAGAATATTCAGTTCCAATTCTAATAAAGACAAGGACAAGGACGAGGATAGTTCATCAACAGATGGTGTCAAAGAGAACGTTGGAAAGCGTGGTGTCCCTTTATCCTCCGATCCTGATTACTATGTCTATGCCAAGAAGAAATTGAAGAAAGCGGTATTAGAGCATTACCGGTCAGTGGCCGATTTTCTGCAGACATACTCATTTTACTTAACCGCACTTTTCGTAATTTTTTTTTAGCGGGGCTGAAGTATTACACAATTATCGTGTCAGTAATCAATTGTTTCCCCTACCTAATTAACACTGAAATACTATAGATTTTAAACATTACCGGATTCCGTAAAGCTTTAAAGAAATTTGAAAAGGTTACGAAGGTATGAAATGCTTCTTTTTCGTCTAACACTAATAGTCTCACGATAACTCAAGATTCCAGCTCAAAATCAATACATGTCAGAGAAAGTACGCCCTTTCAATATTTCAGCAAGGTAAAATAAACCATTTTCTGTTCAGGTCGAGAAAAGTGCCTTCGCCTCGGATAAAACTGTTCGCAACATGATGAAAGATATGGAAGATATGTACGCACAAACATTTGGTATGTGTCACGCATCCTGCTTGATAAATAATATCTCACTGATTATACGTTTTCTGATGATTCTAGTTCGTGGCGATAAGAAAAAGGCTATGAGTCGTTTAAGAGGCGGGGCTCATGTTAAAAGTCATCATTTTAGCACATTCCGCTCGGGGATCTTCATGGGTCTTGCGCTTCCCGCATTTATTTCTGGTTTGGTCCAAAGTACGTTTATATCATTTGGGGACCATTCTCTTCATACTGATACTCTTTAGGTTTCAATAAGGATACTCGAGAAGACATTCCCGGCTGGGATGGTTTATTGTTTATCTATGGTGTACTTCTCATTCCAGTGCTATTTTCACTCCTCGTTGGAGTCAATTTGTTGGTCTGGTCACGTTCGAGAATAAATTATGTTTTCATCTTCGGTAGGTCTTTGGTATGTTGTTGGCATTCATTTCTGAATATGAGTAACAGAACTGGATTTACGCACCCGTCTGGACCATCGAGAGTACTTCGAGGTTGGTGATAAGTACTGTCCATATTTATATTACCAATTCTGAACTCTTGAATATTATTTCCAGGCCCCTAGCATCTTACTTGCCGGATTGTGTTACGCATTTTGGCTTTCATTCTTGCAAATCGGTGCCCCAGCCGTTTCACCTACGATATGGCCTCTCGTTTGGCTTGCTTTCGTTGGTATAGTGATGTTCGACCCCTTTCCTGTGCTGTTCAGACCTTCTCGGTATTGGTTGCTCAAAAATGTTGGGAAACTTTTTCTGTCGGGTACCCGCCGGGTTGAGGTAATTACGAAAGTTATCTTTTGGTAAATTTTCATCTCTGATAATGTTCTCCCTTCACAGTTCACGGATTTCTGGATGGGGTAAGGTCTAGCACGGAACAAAATCCTTTTCTTTGCTGACGCGTTCTTTAGGGACCAATTTTGCAGCCTGATTTTCACACTTTCTAATCTATATCTATTTGCATGTGTCTATGCCGATGGATTCAGCCCCAACTGGAGAAAGTGTGGATCGAGCTCCCCTCATTGGCCAGTAGCATTTACCTTAGCGGCATTGCCACTATTTGTTCGTTTAGTGCAGAGTATCAAGCGTTACGCCGATTCGAAATTGATTACCCATCTTATTAATGTTCGTCAATACTTCCTTTCTTCGTTGGGTGCTACTTCATTTCTCTTCTTAGGGTGGAAAATACGGTTCAGGCATTATCAGTTATTTTTTCTACTTCCTCTGGCGGCATCAAGGTGTGTGATGCTACACGTTTGAATCAACCTATAACTCACACCAAAATAAATAGGACGTAATCGCGGCACACTGTTCGCGTTATGGTGTCTGTTTAATGCATGTTACTCAATTTATGCTTCGTCATGGGTATGAGTCTTTCTTTTTCCTTGGATGTCATTTTAATATTTGATCAAGGATTTGTTAATGGATTGGTCGGTTCTCCGCATGCATTCCCGATATCCTCTCCTTCGACCGGAAGTTATCTACTCTAATCATATACCGGTCAGTACTTCACGACTGCTGTACTCTTCCTATGCTTATTTGAACCATACAATCGACAGTTATATTACTTTGCTATAGTAAGGACACATCTCGTTCTTGTTGTGCATGCTTTGATTCGAGCATTCTCTCTCAGCTGTCAAATATCTTGGTCCGCTTCATCTGGGTATTTTATATTCCTCAAAGTGGTCCTGATATGCAACTTCGAACATTTATTGGGGGACTCTTAGAGATGCTTAGGCGTTGGCAGTGGAATTTCTGTTCGTCCTTTTCAGTTATGCTTTGGTACGTGGCTAATAAAACTAACAGACCGTCTGGAGAACGAACATCTCGGTAATATGGATCAGTATCGAGTTACTCGTGAGGTTCCCTTGCCTTACTCGTTTGATGATGGTAATCGTGAAGATGACGGCGAAGATGACGGTGATGAGGATGAGGCACATCTCTCGAAAAAAGACAGGAAATAGTGGGATTTTTTTTTCTCTGTGATTCATAGCATTTCTTTTGCTTTCATATATATGTATGCTTTCGAATAGATGGATAGTAGATACCCATTTTAGACTATATCCAGTATAATAGTTGTTATGCTCCTCTTTTCCATTAGGACTTGCCAATTGCAGCAGTTGAAGACGATGCCCAATTACGTAAGTATATTTGACGTCTGCAGATTCCACTCCGTGAATGAAATCAGAGATGTCGTGAATACTGTCCACAACCTCGGTAAGTGATATTACTTCATCGTTGAAGCAATTTGGTCCAACTCCCTAGAAATCATGGAATTCGGGCATTTACTTCGTAACTCGCTACAAAGACTTATCAGCACGCGCTTTTGACCGAGAAAGGTAAAGCATACTCCAATTTAGTCTTGTCGTTGCGTTCTTTGCATTCCTTGCCTGCAAGCCGCCATTCACCACACTCCACATACAAATCGGCTCTCTTGGGTGAATCACACCGAGCGACATAGGCAGCTGCTTCCTTTGCATGTCCCTTCTCTACGAGATGATGGACAAATGGCTCGTAACCGATGGGACTCCGTTTTAATTTCGAGAAAGCATCAATCGCTTCAAAATCTCTAGTTTCAGTAAGAGCGTAGAGTTTGATGTACCAAAATCTAAGGATTTCATAATGAGATTCATTGGATGATAATAAAGCACTCCAACCAACCGTTTATCAGGGACCTTGAAATCGGACTTAATTTTGTCTGCCCGTTTTGATAACCCGTTTATCAAGCATGTCCTAATCGTGTCATTAACGGTCTGTCCGAAAAACGCGATCTTTCCATCTGCCTCTTTCTCAAGTTGTTGCTGGAAGCTCAGAAGCCGGACGCTCTCATCCATCATCTATAACAAGCTCAGGAAAGGATGAAAAGGCAATATGTGTATTTCGAACCTTTGCTTCAAACGACCGGTCTTTATCTTCCGAGAAGAACTTCTGAGCTGCCTTTACTGACGCAATCATAGAACTTTGATCCTACGGCACACTTGAGTAACAGCAGATTGCCAAGATACGAGAATACTCACGTTCATCATTGACGCTTCTTCTAAACACAGAACAGCACTTTCAACGCGTCGATCATCAGAGTAGTAGAAGTCCCGGAGCATCTCGCGGTTTTGTTCGCGAGCATATACCTCCAATAACCTACTCGCCGGGGCAAGACTTGGGCCTCCATCCTCGAGAAGGCGGAAGAACGAGCCTAGGGGAAGGCGCTTGTGTAGGTGTAGGAGAACGTGGTATACTGGGAGAATACATCAGGAGTCACCCCATAGAAAGTACTGGGGGAAGCTTACCGAGATCTGTATCACCACTGTCAACAGCTTTCACTAATGCTAATCGATCTTCCTTCATAGCCAGTAGAAGGGGGACCTGATCCGAAGCTCTTGACTCGTTGTCTAGCAGCTGCACGTCCATGATACAGTTTTAGAAACAAGTAAATGTCAATAGAAAAGAACCCACCTTGGTTGCTAATCCTCCCCTACCAACTTCCCATGCTTTCCTTGCAATGTCAGCGTAACTCACGTCAACACCTCCAAGTTGTTCGAATTTGTTGACGATAAGTTTGCAAACTTCATCATCGCCCGTCAATTCAGCATCCTTCCCTGTTCCTGCAACAGAAGGTTTAGATCGCAGGATCTTCGCACATGCCCAATGCTTCAGAACTACATCCGGCTTTAATGAGAGGAAAGAGGATATTCGGAGTGCGAGCAGATGTAGATTCCGAGATGTGAGTCGTGTGATGAGATGAGTTGGAGAAGCATAAATATACCTGCCATAGAGTCAGATTGTATCGTCAAATAGAACAAATTAGAAGAACGCACTGTGGGCATGTTAATGGTATACCTATTTCGTAAAATCGGACAGCATTCAAAACTTTGAGTGTTTGCCCCATATTGACGAAGTCAGTTGGGTTGTGGAAATCCAGAAAGCCACGCCCGAATTTGGCAGCCTAATACATACCAGTAAGAGGACTATACAGAACGAGATGCTAGGATACACACATTAAGAAGCCGTCGTTGCCACAGAGGTTCCCACTCTTGACCAGCTGCATCAATACATTCATCTACGGCCTTAGCTAACTCAGGCCGTATACTTCGAATGCTTTCGTCTGCTTTCGAAGAGCGATTCGTGAAACTTTCCCAAGCATCAAATAAAATAGCTGACGGAGACGTAGAACCGGGGCGAAATATGGATGACGTTGATGCTACCGAATTCTATGAGATGGGAAAATACTGACACTGAGAAGTACACGCACCAGGCACCTTCTGAACAAGGTCACATACATCTGGGCCCATGATACGGACTCCATCCATCTCAGTAATCGCGAAGGTAGGGCCTGTGTAGAAAAATCTATCGCTATGTGAATCGTTTGCACCCAATGAGGGAAGATACAGGAACGCACTGGAGGGTATCACCGAATGGTCCAACCAGAAGTGCCAGATGGTCCCATGTAGCTAGAATAGCATCATTTCCACACCATTCGACTTGACGAACGGGTCCTTCAGCGCCAGAGGTGGTGGTATCGAACTCAGCCATACTTCTTTGGAAGTCTGTCGAAACAACCCAAAGTGTACCAGTAAAGGTCAGGAGTGCTAGGGACTTGCCATTGGGGGATGGTGAAAGGTGAGTAAACGGGCCCCTGGAAAGCCGCTGGTCAACGCTCTCCAGGTTATCGACTGTATAAATGGTGGAGTCCACAGAGATGAGCACTTCGACGTGTCGGGATATGTTAAGATCAGGAGGGATGATAGCCCATGAGTGAGGGGGTTCAGATAGACCTGCAAAATATGATTAAACGGTTACATTTCGAGAACCTATGTTACACACCTGGATTTACCAATGTAAGTGGTCTCCCGCCCTCCCAATTCTTGACTTCCAGCAATGTTAGAGATCCCGTCAAGGCCACAAGACCATGATCGTGTATGCGCGCGTCAATTATGCCCAGTTCCGCTGCTTCGCTTCCCAAAGAGTACTGCTGATAGTCCCCTTGTAAGTCGTATAATCGATAGACGCCTTCTTCATTCAATATAACCAGCCTCTCGTCCATTGTCCAACCAAATTTAACTATCTTGCCCTGGTCCCACTGTTATTGAATTAGTCGACATGTAGATTGGAACAAAAGGACAATCATCCACACTAAATAAGAGGAGTCCCTCTCCTGCTGACGAGTACACCTGAATTTGAGCCTTCGTAAATGCAGGCGTTGCGCGTCCAACCACCAATAGCTTCGTGCTGTCTCGCATCAGAGCTGAACATCAAGATTAGTTCCCATAGACATCCAATTCACGCACAAATCATACCTATAGGTCCTCCGTATCGACATCCTGCCACAATGTAATCACCCAAGTCTGGAAGCTTGCCAGCGATGGAGTACAGTTGTTGTCGTCTGTAGAACACCTGGCCGTCTTGCATCGCCTGCCATGATGCTGTTGGATGCTCTGTCATGTTGAACAGACAGATGAGGAAGAGAAGATTAGGATGAGAGAGTTTAGCGCGAGGTGACGGTTGATCTCAATGGACGTCGCGCTGCGCGTGCCCGCCTTCACGTGATGTACTTGCGCGACAATTACCTCTTTTGGATGATCTGTCGGCGTCGGCCGTTCAGAACATCCTGTGAGTTGCTATGCTAGTAGAGAGCGAGCTAGCAGTAATTAGTTTTCATGGTTTACTTTTTTGGCACATTCATAATTTACGGACTCATCAGGACGAAGCGAGATGATCTATACAATAAATTACAATCCCTGCTCAACTGAAAATGCATGTACATGAAAGGTTATACAAATGATAGGTACTCGATAGCAAATGCGATAGCGATATGTAATAACAATAAGTATAAAAGGCGTGAAGATTAGTCCAAGGGGTTTGCCGTTATTGAGGAACGGCGGAAGATGAACGAACTAAAATTAAATTATCCGTACGGGAATCCGGGCACGTAGGTCGTCCTGGCCAATTAAGACAGATATGTCCAAGTAGTACTGAAACAAGATGCACAATTAGTAAAATGACAACATCGTAGGGTATCAACACAAACCTTAACGCTTATTCCTGACCAATCTATACAGGGAAGCATTTCTTTATCCAAGGGTATTCGTGCTTTGTGCAAGCCATCCGGAAGTGAAGCATGCGACTCGAGAGTTGGGTGATTGCCCGTGTCGCACATTTGTAGGCGGGGGCGTTTAGGGAATCCAATGCACATATTATTTTGAAGTGAGTGGGTATCGCTGAAGACAGTTTGCATAGGTAGCGCAGGTAGTGGTTTTTCGTAAAGCTCCGTTGATGTCGTTTCGGAAATGCGTCGTGGACGTACTAAGCGTGGTTGTGCCCTAACACGCTTTAATAATTTGGTTCGAGGTGTATCTGACTCTTCGCTGGATGGCGTGTGAGGGGGGGTGGGGGGAAGGGGGATTTGCTCTGAGATATTTATTTGCCGGAGAAGGGAGACAGAGATGGTAGCATCGGCTGCAATCTCTTTAGCGAGGGAAGCAGACCGTGGGATAGTGGTGAAGACGACAAAATAGGGTATAGAGGAAGAACGAGTGAATGTAACTGATGTAGGCAGGGTAACCTGTACCTAGTATAAGCTTTCACCGATAAAAAAGGAGAGTATAAAACTTACAGCACAACGAAATGGCATTGGGCGGTCAGACTTCAAAGGCATCTCCAACCACGAGTCCGGACTGACAGTAGATGCATCCGCACATTGGAAATCAGTATCAGGCTGGATGACTATAGGGACTTCTAGGCTAAGAGGAGTATAAGTATATATAGAAAATTTGTGCATTTTTAAGCACGTACTGTGAATTATTCTCAAAAGCATCGTTCGGTTCCCAGGATGCAATGATCTTGTACTTGACACCAAGCATCTCTTTCGAGGTAGTGAACGTCGGCGGTAGCTCTTCCCCTGCGCGACAGCTTTGAGGGAGGTGGAATGTGAATGGATGCGAGCGGTCAGCAGCACTCGGCGCGTTATTAATGCAAGATGCACTCGGCCGACGTCTGATGAAGGCTTCACGAAATGCTGACCGGGGAGAACTAGGCTCGGTGTTTGGAGAGACAGGAATGACGGTGGAAGAGGATAGGAATATGTGTTTGCGTGGTTCAGACGAGGAAGCACATTCCTGGCCATTCTCTTCCTTTTCCTTTGGACAGTATGAGAAGGAACCTTCAATCTTTTATATGTTTAGAACGAAGATCAAACGAAGTGTGATCCGCGAAACTCACAGACACTGTCAGACGACCTGTATGAAAACAACTCTGGTCAAGGATAACCTTTCCCCCGACTTGGTCATGCTCGCTGAAGACCGCTAGTGGACCTCGATGTCCATCCTCTTGAACCTTCAATGATGGACTGTAGAGCTGAAGCTCAAGTTGAAGGGATCTGTCAATCCTCAAGCGCGTCAGCACACGAGGAAAATATCATGACAGGTAGCATGCGTACCGGTATGTCGACACATGAGAGTAGATGGATAATGGCACGAATTTGGAAGCGGGTCTTGCGCTGCGAGACTCTGAAGTTGACTCCGCGCGTCGTCGCATAGCATGTACCGGGTGCAGTGTTCAGAACGTGGGGCGGGGAAGGAGATCAGACAGAAAATGCTCAGCCTGGGGGTTGATATATCACTGATCAGGGGTTTGTTTATACTCACACGAAGTTCCTTCTTATTACTTAGCGAAATGTTATTTATCAGGAACGGCCTTCAAGGAGGCTTTTGGGCAGAAGCGCAGAAACATGAAGGAATATATTTCATCGTCAAAAAAAGCCAATATGATATCTGTGATCTCCAGTTTCGCGGACCTGCCAATGTTAGCCAATCCGATACCGATCCAGTGGGCCAGTGGTGGTTGTTCTTTTTTTTTTTCGAAACCCTGAAGCCGCTTCTGATGAATATAAAGTTTACAAACATGAATACCGTTCTCACGAATGTTATTTCTTCTCCAATCACCCAAACCTGACCGAAGAAATGCCGCACGAAGATGTTCAACTGACCGGCAAGGCGCTTGTTCAGAGTAAACTCTATACGAGAAATTTGAGAAAAATATTGAAGAATTCAGAGAATTCCTTGGAGATAAACCCGGAAATTCCGGAGACCATGATCGAGAACTTGTAAACCTCGAAATTGGCAAGGCCGAAGGGAACGTTATCTGGGGTGATTGTTTGTTTGGAATAGAAGTTGGAATCTTCTAACCGAATGTGTTTCCAACAAGTTTGGGCACGTGGATAGCACACCCGAATGCATCGTCCCTGGGAAATGTCATAACAACCACGAAATCTTACGTTTACCAAAGAGTATTTTTGAGTTTGTCTTCGGTGTTAAAATTAGACGAAGAACCCACGCTGCTTCAACCGAATTCCCTTAAGACTAGCTCTCATCCAAATCGTCGTAACGTTTGGACAACGTGGAAGTCTTCCTTCCGATAGTTTCAACTTGCAGCATGAAGTCGGGTACAACCGAGGGGATTGCTCTGCAGCACTGAAAAAAATTCACATCTCTCGGCACAATCTGAATATCGATGGCTATCGACAGATTGGTAGATTCTTTAAATTACCCCAACGTTGGGCAAGACGATCGAAATCTCCTCGAGCAAATGCGGAAAGAGTGCTTGATTCCCGTTCCGTTCCTGTGGAACCACGCTCTCCGTTATGTGCGCTGATTTTCTGTTTCCGCAGCCCACAAACCGAGAGAATATTGCTCCAAAATACAAACCGTCAGCATTAAACGCTAAGCATTCGACATGGGCGAACGCGAAATTTTTTGTGCTAGGATAACAAAGCATTGATTTTCGTAACTTTCAACACGACAAGACAAGCTTTCTAAGAGTAGGCCAATTCAAATCTATTCTGAAATGAGACAATACCGTGTATGACGTCGTGACTTCGTTAGTGTGAGAGTCGACGGATTGAAGAACTTCTGGCCTTCCACAGGGTAAGGTAGGCATGCCGAAAACATATCTTGGAAAGCCATTTTTAAACCTTCCGGAGCGATACATGCCCCTAAATACTGTAGCGAAGCTGTCATGTCAAGCAACGGCAAAAGCAGCACCAAGGCTGTTGGACAAAACCTCCTAAACGGATATTCGATGTTCGAGACCTGTCATATGCTGGACGATAGATGTCGACAGCCAGCACTCATGACCATCCTTCCTGGAAGAAGAAATACGGGCTGCTTAATGGCCGAATCCGAGCTGAGCATATTGACGGAACAGATAAGCAAGCATCTATAGTTACCGAGAGAAGAGAGGTAACGGATCCCCGCATGCGCCCACGCATTCAAAATCGAGAGGCGCTACCGATGAACTGCTGACTGCGCCACCTTCGGTACTCTCCAAAAAAGGTGATGGACGGTAATTCACAAGCCATACAGCAATGATAGGGTGAATGGGAAATGAAATATTGTGGCGAGGACGGCCGCAAAAACTCGCAGCCTATTCGAACTCGTCACTGGTATCCCTGGAGTTCAGCCACTGACAAAAATCACTGAGTAACACCGATTCGACGGTTCTCGACAGTTACAACGCACAAATATCATTTTTGAGAATGAGGGTAAGACTCTTCAACGCAGCACTTACTATTTTGACAGCTACTTCACCGGCGGTACTTCTCTAGACTCGGTGGATATTAGAGGAGTACGAAAAACAAAGTTCATGGTGGAAGACGTTGAAGAACTTGCGACATGTGATGGAGAAAGAACCAAAAGAATTTCAGCGTTTGAACGATGTATGTGAATAAACTTTAGCATTCAGGGAGGACGCGAGAAAGAGCGGCTCAGAGAGTACTTCGTATGGTGTTCATTGCCTCCATCGATGATCATAAACGACTCGTGATCTTTGTAAAACGATGAGTAGATAACGAAGTTGTAGACATTTGCAGACACCCGCGCACCGAAGCGGAACGCCACATATTTAATTAGGAAGTGTCAAAGGTGGAAATCCGAGAAGAATACTGATGGAAAGCGTCAATGGGAATAATGTGCCGACATTCTCTCCCAAGAAAGTTATGGATTTCGGGAAGGGAGGTACGCTGTGAACATAGAAGGTGAATAGTAACGATGCTGAGAACACTGGCGGCTGTTAACCTGGCCCCGAGCAACGATTAAATCACAGAAGACGGCTTTTCTTCATGAGAAAGAAAACAGAAATACGGACAGTTGCCGTTAAAACCGATCTTCCAAACACTATACACCCTCTTCAGACCAACAGGTGCTTTTATGTTGACAGTTGTAGCCCTCGCATTCAGCAAAAGGAGTGGGAGACAGAAAGAAGTGGGACGATGGCCGCGCCTAGTCCTAAGCTTCCTGTGGAATGTACAATTGAAGATATCGCCAGACATAGAGTGTTCCGCATGTTTGGATCGTGAAAAGGGCCTCTTGGGCTGTTTAGTGCGGCGGTCAATACCACGCTTTGCCTTCCGTCGAGACGTTCAAAATCCGCTGCCAGTACAGAGTTAAGCAGCCCCTTTCTGCTTTTTGTTGAGGACGAGTTGACAGTTGAGAAACAGGTGTATATCAATATCTCGATGGGGCAGCGCATTGTGGGGGGTTCGGTCATGGGAGTGACGACTTTTCGGTGTTTTTTGCAAATGCTTCTCGAGAACGGCCGGCGGGAAAGCGCTAGGTACCCAAGAGGCACTGACAGCCATGGGGCAAAGAGCTGACAAGCCTCGAGGTTCGCGGGGGCACAGATGAGCACATATGGGAGTGCTGAAGGAAGAGGTGAAGATCGAGAATGACTAGCAGTGGGACACATACGGTAACTTGGCAACACTCGAAGGGTCACCATGACAAGTGAGAATTGGAGGCGTGCGAATATTTTCCCGATGCGTACGCATTGTGTGCACTCATGCGCCAAGGACCTACAAAGACCCACGTCCGCGAGGACCGCTGTACCTGGACCAGTCACCTGTCCTGCCCTGAGCACTGATTAGATTACTCGCCCTCGATAAGCAGCTCCTCCATCTCCAGAACATACAGCAACATGAAAGTCATAGTAACAGGTAAGGGCAGACAACACTAGCCTCCTTCGTCCTTACGGCTCCCCGAATTTGAACTGTTAACTCAATTCATTCAATCTCTATATCATTTCAGGAGCATCTGGTGTTCTCGGCACCGCAGTCAGCGACGCCTTCACCAGCAAAGGCAGCACCGACGTCCTAAGTCTCTCGCATTCGCGTACCGGAAATGGTCTCGTACAACTTGACCTCACCAACAATGAGGAAGTGGAGCGTGTCTTCAAGGAGTTCAAGCCTGATTGTGAGTCTAATTCCGGTCGGTTCTTCTCGAGGGCGGCGGGAACCATCGCAGCATAGCATTCAGTCTCTTCTCATGCTCATTTTTTCCTATCCTTCAGGGGTGATCCACTGTGCGGCTGAACGCAGACCAGACGTTGCGGAAAAGGTATGATACTCAGGTTTCGCTTACAGCGTCTGTTGACTCCATTCTACACTCACAGGATCCTGAGGGCACCCGAAAAGTCGGTATTACCTCGCGCTCTTACCGCCATTCGCTCATGGAATACGCCTCCACAGCTTAACGCAGATGTTCCATTGCATTTGGCACTTCTCTCCAAAACCCTAAAATGCAAACTCGTTTACATTTCAACGGGTACATTCGCCACAATCCCATTTTGTTTCTTACAACCTAAACTAATATTAACTGTAGATTATGTCTTCGATGGTAGGTCGCCGCCCTATACCCCATCGTCAATCACAAACCCCCTTCAACTATACGGACGAACGAAGAGAGACGGTGAACTTGCCGTTCTAGGCGTTGACGGCGCGGACGTAATCGTTCTTCGAGTTCCTGTTCTGTACGTGCCCCGTACAGCATCTTTCGGCGAAATGGAAATCGCGTAATGACTGAAAATATCCACAGATACGGACCAGCGCCCAAGAATTCTGATTCTGCAATTAATATCTTACTTGATGTCGTCCAAGACCAATCGGGAAAGAAATACAACATGGATCATTATGCAACTCGATACCCTACCAACGTGGTTGATATTGCTGATTTCCTCGTCCGCTTGACAAGTGAGGAATACATCTTTCACATTTCGAATCTTTATCCTGATTTTAATCCCTAAAATAGAACTCAAAAAGTCAATCCCGCCCATCCTCCACTACTCCGCAGACGAGCCGTTCACGAAATACGAAATATGCCTGACCTTCTCCAAAATCCTAGGCCTCCCCCACGCCCACATCATCCCCGACGCAGAACCACCCACAGGTGCTGGCGCCACCTCGCGCCCAAAGGACTGCCATCTATACACCAGGGAGACAGAAGACCTCGGGGTGGAAGGTAGCCTTGGTCTTTCTCTCTTCGAAGAATGGTGGGCGGAGCATCTGCAAAAGAAGCAGTAAATATCTCAAAGCTAATATGGACTGGCGATTCGATATCACTGTACAGTATCTATTTTAACTGGATTATTTCTTGGAATTCAATGAACTTTTCGATCTGCGGACGATTAATGTGGTATCATATTAGTATTGATAAGTTATGAATGGGAGTCATGACATCCTAACAGTGCCCGATGGTGGTTACCTGACAGAAGCTCTAAGCCCATGCAACAACCATTCATAGTGTCATTGTAAATGTTCCCGAGCCGTCGGTCTCTCGAAGACGAAGTACCCGGCGAATAAAGGCTAATACTAGCTTGGTTCTACCAACAATGGGACGAGTTCGCCGCTGATTAGGATTTTGAACTGTGGTACTTATAGACGGATCACGCTTTGATTACTCAGGAATTACGCCGACTAAATGTTCCTATAGGCCTGAGAGGGTACGTGTTTATGGTACCGTTCGATGATGGACAGACAGTTGACGTCTTCACGGCATGTTACCACAGGATTAGCAGGATAAATGCTACCGATGCAGTGTTCTTTAATAAACTATCTCGGTCTACATTATGAACGGAACACGAAGATACAAAATTAAGAAACCTTATAATGAAGGGGCTGTTATAGATCATGATTTGTATAAGCATAAATACTTTCTCCCGGATGATTCACCTCCCGGCACGCAACAGATCTCATAACGAACTTTGAAGGCACGCATACGCAGTTACGCATTAGATATGCGCCACTTGCAAACCAAAGACGGTGCCTCTTCCCTTTTCTCAATATATGAGAGAAACTGGACGAGAATCATCGAGGCAACATGTCTTCCGCTGGCACACCTCAAAGCTACGAATTCTTCACGGGTGCTGAGTGCGTACTCCTACGAAATTCGAGGCTCGACAGACACGAGCACGGCGATTTCGTGTGTGTGGAGTTAGATCGATCTCTCCTGCTGATCGTGCATGATCATTAAAACGTCCGTGAAGACAGATCTCTCGTAAAGACACCGAAGGCCCTCCGTCGAGGAAATCCTTTATTTCATTGGCTGCTCACTCACCATCCCCTGGCCTCGTCAGTGATGCATAGTGATCCGAACACTTGTGGGCACTGGCAATCGAGATGGGCGGGGTCAATCCATGTGGATGCTGAAGGGCGTCAAGAACCATCAAGAACAACCAAAAATGGTTAGATATTTTCTTGATATGGTTAGGGCCCCTCCCCGTACCCTTGAATTTGAATCGTGAAGGGCACCTACACATGCTTTCAAAAATCGAATTCCAAGCTCTGAAACTAAATGTAGACATCTCTTATTCAACGAGATATCTTAGAGAGACCAGAATAACCGTAAAAGAACTTGTTCACTTGCGCTAAATAACGTTGATCCTATGTGTAGATTTTTTGGCCGATACCGGTTCGTTTGTAAGCGAGAGTTTGGCGAAAGAAATGAGAACGATCCGTTACCATCGTGGATTTTCTTTGCTATATATACACGCTTTACGGGTTCTTGACCGGTATGCGTTCCGCGGTGGAGTGCACTGTGTAATGATCATACTTACTAACACATACGATATTCTGATGTCAGTACTGCGGGGCTGTCTCTTACGTAGCTTGCAAGAAGCTTTTCCACTATATCTGAAGGTGGTTGCTAAACATCATGAAACATCATGGCAACCGCTACCTTCGTGGCGTATAAAAATATACTGACTTACTATTGGGGTATTTAATTTGTTGCATATTTACCATCCCCGTTATCACCTGGTGTGATAAATATCAACAATTCGACGAGTCCGTGACCGCAAAGTGATATGCCGATAAGTTCCATGGGAAGATGAAATTAGGAAGGCGTATAACGAGAAAGTTCCCCGTTTATTTACCCGAACCCATAGTCTCTCGCAATGCCCGAGACGGAATAACTTCATCTTCGAGGCAGATAAACCGCAGCGATCATGTTCTATGAATAACACTGGCTACTGTGTCTGTGTAGACATGCAGTTTAATTATATTCATACATCTCTGATGAAGGAACTGGTCAAATAAGAATGCCGTGTTAGTAGTTACAAGTTGAGCGGACGAAGTTATATTCCAGAGATATAAAGAAGTAGATATCTCACCTGGTGAAGGTGTCAAAAAGGATATTTGAAGAAATCTATGAAGCTTCTCCTTGCTTGGGATAGCTTTAGGATGAATTAAATCTTACCACCATACTTCTATACAATGAGGTTCGAATTTGTCATCAGACTCGACTTTGAATATACCTTTTTGTCTGCTAGATCTCATCTGTAACATTCTGCTATACGAACTATCTTAGCATCTTATGGAACATAGAAAGGTTGACACATTCTCTTCGTTTTCTCATTCCCCTGCTATTTGATTTCTAACATTTATTAGATCTAGCTCTGCAGGAAAACATATCCAAGAAAAATATTTGACTTACAAGTACACCACATGTAGGAATATTTTGCTCAGTGCAGCTCTTGCTAATCGAAGGTTAATTTCCTTCATTGATATTCTTTAATTACTAGAGCTCAAATAGCTACGCTATTAATTGTACTAGAGGTCGCCACTAGAACTTCGATCCTAAAGGAATAAGAAAGAAATAGGAAGGACAAATGTGAAGGATAAATTATCAGAATTGTAAACCTTAGCCTCATTTCATCGAAATCTACTGACGCATTCCTAGTAGGAAAAAAATCTATACTTGCAATAGCTTCAAACTGTCAATTTCTTTCCAGAAACATTACCAGTGGTAAAATATTCCATGATTTCTCTCAAACGTAGAGTCACTAAGGCCAAATCATTAATGTATTCAGCAGCCAACTAAATGACAAACTTCAGATGGAGAGGTGCCAATATTTTTTTTTGCCGGAACATTAAGCAGGATTTGCAACTATATAAAGAACTCTCAACACCTGAAGTCGATTTTGCTTACCTCGAAAGATTACCACCCTAGCAGTTCTTGGTGTTTCTTTGGATCAAGGGTACAGACACCCAAGGTATCACGATAATCAGAGGTATTTCGAATATCGGGATTTGCACGAGTTACAATGACTTCCGTGTAGCTCGTCAAAGAATGAGCAAGATGAACGATGCATTTATTTCCTCTGAATGGAAGCTTACCTCGGCCACATTGGGTGTCAGAGGTATGATCATCTATCTACTCTCCTATCTAAGGAACCATTCTTTGTAGACTATAGAACACCTTGGAAATTAGAGCATCAGGAATGAAATCATCGAGCTAGCTTTTGCTGGAGGCACTAGTTGATTTTTTGAGGTTTATTCTCTAGAAGTCTAACATCACTAGCCCAGAGTGTAGATTAAATTACATCTATGCAGAAGTTATCCGTTGGCTCGAATGAGCCTCGGACAACTATGTGCTGTCAACAAGCCTTGCTGAGTGTCATGTAGAGGATCGAATATTGGAACAAGTAAGTCTCAGTTAGCGTAAGAACAGACTATATATTTGTTACATACTAGTAAATACCTATTAGAACAAGTAAGTCTACGAGAAATAATGTTAGTAGAGTATCAACACAATACAAGAAAGGGTACAGACCTCAGTCAGCGTAAGAACAGAATGAGGTACTCGAGAGTAAACTACGAGACTATAACTACAATAGCTACTCAATGGTATGTCAAACTACAAGTAATGGATACAACTAAAAGATGGTGGCATAAGATGGGGCCGTAAATATGTATCGTAAATTTCAGCCACTAAGATTAAAGTCAATCATCAGTTCAATATAACGCGTCATAATGCGTAACAAGGTTTGTATTCCAACATCGAATCCTCGCATATCATCATTGACCTCCGTAAAAACACTCCTATGACATCTAGAGAGGTATAGACAAGCCAACATAGAAACCTTCCTTGTAGTGATCATGCAAAAGATTGAATGACGGTTTGTGGTCGACGTTTGTGGCATCACCGGCCTCGACATTGTTGTGTTCTATTTATATTTAAATTATTAGCCAAACATCACAAACGATCATGACGTCACTTCTATCTGATGTCATTTCTGCTCCTTGACGAGCACGTATATAAGAACTCAGCTTTCGTTCCTTCAAGCTAACACTATTTCCTATCACAACTAGCATCAACCACACATCTACCCTTTATAACAATGTCTCCCTCTTCTCTTTCTAAGCCTACCGATCTCGGAACCCAATCTCCCCCACTCGAGGCGACAGGAGAGGAAAAGCCCATGGGTGCATCATCCGTAGACAGCGGCAAGCATCACGGCCACGTCTCCGATACTGAGCAAAGAGCAGGTAAGTACATATCCTTCTATGTGGGAGATTTTGGATTCTGATAGGTTTGCAACAGAGTATTTCAAAGGCTCGGTGCGTACAACGGGTGAAACCACTGCACTTTAAACGATGTGCTTACATATCTTCTTATCTAGGATAAGGAGAGCGCGGGATCTGCAAAGCCCGAGAAGATGGGACAGAGCCTCGCCGACACGCTTGAGAAGCAAACATAAACGGCTCGAGACAGCACCGCGACGCTATCCTAGATTGAACTTGACGATGTATTATTTATTTTGATCTCGGAGAAGAAAGATATCGCAATGTACTTTTAAAATCGCATAATACACTGTAAATTGCTCTCATCCTGGCTGGATAATGGACGCGATCAAATCCAGCCCCTCCGCTATATATTTCTTCAGAAGCAAAGGAAAAACTTCCATTCTTTCAGACATGCATACAAGCAACAGTAACAGTTGTCGAACACAAACCACAGGCACCTCAACATCAAGCGAAAGATCAGGATCTCAACGGGACTTGACCATGTCTGCGTAGTCGAACATAAGCTCGTAAATGTAAATAGTAATCTTCTCTAGTCGTGGAAGGATGGCGCGCTCATTCTTTTGAATGGTTTTCTGAGGAGCGAGAGTTTGAAGCAGCCCACTCCATTCCTCGTCGTATTTAAGATCTGGCAGTGTAAGTCCCGTTAAGGCAGAAGTCACGCGTGGCAATTTGATTAAGTCATGTGCTAAGATACTTGCTTCAGAGAGAATGAGCAATAGGAGTGTACGTAGTTCCAGGGCATTTTGAGTCGAATAAATCCAACTGAATTTCACCTGGGCTCCGACATAATGCTATCTTAACGCGGGAAATTTGAGCCCGTCAAATGTAGCAGGGTTATCGCACTCTCTAGCCAAGACGGTCGCCTCTTCCAGATGCAAGAAAGTAACACCTAATTGCTCGACTAGAGCAACTTCGATAGCACCATCGACTGAGAATATAGCACCCCACAAGCCTGTACATTTAGCAAACAGAGAGCAGCAAGTAGAAACAGGAAGGCGTGTTGTCTTTAGATCGAGTTCCTTCAGTTGAGACCATGGCAAATTAATCCGTGCCACCTGTGCTTCAGATAATATATCCAATATAAAATAGTATAACTGAGGGCACGATCCAAAGCATGTAATCGGGGAAGTCTGCTCTGGATCAATGCTTAAACGTAATATTTGCAACGCTGGGAAGCGTCCTGGTAGAAACTCGAGTAAGGACGCAAAATTCCGACAGTCGTCCATGAAAAGTGTTAATTTGCAGTAGCGGTTCGATGATGTCACTATAATGTCGAAGAAACATAAAGGGCTTGTAGACCAGGCGCTTCAAACATCGACTTATTAGACACCCAGAGTACAAGCGTCGACCGACGCAGGCCAGCGCGTTGATGCCATGATTTCATCAGCTCTAACAGACCATTCAGGTATTCTGTATTCGAGACTTGTGACTCCCGTATCTCCGAACTAAGTCTAGGAGGCATAGGACGGTCGTCGGAATCGTATACAAGCATTATGGCATCCCAAAATTCCGGCAGATTGAGTGCAATCTGCCGCCAGGACGAACAGACCTGGTACAGAGCCATGGGAACCTCTGTACGCCTAGTCTGTAGCCCACGAGCATATTTATCGGCTAGGATAGTGAAGTATCTGCTCCCAGATCTCTGGTGAGGAAATATAGCCTCCTTTTTGATATAAAAAAAACCCCCTCACAGTCCCGGACCAAGCTCTGCATGCGGATGTGCTCGTGTAATAGCGTCGCGAAGTGATTACAGGACCCGAATATCTGAATTGCTACTTGATACGCTTCAGTTTTGAGAGCTGGAATTGAGTCTCGCAGACTGCGCGGAAATTTTTTATTTTCGCACAACCTTCATCTGAAGAGCGACAGTTTGAGCGCGAGAGATGATGAAAGATGATATTGAGCTCTGGATCTTGATGAAATCGATGGTAAAAGTAACCAGACTGGGCTTTTGCTTTCCATACAGACGTAAAAATACATCGTGCAAGGCGCCGTCTTGGGTAATTTTAGCCACCAGCTGGGACATCAGTTGGTTCTGCGAAGGGCGGTCCTCGAAGAGCCGGCTATTCAAAATACGCGTCGTGACATTAAACAAACTCTGTGCTTACTATATTCTTCTTAGTGAACGAATAATCCTCAAATCGCCCACTGACCGCGCAGAGTAGAATGGACCCCTGGTAAAACGCAAATCCAAGTAAATTGCTGTGAACATCGAACTCTGAAGATGATGATCAAGGTAACATTGACGGTTCAAACTTAACGCTGACCATAGTCATCTGGAGTAGAAGTCCCCCCTGAACCACTATGGACAAATTCAATGGCTCAGTATCATGCTCGTATATACTATGAATTGCGCTGGGCCTCCGTTTTATCTTTGGGTGTTCTCTGAGTCCTCTACGATGGAACCCGAACACATTGGGAACAATGTGATAATAAGTAGCATCAAACGCACATGGGAGCTGTTTATACCACCAAACAAAGCAAATTTAGCGAAGCCACTCCAAATTGCTCATACGCATAACTTATAAGTTTTAGGTGTAGCCATCAGCACTTTTAGGATTGTCGCATCAAAATATACCTCGTGGAAGTCCCATAAAATCTATATAATAAATACAAAGAGACTACACTAAACGATCTCCACATCCAACCTCCAAGCGACTTCTGGTTTTCGTATCAAGGAAGGGAGTATCCAGATTACTACATCGTAGCAGCACAATGCGAAGAGGATACGATCGAGGCTCGAGAATTGGAAGGAAAAGTATGTGACAGAAAAGAATACGGGAAGAGGAAGTGGGAGGGAAATCCATGATTCGAACGGTGCGTATGTATAGATAGGAGACTAGAATAGGAGTAATAATAGTTCTGGCAGGGGCGAGTGGTACAGAGAGCGATTTGGGGTGCGCAAGCGCATGAGAGGTGGGTGGTTGGCAGGTGCAGACGCAGGTACCGGAAGACTGAAGATGGCAGGAAGGGTAGAGGCAGTGAGGATGGTAAGTGTTAATGAAAGAGGGAGTAGGGAAGGATAAAATGTAGTGAAAGGGAGGAAGGAGGGAAGAGAGGATGGATGGATGAAGAAAAGAAGCTCAAATTATCATATCGTCGTAACTTAACACGCCAGGGAACGCATGTACATACGTACACACCGTCGTACGTCGAGAAGCCTCTACAAGTATGGCTACTAGCTTACTTCCCACCCGAAGTCTTGAATAGTACCAAACCGCCGAGGGCGATGGAGTACCCTGTTTGTGCGGGAGGTCAGCATTGGCATTTGTAAGGGGACGGAGGGGATGAGAAAAAGTGGAAGTAAATGGAAGAGCGAAATGGGAAGGAAAAGAGAGAAGGAGAAGGAAAATGAAAAGCGAACTTACCAAACACCTGTAGCATCGTAACCTGGTTTCCGAAGATAGCCACTGATCCTGTGATGAGGAGGATGTCCTAGAAAAAAGAAGGGTTGCATTAGCATGTGTTCTCCGTGGTTAAATGCGTGAAAAGAGTAAATTGAATGTAGAAACACGAAATGAACCCGTGAACATACGAGAGCAGAAGCGGAATAAGCTGCTGTGAAAATTGACCGAGAATGCAATCGGGAAAGAGGCGTGCGATCGACAAGCTATGATATCCCATTATAGCATGACATGGGAATGACAATGAAGTCCTCCGGTATTAAAGATGCCGGTGTAGACATAGGATAAACTCAGGTTCGACGGACCACCAGAGAGACGGGGAGACAGACCCGTGCGGTGTCAACATCGAGTCGAGTTTGAGGAACAGCGCCACTGATCTTCAGGCATTCCTGGTTTCCCAGGACGTCAATGATGATACCTGTCGCGTGCCTCTGCCGACAAGATAAAGATAGGGATGAACGCGGATGCAAATAACCCAAGGCGGGAGTGTGGGTATCCACGCCAACCGCGCGAGGACCAAAAGCTATAAAGGTAAAACGGCAAGAAGGCGAATCCTAGTAACAGATAGGGGCCCAAGTCGAGAAAACGAAGGGGTACAAGAGTAAGAGAAACAAGAGAAGAGGAGAAAGAAAAGAAACAGAAGCTGAAAGAACAAATTGAATAATAACTCACCTTAAACACACCAGCAAGGGTCAATACCAATCCACTGCCAACACCAACTAAAAACACTGCGGCGACATTCAGCAAGAAAGCCACACTCGCATTGCTGACCATAATGGCCACGCCCAACTTCGGGAGGTCGTAGAACGGCGCCAGACCCTCAGTAAACGGAATGACGAGGAGGTTGATAGCGGCGCAGACGGGAGCGTAGTAGTGCAATGAGACGAGGGGGTCCATTTTGAGGTTGTGCAGCAGGATTTGGATCATAACAAGGCGGGAGGCTTCGAACGCAACTGCAGCGCCTTGGATGATGAATCCGAAAGGGTTGAAGTGCAGTTCTCCATGGGAGGTAAGCGCAACACCAGTAGAGATCATGAACACGATCACGGCGAGCTTCTTGTTAGGCTCTGCAATGCGGAAAGACCAGGAGATGAGCAGGATGGCGACGGGGGTGAATGCCTGTCGAGTGGGTGGTTGGTTAATATTATTTACTTATTTTTTGCATCCGCGCGGAAACGAGAAACGCGCGTGTACGCACCTTGAGCATCTGGATATAGGATACGCTGAGATACAGATATGCTGAATTGCTGAGGATGAGACTGCCGGAAAAGAGGAGACCAATGGGTAGGATGCTCTTGACGAACATGTCCTTATTCATGTTCACATCCTTCGTCCCGTCCAGAAGGTGCGTGGTGCGCTGGAGGACGCGCGTGCCGATAGCTGCAAAGCCCAAATGCCACGTTACAAGGAAGACGGGGTACTTGAAGTTGAGGGTGTTATAGATGTAGTTGTTGTAGATAATGACGGAGGAGGATAGGAAGATCCATATCGGAATGATGACGGCGGTAGTAACCTTGGGTTTGGGTTTTGTTGCGGGTGCTGCAGAGACGGGGGAAGGGAGGGCGTCATCAGAGAGTGATTTAGCGTTAAGCAGGGATTCAGAGAGCTCTGTCTCTTCGTGGGCGTTGGTGGGGGCCATGGTGGGGAGAGGCGAGTAGACAGGAGATTCAGAGTCTTGCAAGAGTTTTGAATGTGACAACAGACGTGTCGACAAGAGATGGGTCTAGGACGGTGAACGCTGGCCACGGCAATAAGATGGAATAAGAATGCGTAAAAGACGCTGGATAAGACAGGCTTGAAACTCACAGCGTGGGGGTGTCTAATGCAAGTTTCAGAAGGCGGAACCAAGTCTAATGGTCCAACAAGAAGGTAAGAAAGAGTGCGATTAGGAACGAGAAAAACGCAAGAAAGACGGGAGCAACGATGAGCAGCAACCCTTGATCCCAAAATTGACTGCAATCAACGAGTTGACACCAAGCACGCTTTCCGTCCCTCCGAGCCGTGGGAATCGCGGCCTACTCTCCCCTAAAGTGGCTTAATGCGTCTGCGGAGATTGATTCGTTCGGACACGTTTTGTAGAGAGTGCTTCGACTGTGAAGGCGATTAGAAAGAGTATTCGTCGTATTTCGCTTCGTATTTGAAGCTTTCGAGCTTTTACAGCTGGCGTTCACCCGTGAAGTGGAAGTGAACACTTGAAAGCGGCATGACAAACGCATGTGTAATAACAGAAACACCCACCGCCCTCGGCCCGGAACAAGCTAAGAATATCTCCCAGAAGCAATTGCACACATGTAAACGATGCTCAAGGAAGCAAATGGCTCTCAGGCACAAAGCATTACTTCACCTATATGCTACGGCCATGCAGCCAGTAGATAAGGTCCTAAATCTGCCTCAAGGTCTAAAGCATACATTAACATCTAACTATCTTTTGTCATCCCTCTAATATTGCGCAGTTGGATAGTCCGTGTATCCAACCCCCAACTCCTTTTCATGTGGCCCCCACTGGAAACGCTTATAATCCGGGGCATTATCCAATGCTTTTCCATGCTCGAGGCGCTTCACCAAGTCGGGATGGGTAATCCACGGGATTCCTAGCGTTATGCCATCGACTTTCTCACTGGCGACGAGCTCTGCGCCTTCTTCTGGGGTGACGCCATTATTGATAAAGAGTTTTGCATTTTTGACCAGAGGACCGTAGGAAGCCAGAACGTCGTGTGGGGTTCCACGTTTCTTGCCTATATATGCTATTATTGAGTCTATGCAGTGCATACAAGAGCTCCAATGCATACCATCGAATTCGATATCTCTCTCTGCCATATATTTCATCAGCGTGATATGCGACAAGTTCAGCTTGTCAGCCTCCGTAATAAAGTGGCCGAAGGTATCCAGCGTCTCCTGTAGAGGCATTCTTAACAAAAATATATTAGTATCATTCATCGTAAGGTCGATCTTAACCCACTGACCCAACATCATTGTTCCCGCCTGCCGGACTCAGCTTAACTGCAACATTCTTTCCGTAGACCTCGATCATGGCCTTGAGCACTTCCAAGCCGAACCGCGCTCGATTCTCGATGCTCCCGCCCCACCGATCCGTGCGCTTGTTGGAAGTGGAGTCGAGGAATTGTGCGATCAGGTAGCCGTGGGCACCGTGGACTATCCACAAATAATATTCAGTCGGTATTGATGTATACCGTGTATAAACAAGGGAAGCTTACGTTCAACGCCGTCAAACCCAGCCTCCTTGGCACTGATAGCGGCCTGTTTGAACTGGCGAACGAGAATCCAAGGGTCTTCGATTTCTGTAGGCTGCATAGTTCCTGTTTAACGACCAAATACAAATGGATATGTTCGAATATCGGGCCGAAAATGACTTACGGTAACATATCCAGGCTTCCCAGGAATGTGGCGGAATTTGCCACCTCTTGCAGCGATCGCCGAGGGGGCGTATACTGGTACTCCTGCGAGCTTTTGCTCAGGTGCATCAGGGTGAGAGACGCGGCCGACTGTAAGAAGAGTTAAAAATGACAATAGTTAATCCTCAGGTTGAACAGGATTGCGAAAGACTTACGATGCCAGAGCTAGGTAGAAAGAAAATAGTTAGCATATATGTAGAGAATCCGACATCGAAGATGAAATACCAACCTGAGCATAGATGTAGCCTCCAGCAGCATGCACAACATCAGTGATCTTTTTCCACTCCTCCACCTGCTCGTGATTCCATATCCCTGGCGCATATGGCCACTCAGTCCTATATGCAATATCAATAATCGAATTCACAACATCACAAACGAGAAGAAAAAACACCCACCCCTGCCTCGAAATCAAAATTCCCTCACTAATAATCAACCCCGCTCCTCCCTCCGCGCGTTGTCGGTAATACTTTACCATTATCTCGGTAGGGATCGTAGTCGGTGCCCTACTCCGCGTCAAAGCACTCATGGCGATACGATTTCGAAGGGTGAGGTCCCCAAGCCGTAGGGGACGCATGAGAGGTACAAAATGGGATGCAGCAGTCATGATAACTTGAAGAGGTAGGTAAAGATGCGAGGCGAGTTGAACTTGAGTTCTGGCTTTGGAAGAGGTGCATGAGAGAATGTATTTATACTCCATCCATCTCCTGGAAGCTTGGGGGAAACAGTCCTGGAAGCTTGGGGAGAAGAGCCCTGGAGGCTTGGCGAGAGCAGCATTGGTGGTGTAAGCATGGAATTGACTCTATGACTGATCAAACGCCCGTATATTGAATCCCCAGAGTTCACTTTCCGCCCCTTTCGAAAGTTCTGCTAGCCAGGACTCGGATGCGCAACATCCGAGCTCGTGTTGTTCAGCATCAACTCAAACAAGCCCTTTGAACAGTCAGAGTCCCATTTAGCGCATGGCCTGGGAGTCGATGATATCCCAAATGTTATCGATCCTGATCCTCCTATTTATTCCTAGCACATCACGTTCAAGTGCACAGTCCAAGATCTTGTTAATTACAGGTCTGGTATTCTTGCCGTAGACTCATCCTATATCGCTGGGTCGGACTTGGTGATTATTGAGGTCTTTAGTTACTGTGTTATTTCCGTACTGGCCAAGTAGCCCGTTGAAGCCCGTTGTAGCCCGTTGTAGCCCCAATGTTCGAGTATGGTGAGAGTTGCAACATTGGTCAGAGCACTTACACGGACGACTCGGACTTAGTGAGGAGAAATGACATTGTTTGTCAAACATAGTGTAAGGCAAATACGTTCAACAATTTGGCCCATAGTCCAACCCTCCTTAAAACATAATCTACACCGACACCCAAGCTGGCCTAATACTGGGCAGTCGGGTAGTCCGTATACCCAACTTCCAAGTCCTTCTCGCTCTTTCCCCACTGGAAATGCACGTAATCGGGGGTATTATCCAGCGCTTTACCATGCTCCAGACGTTTCACCAAGTCTGGGTGAGTAATCCATGGGATTCCTAGCGAAATACCGTCGACCTTTTCACTCGAGACAAGCTCTCCACCTTCTTCTGGAGTGACGTTATTGTTGATAAACACTTTCGCATTTTTGATGAGGGAATGGTAAGATTTGAGGATGTCGTGATTAGTTCCACGTTTCTTCCCTGTAAGGTGTATTACTACATAATTGAAGGTAAAAAGGAGCTGGAAACACGTACCGTCAAATTCGACATCCCTTTCCGTCAAATACCTCATCAATGTAATATACGACAAGTTCAGCTTGTCAGCTGCTGTAATAAAATAGCTGAACGTGTCCAGTGTTTCTTGAAGGGGCATTCTATCCAGGTTATCTCGTCAGTTTCAAAGTATCATCATGATGACATGAGATGTATTCCATACCCAACATCATTATATCCCCCGGCAGGACTCAATTTCACTGCAACGTTCTTTCCAAAGACCTCAATCAAGGATTTCAGTATCTCCAGCCCGAACCTCGCTCGATTCTCGATGCTTCCGCCCCACTGATCTGTGCGTTTGTTGGATGTGGAATCGAGGAACTGCGCAATTAAATAGCCATTGGCGCCATGAACTGTTCAATTTATGAGTATTCTAGCTAAGGTTGAGTGAAAATAAGCTTACGCTCAACACCGTCGAACCCTGCCTCCTTAGCATTAATGGCAGCCTGCTTAAATTGATTGATGATAGTCCAGGGGTCAACAAGAGCTGTTGGCTGTATAATTCGAATCAGATGGTGTATGAGCAACCGACAATACGAAAAGAGGATCGATAGAAGGAAGACTTACAGTAACATAGCCAGGTTCTCCAGGAATATGGCGGAACCTTCCTCCACGCGCAGCTATCGCAGAAGGGGCATATACAGGCACTCCTGCGAGCTTCTGTTCGGGCGCATCGGGGTGGGAGACCCGACCGACTATGCGTAGTAGGATTAGTATCTGGAATGGAGAAAGGGTGGGATAAACTTACGGTGCCATAGCTAACGAAAAAAAAAATTATTAGTATAGATTTTAAGAACATTATTGAAGAACCCCAACTTGAGCATAAATATGTCCTCCAGCAGCATGTACACTCTCCGTGATCTTCTTCCATCCCTCGACTTGTTCACGACTCCATATCCCAGGTGCATGGGGCCATTCGGTTCTGTAAAATCATCATCATCAGTGTCAATGCTTTCTATCCAAAGACGACGAGAAACAATGTCCATAGATGAAGATGATTTCCTGCAAATGAAGAGACAAAAAAAAGACACCTACCCTTGTCTCGTCACCAAAATTCCCTCCGTAACAATTAATCCTGCCCCTCCCTCTGCTCTTTGGAGATAATACTTCTTCATCACATCGTTGGGTACGGTCCCTGGCGCCCTATTCCGCGTCAATGCGGACATAGCGATACGATTCCGCAAAGTCAGGTCCCCGAGCCGCAGGGGGCGGAGGAGGGGAGACAAGGAGGATGTCGCTGTCATTGATATTTGAGATAGAAAAAGTGTAGAGGTGGCGATTTGTGGAATTCATCACCAGAATTATGTCCATGTTTATATTCCTAATTTCCAGGGCACCAGAACGCGAAATCATAAGGCGCTTATTAACGATATGACTGATCGCTGAAACGCGTTCGTACATGTGCGGTGCCGCGTCGCGACGTGTGTGCAGGGATCCGAGTGCGTTGCTCATCAAATTAATAAGCCGACAGTCGAACATGACTAAGTACTTGAGTTCTTGAACAACCGGACTCTCTGGATATAGAGATGAAATGACATCGCACGTCCGTAAAACCTCTGATATTTGCAATTATAAGTTTCAAGGTGATCTGTGAGCCTGTTTAGTGTTCTAGCATTGGCATTGTCTGTCGTTACCGAAAGTCAAGTCACAAGGCGTCATGACGATTGATGAAGAGTGAAGTAGCCAAAGGACTTATTGTTTGGCAAACATAATGAAAATTAAAGAGAGGGATTACGCATGTTTTGTATACGAATCGAAGACAATGAGCGTGTGAAAGAAAATAATCCAGTAATATTCACAATAGCTATTACAAGCGGGTTGTAAATGAGATAAGGCATAGAATTCGGGATGAAATCGAGCACAAAATTTGTGCTCGTAGACGGTCCCAGATTTCCTTCCACGGCGAAGGCCAGTCCAATGACTCTGAGGAATAGCTCTTGCGTCCATCCTTTATTGTATTTCATCGTTGTTGCGCATGCAACATATTATCGCTATCTCTAAGTTATAACAGCACGGTGCCATTGCGTTAGTCAACTGTCAACTCCTGCTCTTCCATTTCATCATCCGAGAAATTAGGTGGAGGCTTCGACCAAACCCTAACACCCCCATCGTGGCTTCCAGTAGCAAACATGAAAGGATCCTCTGAAGCATGGTTCCACGCGATACACGTAAGATCGCCCCCGTATGTTTTCCCACGAATATGGTGCAACAAAGTAGCGGATTCGCGATCCCATATATGGATGTCTCCGGCTGCGGATTATTGAATTAGAGTGATTTCTATTAGGGGTAGAGGGAAAGAAGGAACTGACGAACCTTTACCAGCGCATACCACAAGCTCATCATTCTTGCCACCGAAGTAACTGGGCCCTTTGAAGTCTACGGCGGTCTTCGGCATATATGTGTGCCTATTCAGATAGTTCAATAACCACGGCTTATGAAGTAGCTACACAGGAGATACCTGAGTGTGAGTCGTGCAGTAACAGTATGAGTCTCCAAATCTCTCATGACGAGTTCCAACTTCCAGAGTTGGGGCGGTGCCTGAAGAAACTAATTCATTATCGTGAAATTAGCTGTAGAGACAAATCATACCTTGTTTTCATAGCTAACTAGAGCCATAAGACCACTGCGTGCACTTTGTGACATGGTGATTCCTCGAACATCGTTGAGAACGGGGGTTTGACTAGGAGATAGCAAAGGTAAGCAACCTAAATTTCATGTTCGAGCCTATTACCTACTTTTCGATTTGTTTCGTTTCGGTGTTGTAAACTACGAAAGAGGATGAGTCAAATTTGTTGTACAGGAGAAGTGAGGGACATACTTACCGACAAGACGTTTCTCAACTCTCGACCTCTTTGGATGGAGCCCTGTAGGTGAACTGAGCAAAGGCCCAACTCCAATCAACCGCTGCGAGTCTGGTGTGATCGATACATCATGTAATTTCATCGCTCCAAAGTAGTATTGGTCCAAAATCTAAGAAATGACATAATGGATGAGATTTAAACTTTGAGTGCAGTCATGGAACGCACATTTCCATTCAGATCCTAGCACAGTTGTCAGTTTCATTCATTGTATGGGAAATCATGTAGAGAACTCACCAGCTTTGTCACGTAACTTCCTTCGACGGACAGGAATGCTGGGAATAAGACTTAGCGAGACATTTTATGACCTTTTGGTTTTAATAGAGGCTCACCTTCACCACCAGGGCACCATGCCATTGATTCGACAGGTGTACGACGGTCAACTGTCTTTTTACAAACTCCATCCTATTGAAACGTAACTTCAACCGACTTCTGCGTAATGCTTGTAAACATACCTTTGCCGTCCATATCTTCATACCTCGCGGTAATTTCGTCAGAAGAATTTTCCCATTAGGAGACCTAAACGATGTTAATCATACTTTACGTCAAGGTCAAGACGGAAGGCTTACCATGCAACCTGGCCAACGAATCCTTCGGCATGGGCCAAAATACGATGTGAAACAAAAGGATCCTGTGTGGTCGTCAATATCACAACATCGCAGTAGCAAGTGAATCACGAACCCCAACACGGAAGATAACCGACGTTCTATCCCAACTAAAAACATGGCATTAGCATTAGCGTTACTGAGGAATAATATGCGGTACGATTCTTACCTGGAAGTGGCCAGGTACTTCCCATCTGGAGAGAACTGCAGGTGTCTTACAAGTGCTTGATGTGCTGCCAAATCTTGGATAGGCTCCAATGCCGTCAAGTTTGGCAGTAAGTCAGCGAGACGAGAGCGTGGTACACGTTCAGCACCTGGACCCATGACTTTTCTGAGTGCAACGATATTCTCATTCAAAAGATCTGGAGAAGTGATTCGTCGAGGTCTTCCCCGCACAGAGCGGCCAACAACAACAGGCGACGAAGGCGCAGAGACGATAGCTTGGACTTTTACGGCACGGAATGCATTCTTCCAGAGTAACTTGCCTTTAGATGGAGGTGCTACTTCCACTGGAGAATGGCCGCTTTTGTCGGAGCTTGAGCTATTCATAGGTGGTGGAGCTAGCTTAGACGGATCCTGAAGTGTTGGAAAGATAGCACTTGCAATCCGATATCTCAAAGGACTAGGAGGAGGGCGAACTGGTGCTTCATATGACTCGTTCAAAGTCGGAATTCCACCGAGGTCTAGATCATGTAAGCTGCTCTCCGTGTCGTCGCTCTGTCGACGTAGCACGAAAGCAGCTGTTGTTCCCGAGATGCGAAGTATCAAGTACCTCGTCTTCTTGAGATTGTGTCTAAAGGCACGCCTAGTATTTTCTACCCATTTCAAGTGGGAGAACTGTTCTTGAGACTCCAGGAGAGCATCACTCAGCCATTTTCTCCCGTGATGGCGAAGGAAGATCCACCGTTCGGAAGCAACCCATGTTGACACGGCTGCCAATCCGAAGGAGGTGAAAGCAGTGAAGATTGTCGTTACCGTAGAGGTTATCGAGGACTGAGTAGATTGTCAAGTTTATTACTATTGGAATATAATATGAAAAGACAGGGGGTACTCACCTGATTAGTGGTGTATGCAAAGCAGCATAGTCCGACTGAGAAACATGCAATCGATATCACCAGAAATACGAGCGGTGATCGCTTGATCCATATAATGACCCACCAAGGAACGCGGTGCATAGGTGAGCGGCTAGACAATGGATTTGAGCGCAGTGCGTACATGAAGCAGGAGATAACACGCACTATATAGACTGTCTCCATGTCATTCCAAGCAAACTGTTCACTGCAGCGCCAATACTAAAGACCAGCGATCCAAACCAAAAGCAGTTCACGGCATCTGCTACAGTATCATCTGTAAGGCTTATCGAGAACTGGAGAGTCGTTGCTGTTACAGCAGAGAAAACAGTGGCGATGATAGCAATGTTTAGCAAACTAGCGGCAGCGTGCTTCTGCGCAAACCGGATAGAAGGAACAGCTTCAAACTAGTCAGGTACCACACAAGGTCTATTCTATGGAGAGTCTTACCAACTTCAGTAAACATAGACAGTGTCGACGTTATACTATCCATGTGTACGCCCATTTCAGCTGCCAAGTCGTGAATATATCTTTGAACGGCTGGGTATCGAAACTGCCCTGCAAGAGGTGGTTCAGATTAAATCACTTTAGAAACATTAAAAATTGCAACTTACCTGAATACTCATTAAGGCAGGATGCCCAGTACTGTCGTAAAAGATCAGGGTCAAGTCTAAGGGCTCAGCAACCTCAATACGCACCTCCAAATCGACTAAAAATGCTAGAAAGGAAGCATTCGACGCTTCATCCGAGAATTCAGGGAACTGGTTGAGACAGTCCAGGAAGGTCATGAGGTCTCTCGCAAGACTTCCAATATGCTCAGGAATACTTTCAGGATCGAGTTTTCCGCTAACATTAGGTGTAGCCACGACTTTATGTTCCATCCGCTCTTCACGGCGACGCCTTGCCGGCATGCTGTTCTTCAGAGGGGGTGTTCTAATGACATGCGCAACTTTTTTCGGGAAAAGGTCCGCAGAGTTTTCGTGATAGAGCAAGAGAATTTCAGCCAATCTTTCGCGGAGGTCGCATGTAGACGATAGGATGGCGATTGAGCTGCCCAATTGGCGAGTTGCATTGGCAAAATTTCGAAGCTAAAGGAAACATTAGCATGTGTCTGGGAAATTCCGCTTCTATCTGACTTCTCTGTCAAGACTCTTGATTCGCCTTCGTTGATCGTCAATATTATCGGAAGAAAAAATAGAGCAAAAAAAGTAGTACCTGCGAAATATTGAGAAGGCTTCTGCTCCTGCTGTTTGAATGTGCTCTTCGACGCTCGCTGATCGAGTATACTTATTATTTCGAGGGAATGTTTTACGGCTGAATGCAGCTTACGTGCATCCCTATCATCATCATCAACAGGGGGCGACTGAGGCTGTGGGTTTGTTGCTGGGATACACTGGTCAATGCTGGCCCCTAAACTTCAAACTCAGGCAACTCACCACGACGATGAGGTTCATTATCGTGTAATAGCATATCCACCAGCTTCAGGATGGTGTCCCTTCGATGTTGGAACGGCCGTCCAGTTGGTGTGGTTATGGCGGGATGGGCATCTGAAAGGTCAGATAAAGACATGGGTATAATGCACCAATGGGTGATGTAGTGTCCAGCAGATTGGCGATGAAGAGACTTGTTTACTCTTATACGAGGATGAGAGTATTCTAGGTAATATAGCGTGTAAGGCACCTGCTCCCAGCGTAAAGCGTAATGGATCGTCCACTACGAACCTGGCGAAAGATAGCACAGGTTTCCTCCTTGTCCGTGCCGGAGTTACGAGAATAGTTCATTAGAAAGCAAGGGCGTGTATTCATATTGGTACCGTACGTAGTACCGAGATAAGTACACAGCATTCATCTATGAACCAACGCGTTCACCGCGTGTTCGAAGGTAGATAGTGATGGGACCAAGTAGTGCACATTGCAAGGGTCCTGAGAAGGGGATTCGAGAGCAGAAGATAGCAAATTTGGTGGTGAGCATGCTTTTGATTTCAGATTTTTTTTAAGGTGAAGAGCTTTAACCATCTAGTTACGAAAGGGCCCTTCAAGGCGGAAATGCGTTTGATCTCGCAGCGCAGTAAGTGGGAAATGACCTGCTCGGATGTCGAGATTCCCTGAGAGTTGGTTGAGCACGACGGTCCAAGGCAATGCTCGGGGACCAGGTGGGCATGGTTGAGCCGTGAATGAAGTAGATTAAAAAGCTAGAAAGATCCGTAAGGTGAAGGTGAAGGTTACGAACAAACCCTGCAGACGTCGCCTACCACCACGCCTATGGTCACGTGGACGAGAGTACAGACTGCACCCGCTGAACCAGCCAACTTCAGGCTCTCTTCAACGTCGTCAACGTCGCCAACGCCAACGCCCTCACCGTCGGAGCCCTCCTCTCTACGTTGCACCCATGTCCAGCCTGCAGGGCTACGTTGACCGCCGCGTCCTTCTCATCCTGCAAGACGGGCGTGCTATCGTGGTATGCGCCAAATCCTAAATTCACTAGTTTTACCTCTGATTGAAATACGATAGGGCGTGTTGGCAGGCTTTGACCAAAAATCAAACGTCGTCCTCTCCGATTCCAAGGAGCGCGTGTACAGCATTGATGAAGGTGTCGAGGAGATCCCGCTTGGTCTCTATCTCGTGAAAGGCGATATGATGTGCGTGTTTTACTCGTGTTCATCTCGCCTTTTTGGCCTTTCCCAATCAACGCTAATATCTACCCCCCACAGCGTCCTAATAGGCGAGCTAGACGAAGAAATCGATCAGTCTGTTGATCTCTCAACTATACGCGCGGATCCTATTCCACCCATCCGGTATTGAACCCATATGTGCGTTGGACCCCCATAAGGACGCGATGTTCTACGTTTCCGACTTCGATTTTCGCCTTGGGTCTCGGTCGCCCATCTTCTTCAACCAGCATCAAGCATCTTACTTTATTCTATTGGCTGCGTTAATGGATGGATGACGTATCCCGGCTCAGTTAGGCGTTTTCAGACGTGGTACGCGCGCGGTGACGAACGGTTGGCGGATGATGAGCTTAAAGTTGGATCATGGGTTTACTGGATCGCGATGTGGGTGTAAAAGAGGGGCTCATACTACTCAAGATCGTTCTGCTTCGTCGTGGAGAAGACTATGGGACTAAAATGGACGAGCGGCATCCGCATTCATCATGTACCTCTTCCTCCTCTACCTCTCCAGGTTGCTTATCAAAAACTCGAAATGAATGTATGTTTATACTCATTCATATCATTTTCGAAAGCTTCGTAAAGCTGATATTCAATATCGAGCATAACGTCTGAGCCATAACCATACCAAGTATTGAATATGCTAGCTTCTTGCTACAAGCTAAGCGCCGTTGTATGCTGTCAGAGCACCATCTCAATAAATGTCTGCAACGGCACTATTTCTTCATTTAACACATTCACCTTACACGTCATCCATCTAACATGTAATCGCACCAGTTTGTCGGCTCTTGTTGGGTTCTTTGTGCTAAATAATAGAATAAAATGCATTTGTTGATGCTGGAAACGGTGTAGTAAGGAACTCCCAAACTCAATTTTCTGTTTCATACAAACGTGGTATGAAGCATAGAGTTGTTACACTCTGCGACGATGTCGAGATTCGCTCAAATGAAAAGACGAGTTCCAAAACTACCAGTACACTAACAGTTTCAGATAAATGACTGTCAGTATCGGACTCGCTGGCACTATGACAACGGAAAAGAACACAAGTTAGAGATGCGATTAACAAATAATCTATATAACCATACAGTGATCAACCTCCTCCATACCGTATGGAAGAGCCATTATGATTGAACAAGCATCATGCGCTCTAAAGTTTTAAGCGCGTCTTCTTTTGATATGGGAGTTGGTATTATAGCAGCAGCGCGCCCTCCCCCACTGAGAGAAGCGTGTACGACGAGGCGCGCGATAACTTCGCCCTGTAAGAAGAGTAGACATAAGAAATAGAAAGACGGAAAGGGAAAAAAGGCACGTACAAGTTCGACGAGGCAAGCTACTACGATGAGCCTGAAAAGGATGGTTAGTTAAAGACCGTAGGGTGGGGAACAGAAATGAACACACCATATGATAATCCACGTTATCCTTTCCATAGCCGAATTATTCAAATGATCATGGATAGCGTCCAACTAAACACAAACTATCAGTCAGTTCCACCTACAATAAATGCAAATGCACTCACAAAATCTCCGGCCACGCCCAGCTTCTCATTCAACACCTGCACCCTTGGGCCAATCTCCATATACTCCCTCACCGCATCATACAAATCCTTCAAGCTTGCCTCACTCCAAAATAGCTCAGGAACATCAAGCACATTTGATACCAAATTCACGTCGCGCCGGAGCTTGAACAGCCGGCCTGTGAGTTTGAGAGCATCGTGACGTCTGAGACGGAGGGCGCCAGATTCAGCGAGTTGCCGAGGGATGGAGAGGGTTAGGGGGGAGGAAAGCACGCGTTGGGCGTTTGTTTCGTAGCGCGCGAGGAGGGTAGATTGCGCGAGAGCGTGCGCGATTGAGAGTTTGAGGAGGTGAGAGCGGGATTTGAGGGCTGGGAAAAGCAGTTAGTATGAGGAAAGGGAAGGAGGAGAAGGGCTTACTGAAGAAATCGTTGTAGATACGGGGATACGAAATATGAGGGTCATGCTGAAAATATAAATGAGCGCTGAGAAGCCTCAAAAAATACTGAAACGCTCACAGCAAAATGACACTCCTCAATCTCCCAATCATCGTCGACAACCTTACGTTTCATGATTCCAGCGTTATCTACATCCTCAAGGACATCTCTCTCCTGCGCCTCTGACATCCCAAAGAACACCACGACACCATATTCGAAAAACACCGCTTCCACGACATTATCGTCCATCTGTGGCCGGGGCAGACCCACATCGTCCGCTTCCTGCAGTTCCGCATGATGACGCTCCCGCTCCTGCTCGACATCCGTCTGTGCCCCTTGATCAATATCCGAGAAGGGCGTGCGCATGTCAGCGGTACTAGGCGTCGGCGGCTCCGGTTCAGGCTCGGAAACAGTTACACTAGGATGGGGAGGTGAAGCAGCCTCGAGGAGGCTTTCTGGCAGAACCACATCCACAGGGTGGTGTTTACGCGACTCGACAGGGGAGTTGGATGAAATGTACCCCTCACGAAGGGAAGTAGGGGAGCGCGCAGCGGCTGAGGTGAAGTACGTTCCTTGGTAACCGTTCTCTTCTGCTTCGGAAAGACGCGCGAGGAATGATTTGCCTGCGGTCTGTTTCGCTGGGGCGGAGGAGCGGATATTCGCGTTGGGTCCGTAGCCTGGTAGAAGGGGGAGGTGGTACATCTATGCGTAGCATAATGAGCATAATACTCATCTATAAAAGAATAAAACAGAACTCACTACGTACAATGCCTCGTCGAACACTCTAGGCGACACATTATGCTCCCTTTTCAAAAACGACGCAAGGAGCTTCATCTTGAACGACTCGGCGACACAATACGCCGTAAGTCTCTTAAATCCAGCCTCCTTCCTCTGCTGCTTGCTCATCCGCTCCGCCTGGCTTTTATACTCCCTCACTCCAGCCTCAGTCTCATACCCGAGAGTCAAGTCTTCGTCCACATCTCCAGGTAATGGCCGAGTCTGCGGTGCACTTGGGAGTACAACAAGCTTCTGCGAGGTCTTGGAGGTCCTCTGCGTCTTTGGTGCAGCAGTCAAGCCTGATACTGACGCTCGACGCGTGAGAGAAGGGCCAGTAGGACGAGTATTGCCACTGCTGGGAGCACCCAAGGACGCTAAGCGCGTTGCTGTTTTGCGCCTTCCAGGGAGCGCTGGAGCGGATGGGATCCGACTCGGTGCGCCGGGCTTTAGAGATGACATGAACGAGCGTTAGATGGCGGCGGAGGCGACAATGTCAAGATACTTTGAAATCGAAGCCAGCCTGAAGCGAGCAATTCGAAGTAAATATGAACGTTGAATGGCAGCAAACGTTGATCAAAAGCGCTGGCCAATAGCACAAAGTGAGTGACGACATCGGCAATAGCGAATCCTCCGACCCTCGCAACATTTCTCTAACTCGTTGCAGTTCAGAGTTAGTATTCGTGCAGGTTGTTATTCTAAAGATTTCTCAAGATATCTATCGACCCAAAGCAGCAGCATCACAACGATCTCGCCGTCAAACCCCATTCCATTCAATAGTTTTTATCCATAGTATTCAGACATTGGGTATTACTACTGTGTTTCCAAGTATTTTATGGATCTACATGGGATATCAATATACTAAACTGAAAAAGATAATCGCTCGTGGTCGTGTCTAGATACATTAAGAGTAAGAAATACGTGCACTTGAGAAAGGAGACTCAGTTGAGGAAGAGTGGGAAAGATCATGGAAATACAATCAGAATCCGGGTCCGCGGGTATGAGCGGTTGCATTGGAGGAGAGAGAATATGCAAGTGGTGATTAAATGATTATTTCAGGCGTTGAGAAGCCGGTAAGAGGGCGTTTATCGAGGATCGATGTGAGCTGCCCTGGATGGTGGTTGAGGCTGCGGCGATTGATTTCATTGTTGTATCGCAGCATATTCGAGAGATTGAGAGAAATGGCGATGATGATAAGAAGTGGAGGTATAAAAAATCCAGAGAAAGCCAAACGAATGTTCCGAAAAGAGAATGTGACGGCCTAGAGAGTTGGAAAAAATAATCCAAAGCCAAAGCCAAAAAGAGCAAGAGCGACGACAAGATCGAAAAGAAAAAAAATTCCTTTCGTTCTCTATCCTCGGCCTAGCTTACTCCTCATCCGAATCGCCTCTCCCTTGTAGTAGATCCATACAGGGAACGGAATTCCAAGAACGATAGCCAATCCAGCAAGGAGGGAGTTACCTCCTCCCAACCCCAGCGCGGCGAACATCTGCATTCCGAAGAGGGGGAAAGCAAAGCCGAATACGGAGCGGAAGACAGCGGCAGCGGCTATCGCGCTCGCAGCGAAGGTGAAGGCGTCGACAAGGTAGAGTTGAATTGGTAGGCTGTGGGTGAAGGGTTAGGTGGGTCGTAGAGGGGAATATGAGAAAGAGAAACGTACAACGTAGTCATCATTCCAAAACCGAAGATACCTGAACCGATGACGGGCATAATCCAGTGGGTCTTGGCCTGTGCGGACCAACCGTACCAGCTAACAAATAAACAAGGTTAGTTACTAAACATTTCGTTCGGAGAACCAAGACTTGCAAAAGACCAATAGGCACGAAGAACGATCCAAAAAACAGCGCAGGGATACGCATCTCCGGTTTACCCACTCCTCCATTCTTGGCTGCGAGCTACGTAGCAACAACACATAATTAGGCAAAATCCTTACTTTGAAAGGAAGAATACGTACATAGTGGTACACTTGATCGGCGAACTTCGCTCCGAAAATCGTAGCGGCAAAGAAGCCAATACCCAATCCAAGGTAAGTCAATCCACCAACTCCAGGCCTAAATCCGTACGTGGTAGCAAAGAACTCGGCGAAGGTCGTGAACATGAGGTAGAAGATGCCGTACATGCTAAAAGGTTCACAGTAAACAATCAGCATCATCCTCCTGCTATGAAATTTGAGAGTACTCACAAAGCCATATAAAGGCTGAGAATGAAGCAAATAAAGCTGGTGCAAAGCATCATAATCGGACGCGTCAAGTTCACCCAAAGTACATGGAGCTTGTTCTCATGCGCCTTCGCGAGCGCAGGATGGATCTTTGCAGCCGCCTCGGGGTCAGCCGACTTTTGTGCACGACGCAAGCGGATGACAGGACCATAGGTCTCGCGGAGCAACGGGATGCCTATCATGGCTGAGAGCCCGCATATACATGCAATGACGATGAAGACATATTTGATACCGATGGTTTGCGCGATGAAGCCACCTGCGATAGGGCCGACGACAGGGCCTGTTACAAGAGAAAGAGGGAGGGTCAGATCAGGGTTATAATTACCGAATTGAATTTGGCGGGAACGGAATGGATGCGGGGTAGAAAAGGGGCGGGTAAAAATAGACCGATGAGAGAGATTTACGTACCAATCAGCGGACCGAGAGAATAGAGCGCCATTGCAGATGCACGATCCTTTTCAGAAAAGAGATCGCCAACGGATCCACCTCCACAAGCGATAGGGGCGCTTCCTGAGAGACCGGCTATAGAAAAAAAAAGAAAGGGGGTGAGATAGGCGTCCAGGAAAAGAGGTCACGGAAGGAAGAGAGACGCACAAAGGAAACGGAAGCCGATAAGTGCACCCGTATTCGGTGCGAATGCACATCCCAAGCTGAACGCCAGAGTGAAGAGATTACATATGTGCAAGACCTGGTGATTGGGATGTTTAGCGCCATGTTACGGGATGCTTATGTCAAGGAGACTTACCCATGTGCGACCGTACATCTCTGAGAGAGGCGCTAGAATAAGGGGCTGGAAATAGTCATATTAGCTTGAATGTCGGCTTTGAGGCAGAGGGAAGCTTACACCGATGGCAAATGAGAGGAGAAAGATGCTGAGTGTGAGGGCGGTAACTGTCGGGTTGGTTATGTTGTATTTGAGTGCGATTTCTGGAAGACCAGGTGCCATCATAGAACTAGCTAGCGGAGAGTTGAAGGTGTAGAAGGAGACCTATATAGAATTAGTTAGTTGGATTCTCACATTCCCGAGAGATATAAGAACACGACGCACGATGCAGACAGCAAGCCATTTCTTCCCTGACGACCAATTCCTCGCATTTTCAGGATCGTTCTCCCAGTCATCCTCTAGATTCTCGATGGCCTCCTCTTTTTTGTCTTCAGGCAGCGCGGACTCTCCATGGCCTTCTAGGAAAGTCGGACGCGACAATCCTGACGACTCGGGCAGGGGTTGTTTTTCATTCTGGCTCTGAGGGGGATGGTGGAGTGTATTGGATGACGCAGCGGAGGCAGTTGTCTGGGGACGCGAGATAGTATGCTCGTCGCGGGACATAATGAGTGCGGCTGCTCAGGCGAGGGAGCTCACGGGGGACGGGAGGGGCAGAAAGTAAAGGAGGAGCAAGCAAAGTGAGACGGCAGTGGAAAATGCGGCATTAGATTCTTAAAGACTGCAGACCGACACGAACGCTTTTCACGTTATGAATAATTGGTCAAGCCTTCAAGTGCTTCGGGCCGTGCGACAAAGTACTTCTCTTGTCATTCGCGTGTGCACCAGATTCCACGGCGCGCAGAGTTAGTCATGCATGTCCCCCTCGAGGAAATAAACATTCTCGGAGATGACCTGTTTGTTATGCTTCACTCCCTGGGCCTGGTGGTGGATGGAATAAGCCCATGGAGGCATTGTTTTTGCAGGACAGACGGGAGGAGAGATGCTGTATGACATGGCTACGATTGGGAAGTACACATATCGCCAGATCAAAAGTTGGATCACGATGGCTAAATTTAGCTGTCTTCTCTCGTCCAAACGGAAGCACTCCGAAACGCCCTCTCACCGCTCTCGCCACTTGCACGCTTTTGACTTGACAGCGGAGTCTGCGCGCTGGAATGTCGCCACTCGCTGACGTACTCCATGTCCGGTGAGCAGACCCATGACATACCACTCCGTAATTGCATCGAAGTTTCGAGAACCAGTTATATACGCCGAAGAAACATTGAACATGTCGACCATCCGACTTTCTTTGCAACGGAACGAACAGAAGCATTCATATTAGGCAAGTTGCTAGGGTACCGAATCCCGATCACTACAAGGTTCTACTTACGTCCATACGCACTTTTACACGCCTCTCTGTACACCGCGGCTCCCGTCTGTATATCACTTCATCTCCTTGTTCATAACGTTCGTCACTCGTTCGCCGTTTCCTCGAGGGAAGCGTATAACACGCGCGATTAATATTATCTTCTATTCATAAGACAAAGCAAATCCCTATTTACAATTTAATACAATAAATATGGTCCAAAGCCACCAGGTGACTTCATCTATAATCGTGTCCGTACCTCGAGTTACCGGCCAGTAAAAAGAAAGGAGTTGTGCATATAAGTTTTGTACCCTCGGATGTGAGGGAGTCCCGGTGGACAAATGCCGTTGGGATGCAGATATCTGCCCGCCTTACGAAGCACAAAAAAGAGTGGGGGCTGAGGCGTAATCACATCCCGACCAAGATGCGAATGCGTGCAGATCAAGCTGCCCAAAAACCATCACGGGCAGCGGGAAGCTTCATCCACGTGTGCTTGTCACATCGTCGCGACTGGCCGCCGTTGTCATCCTCACGAAGACGACAAAATCTCATGGACAGCTCTCACAACGGCGTCCGTATCCACCTTGATCGCACCGCGGTCGTGTCCGCTATCGCCTACAGGAGGTAGATCGTCCGTGGTGAATTTTCTGTAAAATTCGACATGTCAACATCGGAGAAGACGAGGGTACAGGATGACAACACAGCGGAAGGAGGGACATACCGAGAATTCCACCATGCAACATACTTCAACCCTATCGAACCAACAACAAGCTCTTCATCACGTACGAATGTCTCCTCTGGGAAAAACTCCATCAACGTCGAGTGAGGCGTTCGCCTCATGAACATCGTGTCGAACAAGTGGTGGCCATAAGGTCCGAGGACGACCTGTAAGACAAGCGGGTGTGAGCATACCAAAGTTCCGCATAGCACAACTCCGAGCACGGAATGCGAGCGGAGCACCAAGAATACAAAAATAAAACCCGCACATACCGTCGACTTCACAATCGCTTCCATCCTCTCATTCCAGTCCGTCTCCAGTGTAGTAGTAGCAACCACGTTCACCTCATATCCATGCCACTTGCCCATCTCCCGTAGAGCCTTCACCAGTGCTTCATGATTCGCCGTCTCCAACCGCGCTCCACGCTCTGCAGCCTGATTATGCAAGTACGTGACGACCTTCTTATCCCACCTCCCCTCGTCTTCCACGCCAAAGAACTTCGCCATCGACAACCGCACAGGCTCCCACCAGTGCTCGCTCGCCTCCAATTTAAACGGCGGGGAATACACCGGCTGGCCAGCCTCTAGCAAGTGCGAGCCCGACGCGGCCTGTCGGTCCGAAATCACGACTCGTTCAAGCAACCAAGGAACCGCAATATGCATATAGTCTTCCAGATCCTCAAAGTACAGTGTCGTAAGGTATGGGAAGGCGGCTTTGGCGGTATACGGATGGTACCCCGTGTCGTACCTTGCGCGACGGATCCAGTACTCTGAGAATTCGGGATTGGCGTCAGTGAAGAAGCGTTTGTGGGGGATGATAAGCCGTTCCGGCGTGGCGAGGGTTGTGCGGCCCGAGGCATCGATGGAGGGGTCTAAGGAGGCGTAGGTGCGCCAAAGGGCTAATAGGGTGGAGTTGTCTATGCGGAGAGATTAGGGGTTATTTCAGTAGAAGGTGGGGGGACATACGAGAATCGAAGTCGTTTGCTATAAATGATACACCTCGGATGCTGTAGAGACAAGTTAGACGTACAGGAGAGGAGGGGAAGAGACAGCACATACAATCCTCCGTAACCCCCAAGCTTCTTCCTTGCTTCCGTCGTGCTGATAACCTCCCATTCCGCGTATCCCGTCCCGAGGCATACGACGATCTCTTCCAAATTCGGGAACGACGCGACATCGTCCGTGACAAAGTATAATGTGCCATTCATTAGGAACACATTATCCATCACTGAAAAGCCTACAAAACACCCGCACAAAAGAAATGTCACCAAGTCAATAAGGGTGTACGTTCATGAGCGAAACGTCTGATGAAAAAACTGACCAGGCACATGTTTCACCACGCTGGTCTTGGGGATATCCTCACTCCACCAGATCAACCCCTGGTCGACGGTTGTCTTGCCGAGCTTAGGACCAAGGAGAGGTCCAACAGCCTCGCGGCCAATCCACATTGCTCCGTGTCGCCCATTACCTTTTGGCTGGCTGCGCTCCTCGCCGTCGCCAGCAGCATGCCCCTCGTCCCATCCAAAGTCCCCGTAGATGTCGCGTTCGAGCGGGTCGCGCCATGCATGGGGCTTGCGTCCGTCTTTGCCCAGGACTTTGGTGCGTCCGAGGACGATGCGGTTGAAGACGACACTGCGGGATGCTTCTGGGTCGACGCCGAGGAGTTCGAGAGACGCTTCGAGGTTGTATGCGAGGAGGAAGACAGTGAGTGCGAAGAGGACGAGTGAGATTTCACGCCTATCGGGTGGTGCTGTCCATCGCATTGTGTGAGATGGATGGTGAGAAGGGCGATGGCAGGCGTAAGACGGTGACACCTCAACACTCGATACAAGTTCTTGAGCAACAGATACAGACGCCCGTGCCTAATTCGGACGTCGATGAAAATCACAACGCGTGTGGTTTTAGATTATAACATGGACAAATAACACCTGCTGACAATCGAATGGGCAATGTGAATTATCGGGCTATGTATTTTGCAGAGATTGGAATACAGAACAGGGTGCTGTGGTGTATTACAGTAGAAATACAAGGGTACTACTACAGTACCGGCACAACGAGAGGAAAATAATAGATAACAATACGAAAACTCGCTCAATCTGAACTCTAAGCTTCTTCTGCGTCCTTCTTGCCTTTGCTGTAAGAGCTCGTCAGTAAGAGAACACACAATGCGGATCGGGCTGCTAGCATACCTTGATTTGCTGGGAAGCAGTTCCTGTAGAAGGAAAGATGAGAACTCTAGGCGCGGAAGTATGCACTGTGCATGAACGTACTGCGGCAATGTGTGGCACGACACCACCCTGGGAAATGACAACGTCGCCGAGGAGCCTATTCAATCTGGATAGACGATCAGATACCATCCTTCCACCAAAGCATACCCAACTCACTCTTCGTCGTTCCTGATAGCGAGCTGAAGATGACGGGGAACGATACGCTGCTTCTTGTTATCGCGGGCAGCATTGCCGGCGAGCTCGAGAATCTCAGCGGCGAGGTATTCGAGGACGGCAGCGAGGTAAACTTGACGATGTGAAACCCGAGTCAATACGATGCGTCCATCAACAACAGCCAACAGTACACACCTGGAGCACCAGCACCGACACGCTGAGCGTAGTTGCCCTTCTTGAGGAGACGGTGGACACGGCCGACGGGGAACTGGAGACCGGCCTTGGCCGAGCGTGACTGCGACTTGCCCTCACCACCAGCCTTGCCACCGGAAGATTTGCCAGATTTGCCTATAGAGCGTGCCTCGTTGTCAGTAGCTATCCCCAATATGGCGTCGTAGCCAGCATCCAAACGCACCCTTTCCGCTCTGTGACATCCACAAGCGCGTCAGCAAGCAGTCCATGCTTGAATCTGGACCAAGGACGTACCATGATGTCGAGTAAGTCGGTTGGAGTGGAGAAGTAGGTGGGAGTGGGCTTGAGGAGAGAGGATGGTGGTGGTTGAGGTTGAAGAGTAGTGAATCAACAAAACGATACCAAACGCGTCAATTTATGTGGCTCTATTTACTCATCATGTGACCAAACGCGACTCTCAAAATTTCCCGCACGGTCCACCTGTCCACGCTCACCATGTCCTTCGCTGTTTTCTCGTCATGTTCCCCACATAGCTTTGTTCGTTACTCGCAACAGCTAGTCTGCCTCAAACGTACCCTTTATGCTACCAATACCCGCTGGAAACAGGCCGTGGATACCAAGGATAAGCCACAACCAGCGACACCAGAGCAACCAGAATCGCACATAAAAGCCAGCGACTTTGAGGTCCCAGATGTTAAGCCGAATGTCCTACCGCCACTGAACCGCCCTTTAGGCGTGCGCGAGCGCCCTACTACGCTCATAAAGAGCCGTACACAAAAAATGAAGGATCTCATGGACAAAGATATCCGAATGGCTCAACGGCGGCATCTGTACGTCTAGCCGAACACTTACAATCGCGTTGTATTGACTCTTTGTATTCAGAATCAAAGAAGCCAGCAAAGGCTATTTCCACGACATGAACATGACGCGGAAACACGGAGGCAAGACATGGATAGCCCCCAGTGTGCTCATTCGTGAGGACGTATGTACACGTTTGTTTTTCTCTTTCTTACGGGTCGACTGACGCGTCTCCCAGAAAGCATTATACCTGCCCAACATAGTCGGCAAGAGTCTCGACAATGGAACCATCAAGAACACTACCACTCTGTGCTATGGGCGCATAACAGTCCTTGCCATGTTAGGAACCCAGATATCCGAGGTTCATCCTCCCTCCTTCCTGTCCATTCCAAATCCTCACCTCCTCGCAGATCCACGCAAAAAGCTTCGTAGGCCCCACCCACGCGCGCTTCTCCTCTAACTCTCTCTACCAATACATTCAAATCAACCTCCAAGAAAACATTCTCAAATCCTTCCTTGTCAGTCTCTTCGCCAATAAACTGCGCACGACCGTCGCACCAGAGATGCAGCCCAACTACCTTGTGTCCAGTCAGAACATGGAGTATGTCCGTGACCCACTGGGGATGACGAATAGTAAGGTCGGGTACGTGTATTTGATTGATGAGAATTTAAAGATTCGGTGGGGTGGGAGCGCGGATGCTAGGCCGGAGGAGACGCAGGCTCTAGAGAGTTGTACGGGGGTGCTGTTGAAGAGGTTGGAGAAGACGAAACCACCGAAGAGTCAGCCGGTGCAGCAGACGACAATGGAGAAGGTTAAGAAGGCGTGAGGTACCGTAGATCGTGAGTCAGTTCGCTATGCCCAGTGAAGGTGTATATTGATCGTGCCGTCTTTCATACCTTAGCTGTAAATAATACCATACCGGAAAGGATTAATCCGGTCTAATTATACTGCCTTAACATCACAAGCATGTTATCACCGCTGTCCTAACTGAGAAAGCTCTAAACCAATGGGTTGTAACAGGATCAGCATCCTGTTAGTGACGTTAGCCAGGGCACGATAAATGGACTATATGACATTCGCCGATACTAAAGATGGGTCCACGCAAGTCTCCAGTCTATTAGTACCCTTACTTATATGTGAATGTGCCGGAAGTGTCCAAGGAGTATTAGTTCTAGGCGTGTGGTGAGAATCTTGGCCATTGGCGTTGAATGACAAATGCTTCTTTCATAATTTTCTAAGTCCTTCGTTTCGATACATGTGGGGGGAAAGAGTAAGCTGCATTCCAGTCTTTTTCTTGCACGTTTGGACGTTATGCTTAACACTCGCGATAATAGCTGGTCGGAATGGAAATTTTCGACGTTGCTCGTCTAATGATGACGAATGCCAATAGCTGGTGTCTGTCCTCACGCTATAGTACCGGCTGTGATAAGGACAGTTGCAGATCCTTGAAGCATGACTTTGACAAAATCTCCACCCCGGACGCTTGACAGAACTGTTCTGCTTGTTGGACTTTAGGACACGGCCTCACGTCTTTTACTTTGGCTGGTTTGAATAGTGGTGCGTAATCTAAGGCTCGTTGATGGTGTCAGAAAAGAGAGCATACCATTTAGAGTAACAGCCCGTTCCCAATGAAATCGACTTCCGAAGTGATCTCCATAGTTAGCCAAATCTTGTACGAAGCTGTCAAATAATTTGTCGTACTTTGGTTCTTCGAATTGCGATGCTCTTGCATTAGAAAGTAGCAGATTGAAAGACTGAGGAAAAGAAGAATACAACCGCTCGGGAGTCCATTGAGCATTTTTTTCTCCCGAATTTCGATCCTTGAACTACTTAGAGTAGAGCCTCGAAGTATAAAAAGCCAAGGAAGTGCACTTAAGTATTCGAGAAGTAAATAGGCGAGGCATTCAAGGTCATCGCGGCGGGTTTGAACTATGAGCACGTCTTCAGCATCAACTTTAGCAGTGAAAACGATATGTATATACTTACTGATACCGTGTCGTGTGTTCAAACTTGCATAGCGCACAGTACCAACTATCGATTTACCATCGCGGAATGGTGTATGAGCGCCTTTATAAATGTGGTCAAAGTCGGCGATATAGGCATGTTTGTTGTCATCGTCATTGGGAAGATCAAGAAGAGGCCACTTGGCTTTAGGTCCTTACGCATAAAGCCATTGAAATGCACCAAACGAAGTATGGGTATATTTACAGTAGATGTAAGCACCAAGAATATTGACAGAGTAAATTAAAAAGACGAACAAGTTCAGTGGAAAGTTTCAAAACAATACGAATTGACAAACGGCTAATATGTTCCGCAGAGCGGAAGTAAGATCGGGATCTATTAACACATCAAGGACTAACACACTTGAATGCAGAGAAATACCACGACTGGAATCCAAGAGAGTGCGAAGTGATAGTGCTTCTTCTCAAGCGGATCGCAGTATTTGAAAGGCATTGGTTTCGTGCTGTAATATGGGCCGCTCGTTGTTCTTCAAAGTCCATTCGTCTTTCACAACATGCTTGGATGAACGGTCAATTGGCGTGTCGACCTGATCATATACATCCACCCTACTCATACATTAGGAGAGCAACGACAGATGGTGCATTCAATCGTGCGTACTGTGTGCTCCAGTCTCCAGCATTGATATTATACGATATCTGCTGAGAATCATCTGTTCGCGAGTGGTCATTATACAAGGTCAAGCACTTTAAAAGTGACGCATCAGTAAAATTTGAGTGTCTTAGGATCCACTAATACAATCGTGAGTCAAAGTAGGTAAGAGCATACATACATTTTGGGAGCTGAGTAAAACACTATTCGTCCAATGAATCCCAATTGAGAGTACAGGGTTCTGGACGTTTGCCCACAGGGCCAACATCACTGTAGCTGGAATATGTATGCTCCCTCTTCGGATGATGAGGGGAGATCCCTTTTAGTGAACAGTAGATAACTGTACATAGCAACATTTAGCAGAGCTGATTCGAAAGGCAAGACAAACAGACACAAGTTCTGTGGCGAGATGTAAAACCATCCGAATAGGCAGTAGACCTTTAGGCTTTTCGAGAATCGACAGGAGATCTTTGCCTAATGGTTGCACGTCCACAAACACTTTCCAAGAATGACCTGCCATTTAATTACCATTGAGATCGTTGCTAATTATACATGTTTTGTATACCTTCGAGCGGTATAGTGGCATGCATTGTCCCAATCAGAACTTGTTTGACTTGGGTCTGTTTCAACGCCTGCCTTCCGAATTTCTCTCAAGAGGCCATGACGTCTGACTGAAAAGAATATATCCCGCACGAGCTACAGTGATTGGTTCACGCGCATTAGATGTAGATAAGTTCAAAGTTCAAGATTCAATTCGGGTACGAAAGCGCGGTGATGTCGTCACTGCATTTGCAAATATTATGCACGGGCGTGTTTACGAATGTTACTGGGGACGTGGCGATTGCAGCTGCACGTCGTGCTCGGGATCTCGACACGCTCGCCTTCAATTATCTCTTTCTTTCTTACTCTCATCTCCTAATGGCGTCCCCCGACCAACAGCTTCCTCCAGGATGGGAAGCACGCTGGTAAGTAACCGTCGTAATACTTAAAAATACCATTAAACTCTCTACAGGGATGCTCAGTACAACCAGTACCTCTTCGTCGGTAAGCTCATGGCGCGATTGAGTTCAATCATCGTCATCTAATATTCTTGTAGACACCACCACCGGGCATAGCCAATGGGAACCTCCCGCACAACAGGGTATTCCACCAGCAGTTGGACCCACGCCCTCCGTTTCACCACCTCCAGCCCACCACAGTGGGAAACGCCGCCAGTATGCTGCAGGACAGACGCAGGCGTACTACGCCTCAGATAACGCTCTCAATGATCCCAGTTATGGTGCTGCTGGTCCAGGTCTTCACGCTCAACCGGCACAAGGAGGCCAACTGTTTACTCCAGGTCTTGTCGGCGAGAATCAGTTTGCTGCACAGCAGGGTCCGGTTCCCGGTCAGACTCCTTACTACGGTGGTCAGGAAGCTCAGCAGCCCGACTACATCAATGCTCCAGGGTACGGTCAGACTCAGCAGCCGGCGTACGGGCAGCCCCCTGTTGACGCGCTTGCGAGCCAGTTTAACCAGATGGGAATGGGCCAAAAATTCCAGCTGAACACGTCCAATCTTCTGAACACACCCCCGGAACCACGCGAGCTTCATCGTCCTCCTCCCGAAATCCACCTTCCTCCAAATGCCGCCATCTCTCCCTCTCCATTGGCCAATGCCGATCCCTCCTATCAGCGCAGCACCCTCAACGCCATCCCAACCACTTCATCTCTTCTCAGCAAGTCGAAGATCCCGTTAGCTCTTATTCTCACTCCGTACCGAACAGTGAAAGAGGGCGATGAGCCTGTACCTTTGGTCACTGACACCGTTATTGCGCGTTGCAGACGGTGCAGGACCTATATCAATCCTTACGTGCAGTTTATCGACGGAGGTAATCGGTGTGTATCATTTTTTGCTCGCAAAATATCTGTGTTTGACGCGATATCATAGTTGGCGATGCTGCATGTGTAACATGTCGAACGAAGTTCCACAACTCTTCGACTGGGATCAAGTTCGAAACCAGCCCGGAGACCGTTGGGCACGCGCTGAGCTTAACCACTCAGTTGTCGAGTATGTAGCACCTACTGAGTATATGGTTCGCCCCCCCCAGCCGGCCGTATACATCTTCTTGATCGACGTCAGCCATGCTGCCGTTCAATCTGGTAAGTCAATGCGTTTCGACGCGTTCCTGTCTTGTTACTGATCTCTTATAACCAGGTATGGTCGCCACTGCCACTCGGACAATTCTCGAGAACCTCGATCGTATACCGGACGAGGATGGGCGGACTAAGGTTGCCATCATCTGCTTCGACGTTTCCCTCTACTTCTTCTCCGTAGCTGTATGTTTCTTATCGTACAACATTCTTACGCCGCAATCTGACCAAATATACAGCCCGGTGACGGTGAATCCACGATGCTCGTCGTCTCCGACACCGACGACGTCTTCCTGCCGAAGCCCAATGACCTGCTAGTCAACCTTGCTGAGTGCCGCAAATCTCTAGAGAACCTTCTCGGCAAAGTGAACGAGATGTTCCAAGAGAATAGCATTATTGGAAGTGCGTTAGGTCCCGCGTTGCAGGCCGGCTTCAAGTTAATGGTAATCATATATTCCCGATCTAGTTCGATTTGTTACTTAATACCGTCTTTAAATAGTCTCCAATTGGCGGTAAAATCACCGTCTTGTCGTCCACGTTACCAAGTGTCGGTGCAGGTGCCCTCAAGAACCGCGAAGATCCCAAGATCCTTGGTACAGCAAAGGAGTCAGGTCTCCTGCAAGCTGCCTCGCCGTTCTACAAGACCTTCGCGATTGAGTGCTCAAGAGCGCAAGTCTCCGTCGACATGTTCTTGTTCAGTGCTGGGTACCAGGATGTTGCAAGTTTAGGTTCGTTATATTTCGGCTAGCTTTACTGTGAACGAAAGATGCTAACTTTATCTCGAACAGCTTGCCTTCCCCATTACACTTCCGGACAGACATACTACTATCCCGCCTTCAACGCTGCCCGCGCAGAAGACGCACAGAAATTCGCACATGAATTCGGCGAAGTCTTGGCCATGCCCATTATGCTGGAGGCTGTTATGCGTGTTCGTGCTTCAAGGGGTATGTTAATCCATTTAAATCGTACTATGTTGGCATATGTGACTTACAAATTATACTAGGCCTTCGTATGTCTTCCTTCCACGGAAACTTCTTTGTCCGCTCTACCGATCTCCTCGCTATGCCCGCCGTTCCCCAGGATCAGTCGTACGCCATTGAAATCCAAATCGAAGAAGCCATCACTTCTCCATTTGTCGTCTTCCAAACCGCTGTTCTACACACCACTTGCTACGGTGAACGTCGCATCCGTGTCGTCACCCTTGCACTTCCCACCACTACCAACCTTTCAGAGGTCTTTGCTTCTGCAGACCAGGTTGCATTGGCAACGCTTTTTGCTAACAAGGCTGTTGAACGCTCATTGACACACAAGTTGGAGGATGCTCGTGACCACACCTTCAAAGCACTCGTGGAGCTTCTTATTGCTTACAAGACCAGCATGACTTCCGGAGGAGCTGGCGCTAGCGGTCAGTTGGCAATTGCGGAGAACCTGAAGATGCTGCCCGTTCTTGTGCTTGGATTGTTGAAAAATGTAAATATTTGTTATCGTCATCACTTTCAATATGCTGATAGAATATACTATAGGTTGGCATTCGTCAAAGTGCCCAGATTCCTCCGGACATCCGTGCATACTCGCAAGCATTGTTGACATCTCTTCCATCGCAACTCCTCATTCCTTACATCTACCCGACGTTCTACTCTCTGCACAATATGCCTCCTGAGGTAAGACTTAAACAACTTCTGAAATCTACATATACCAACTTTTTCTAGGCTGGAACAATTGGCGAGAGTGGCGTGGTCATGCCACCACCTCTGCCTCTTACATCAGAGCGCCTAGAGAGGCACGGTCTCCACCTCATTGAAGATGGACAGACAATCTTTTTGTGGGTTGGCCGTGATGCTGTTCCTCAACTAATCCAGGACGTGTTCAACCTGCCGAGTTATGAAGTGTTGCGTGGTGGAAAGGTACTTATCTCATATACGGCGGTCTTGTTCCCAGCTAAATCCTGTGTCCTAGGTTACTCTTCCGATATTGGATAACCCCTTTTCACAACGGGTGAACGCTATCGTCCAGAAGACAAGAGAGATGCGTCGCGGTGTCTACTATCCTCACCTTTACATTGTGAAAGATGACGGCGAGGCCCCTCTCAGACTCTGGGCTTTGAGTTGCTTGATCCAGGATCGCGCTGATGTCCTGCCGAGCTACTCGCAGTTCATCTCATCACTCAAAGAAAAGGTAAGTACGACGTAGATATAGACTCCCCCCAAGAGCGCTTAGGCAGGTTCGTGGCCTGCGTGGCGTTCGTGATGTGCTTGTGAAGAGCTTGGGCTGATACTATTGTACCTTCTCAGGTTTATAATTCGGGCGGAAGTGGATACTAATCAGTCGTCCTGAGGTGTACATAAAAACTGGAGACTATTTGTTGGAGACTACTACAAGTTGTGGAGGCCGTTTTTATTATACAATTCATTTCTTTCTCAGGAAGCATGGACTTTAGGTGCCTTGCTTTGTATCAAGCGGTAATCGCAACCCTTTCATGCACAATCACAGAGTTCCGAGGTCGAAACGGAGCAAAGCAATCTTTTAGAGGTAGTCGACAAAGCCAGAGGAATCACTAAAATTTGAGAGAAACTAAAAGCAAATAATGCTTGCACAGATCTTGCATATAGGATAGTGGTAAATAACAACCGAACAAACAACATGCCTATCAGCATAATCGCAGTCGTTCTCTATCTCTTTTTCTTCGTCGCGCCTCTAGTGCTCTTTCGCGGCCTTGCAGGCCGCTCAGGTGAATGTTCAGGTGCACTAGTATGCGATAGCCTTGAAGAACGTCTTGTCTTCACGCCCTCATTCTCCCCAATATCGGAACCTGCTGACGATCGAGCCTTGCGAAGTGGTCGTCGTGGAGAAGGCGCTCGCAACGGCGCGATATCCTCCTCCTCCTCCTCCTCCTCCTCCTCTTCCCTATCCCCGTGCTCAGCGTCGTCATCGGTAAGCCCCCCGGGGACGGTACGCTTCTCTTGTCGCTTGGTTTGTCGCGTACGAGTGCTTGGTTTTGAAGTGGCGGCAGATCTGTTGCTTGAACTCTGACGACTTCGTACGCGCCTCGCAGGAGGCCTGCGAGTCTCTTCTTCCTCTTCCTCAGGTTCGTCGTCATCCGCTTCTTCGTCGTCAGTGAACGCTCCTGGAACCCTTTTCCCGGTTGACGCGGATAATGATGCAGATGCAGGTTTCGCATTTCCTGCTGCAGGTCTCTTGCGCCCTACAACAGACCCATTTCCATTGCCGAATACAGAGTAACCCAATCCAGCAGCATCCTCTCCTCCACTTTTATGCCCATCCTCTTTGGCAGATTCGTTATCTGTCTCTATGACCATATAAACATCAGCTGGGGGTGGAGGTGCGTTCTCCAACGATTCAGGCTGCACGTCATGGCTAGCGGCTCCAAATCGATGATCCACGCCATTCGTCTTCGTGGGTGGTTGATAGAATGCATTGGCAGTCCTCGTTGTCGAGGTGAACGCATGTCCCTGTCGCTGTCCATTGTTTGAAGTGGTTGAAAACTTCATGCCACTTGCAGGGGATGTTACATTTGCGCCAGCATTGAGAAAGACACCATTAGCTGCTCCACTAAGGGATTGACGAGGCTTGGATGGCCCAAGTGTGGAGAGAGGAATAGTAGGAAGAGGAAAGCTTTTCCTCGGGGCTGAAATGGCAGCACTAGGCGTAATAGGGAGTATAGGTGGGTTCTTCGAAGCAGGTGGACTGGGTACTGATCCACCGAAGCGAGGACCTCTGGAGCGTTCTGAAATGGGAACGAACGATGTACGAGGACCATCGCGGAATGGAGATGAGGTACTGGCAATAGGTTGATTAGCCGCAGAAGGTATATCCGGTCGAACATCCTCCCATGACTGGGACATGCTAACATCGCCATTCGTTGTGACATTCTGGGAAGGTAGGGTTGTTATTGGTGGAGTAGACAAGGACTCAAGTTCCGCGTCAATGAGTGCTCTTTCTACATCGGGTAAGGCGGTATAAAGGTCCTGGACCATCTTGCGACGATCTTGTGCCTGCTTTGTATTTTTGCCGCCTGGGGTAGAGGAGCTGAATTGACGGTCGATTTTGATAACTTCTGCATATTTTCCGCCTTGAATAAGGCGAACGCAAACCAAGTCCTGCAGTACTGCGATCGCAGAAGCAGAAATCTCTGCAGGTGGCTCCAAAGCATACAAATGTAAGAGAGATTGCTCGAAGTTGGATAACGGGAGGGCCAGGAGCTGTGTCAGCGCTGTCGGCCGTGGGCTTGCTGCACGCAAAATGTTGAGTTAAAACGTCACGTTGAAACAAAAGAGCTTACGAGTCAAGCACCACTCTAATATCTTTTTAAACAACCGAGGACGCGTCTCTTGCGTCTCAATGAAAGTGCGTTGGAACTGCCATGCTTCGAGGAGACTCGAATCCGCCAACGAAACGGTATATATATCCAAATCAACCGGTTCCGTGAGGGGCGGTTGTGCGGTGCGGATGTATTTGCGAATAAGCGGTTCTGGTTGTGGTGAGAGAGAAATAGCTTGAAGAATCTTTGATGCATAATCTCGATTCAGACGAGCATCTGAAAGTAGGGAAACGGCTCGCTATGAAAAGCCAATCAGCAACAGCATCAGAAAGGCAGAACAATGGATACATACTGCAACGTTAATCCCAGAATCCAAATGCCAATACGCGGTTGCAAGGGCGGCGAACTGAGGTGGTATAGATCGCTGCTCCTGGAACCTGTCCTCTCGTCCATCCTGATGCCACTTCAACAAGAAATACACCAAACAATCCTTCTTAAGCGCGTCGTAGTGTGACCCTTCGATGGCCTGAAGCAGACGCTGTAATGAGGTTTCGTCACGGGGTGGGTATAGCAGGTCCGGGTCCTTGATACCGCCAGATGACAAGAGGATGTCGTAAATGAGAACATCCCCGAGCAGAGCACGGCGACGTTCTATTTCTTCAGGACGTGGTTCTCGCCATGGAAAGTTGTTGGAGATATCAAAGTAGTGAATGAAGGGAGATTTTCGGGTGTGATGCTCCGCGTCCTATAATAAAATGAAATAAGATAACAGTAATTAGAATTGTGTGTGATATTACTTACGACGTCCATAGTGGTCATAGTGGTCAAGCTGAACGTTTGGAGCGTCAACATCGCGGTCACGGCAAACAAGGGCCTGATTATGTAATCGCTACTTCAACAATCTCTGGCGTTCTATAAGCCAAGTACAAGTAAAATCAAAGCTATTTAAATTTCAAAGTTCTATTACGAAAATAACCTTTCGCTCCAAAACTGCTTTCTCTTCTATCGCCCACGGTTCTTCACGATTCTGGGTATGCAGGGCAATATGCATTACATTTTCAAAAGCACACACTACCAAACCTTGAGTACAAGTCCGATGTGAACGCCCACGCCTATACATTCAAGCGCAGACCGACAACCATACAATAGTCCAACAAATAGAAACTACCTCAACGCCAGCAAGCTCAAATGGCAATACCTCGGTACGTCTGGAGCTGCTCCTTCATGCGTGCAGCCTGGCCGGCAGTAAACTGGGACATGCATGCATCGTACGAGTAATCCATGAAGTTTTCTAGATGTACGAAGCTATTAGCATAAAGTGCAGCCTAGGAGCGAATACGAAGACGTACGAATGGGATCAACACCATCCGAGGAGCAAGTGTCCTTGGAAACCGGGCATCCGTAGGTCGGTCCAGCTTCTTGCGGGGTGTCGTCGACGAAATCGCCAGGTTCAGCGCAGCCACCCTACGCGTAATACCGAGCGTGTAAACCAACGCGATGGTTAATAAATTCACTAGTGGACGTACCTGGAAGGTATGGTAAAGGCCGACCCAGTGGCCAACTTCATGCGTAACTGTTCGGCCGAGGTTATAATCTTGCATGGCTCCACCAGGAAGGGAGGAGTAGAGTACAACAACGCCATCGTCGTTCGGATCCCTCGAATAGGCACTCGGGAAGTTGGAGTATCCCAGAAGGCCAGAGTTGGCGCCGCCGGTAAAGCTAATGGAAGTGTTAGAAGGCTGCAAAATAAGAGTGTCATCAAGAGCGGGAACTTACCCGACACTGTAGATGTTGAGGGCCGACGCGTCGCCTCTCCGGAGTCGTTTCTTCATATCCACTTCGCGAGAGCTACGGCAGGCAATCAGGAGCAGAAGGAAGAGGTGACATATTTGCTTACTTTCCAGGTGCTGCGAGGGAGAACCAATCTGCGTCGACAGTCCAATCCGCGTCAGCAAGTACCCACTGCACGCCAGTCGAGGCGAAGTCATCGTTCAGGACTTGGATCTGGTAGTCGACATCCTCGGCTCTGGAATCAAGTGTCAGAACATACAACTAAGAAGATATTATAGATAACATACGCCAACCATCCCTCCTCGCGCGTCTGGTTTGCAGCAACGACATGGAAATACACAGGGATGGCACCGGTTCGTAGCTGCTTGTTAGTGGTTTCCAACACCAGACGATCGACTGCGAAGGACTCTTCAGCAAAAGCAATCTCCTCGGGGCTCAGGTTGGCTCCGCAAACACTACAAAAGAGGAACTTGCGATTAGACAAGAGCACGTCGAATAGGAAGATACTGCACGTACCGCGCGTTAGGAACGAGGTCGGAATGGGACTCAGCAGCCGATGGCACTGCGAACACGAAGGAGGACCCAAGAAGAGCGACGAGAGCAAAGCAAGAGTGCATCAGGATGGTGCTGGCAGCGTCTTCTGAAGCGCAGTCCGAGAAAGATCTGGGATGCGAGCTTTGTGGGTCAAAAGGTTGGTTTTATACGTGAAACAGAGCGGATAAGGGCGAGTAGAAGTAGAGCAAAATACGTCAGAAAGCCAAAAATCGTTAATTTCAAACTCACGAAGAGCTTTCGGTTGGAGAAGCAATGGTTTAAGACATACATGCCTCGATAACGACGCGTCGCGATCGGAGGCGCGTTCAGCAACTCAATTCCTTATTTAAAAAATCACCGGAGAGGAACTACACTAGTCGACGAATAAATCCACTAATGGGCTCCCGTCCTCGAGGCTGCATTTGATGCGGAGAAGCCAAAACACATGCCCATCCGGTACATGAGAACCGTGAGTGATCTTCGAATCGCCTTACTTACAAGGATCCACCAACGGCGTTCCATCTACCGCTGCATTTCTCCATCCCAAAAAGAAGTTTATATAACAAATCAGACGATCCTCGGTGCCGGTATGTAGGAAATATCAACTGTAGGGGATCTTGAATCCTTGGAGAGATGTCCGACCAGCACCAGAATATTGGTATGTGTCGTGTATTATGCAGAGAACTCGTTCGAGGAGAGCTTGAGCATGCTACCACGCGCAAATTCTCTTCATTCGTCAACGACCATTGTAACAAAACTCCAGTCAGCGCCGCCGATCTAAAGGCCGATTTTCGTCCTTTGTACAGTGATGATCGTGAGCGAGCTTGTAGAGACTTTCTTCCCTCGACGCGACGGTACACAGCTTCAAATCAAACGAAATAAAGAACGGCGAATAAAATGAATGAGCGTAATCCAATTTTAACTGCTAAAAAAAGTTCCAAATCCTGCTGTGCAGAATAAGTGTGCGCTAAAGAATCGTTCGTGAACCGTACGTCTGTAGGTATATATGTAATTAAATACGACGGTCAGTGGTCCGTGTCCATCAGCAAATCGTAATGAAGTGTCGTCAAGACCTCCAGTCTAAGTGCATCCACCATTGAGGCGATTCTTTGGCCAAGGCTGGCCATATTGCTCCCAAACTGTCAAGTTAGGGTTGGTGTATACTTCCTTGTATCTGTAAATTAATGAGCGAGGCAGTGAGAGACGAAACAGAAGGAAGCACGTACGTCTCGATGTACTTCGCGGTTGGGTAGTTCACTGGGTCGCAGCCAATGTTCATCGCGCTTTTCGGCTGATACACACGAATGTAATCCACGCTCATGACCGCTGGAAGTACTAATGCCTCAAAGTCGATCACTCCAAAGTTATGCGAGAATCCAAGATTGGCGATGATGTACTATGAAGATCAATATCAGACAAGAATGAACAATATCGCGAGAATGCGCTTACCATTGGTTCTTGTGGGATTGGACGAGCACTGATTTCCGCAGCAGAATCGGCCCCCATTCCAGGTGCATAAAGCGTCCAAGCACGTAATCCATCGTTCATCCATGTGATATACGCATCGTCGAATCTTCAAAAGATGAGTAGCTGCTTGAAAGTATAAGCACATCTCACTCACCCAGGCTTGTATTCGAACGAATAGAGTGAATAACATCCTCCACTCAGTTCATAACAGCTTTGATTAGTGGTCGCGAGACCACTGGTCGTCTGTTGGAAAGCACCTGTTGATTACGGAAATAAAGATTAGCGAAATATAGGTGATACTGGAGCATTAATGTACATACCGCCCGCATAGGTGTTCAATACCGTGACGCTGGTATCAAAGAACACCGCATTATCACTGGTATTTTTCCACTTGTACTCGGCCTAAAAGGACATTAGCCATAGACAAATGATGGTTCGAAACAGAACTCACATTGAAAGGAGCCCACTGAGCTGACAGAGAAACTTTTCCAACACCATCTTCCACTGTAGCTTCCAGGATGTCAATCTCAGGAGCAGCACGACCAACATAATTTCCATCAGATCTCATAGGCCCTGGATGTGACTCTCCTGGGCAAGTGCAAGCAGAGAGACGCTGGCCTGGGAGGTATGACTATAAAAGAATAAGCAAAATAAACAGAACTATGACGTTAGTGTAACTTACCAGCATATCATGGTTTGCGGGATCACCATTTTGAACGGCAGCTAGAGGTGTAAGGGTGCCCGGATATGTTTGATTGGGAAGTGTTCCAACATCGCAGGCTTCGTAGGTGTATGGCCACTGGGAAAGGTCAGATCGGGATGACATGGACAAAATAAGGAAAGTAAGTACCATGCCTTCGTTACTTGCACCGAATCCAGCACGTCCTATAGATATCATAAATATCGAGTGTATGTGTGCATAAAAGAACGTTTCCTATACCTAGATTACCCATCGTCCAGCTATATCCATATGAGAATGTGGATCTTCATACTAGCGAACTTGAGCACTTACACGGCAGGCCAAAGACCACTGAAAAGGGGATGCGGTTAATACTATATCATGTGGACTTTCTTTTTTACACACCTAATGGAATTTGATCCAGGTAGACTCACAGATGCTGGAGAAGCATCATCAGATCTTGTCGAAGGCACGAAATGCATGTCATGTTCACCTTCAATAAGTCCACCGGTAAAGCAGAACTTGTTCCTAAACTGCCGTTAGTATTTCTTGCAGAAAAACCGAAGCATACTACACACCATGTCTGTATCTGGAGAAGATTATTAGTGGGAGAAATATATGCAAATTATGGTACGAACCATGCCAGATTTGTATTGCATGTTGTGATTATTAATCGGATTGGATACATTGTCTAGTGTTAATCTCAACGATCCACCTTCCGTCTTGGCTGTATTAAAACGATATAAGTAGGGGTGGGGTATTACAGAGTCATATATACCTCCTCCTGGCTCATACCACTCCAAATCATTCTGCAATGCCACGTAAATCAATGCGTTTGTACAGCAAACATCGAGTAGTACTTACAGTTACCCAATAATGTAGATCGACTGCTTCCCAGTATGGATCATCACCAGGATAGAACGTCCTTCCCTCGGTATTAAACTCGTCCGAGAAGACCAGGATCATCTCCTCTCCAGTTTCCAAAGATTTCTTTGTGTATGCCTCCTTTGGGGTATCAGCGTCGATTAGACCGAAGTTTCCTGGTATTTCGGGTATTTGACCAGTGGCATTGATTCCACCGAGATTGAAGCCGCCTTTTGTCGTTTGTCGTTTTTCCTTGATGTGCGACATAATTGGATAGCCTGCATACAAAATTAAGATTCGGGAAATAAATGCTGTGAAGTAGGGTCATTCGTACCGGCACTGTCGTCCACGAAGTTAGCCAATTGAAACGTAACTGCCACATGAAGAACTCACAAGAGCATCAACAACCCAGCTGCGAGAATGAAGATGCATCCCAAATTCGCAAAGCCACGAATTGTGAAGATGGATCCACCCCTGTCATTCTGTCTATCGCGCTGTGGATCCGGGTTGTGCAGCTCGTCGTCCGCTTCTGTATTATGCATGAGTAGAGGCATACCCCATGTTGCCGGTGATGGTGATAGCGAGTACTGAAAATACGTCTGTAAGCACCAATAAAGCGAAATATAAATTGGTCGGTCTCACTTTCTCGGAGATACTCTGTGATTTGACACGTTGTTAAATAAACATACTCATACTTCCCCTCATGTGAATACACACCGGATGGGTAGACGTTGATAACAGGCCATTATCAGGGGCATAATGGCTGCCAATGATGGACCCCGTCCTTGAGCTGGCAGCTGATGGTGGTAGATAGCTCGTCGACGATGACGTTTGCGAGCTGAAAGGCCTTCTGCTCATTTTGAAGAGGGTATTACTTGCGATGAGTCGGAGAAGAGAGGCTAGCGCAAGCGCAAGTGACTCGTAGCGGATCTGAGTAATGTGAAAGGGATAGACAGAGGAAAGAAACTATGCACAGCAAAGATACGGAAGGTAGTAAGGAGCGAGCGCGTCGTGGAGCTAACAGGAAATCATATTCTCCTCAGAAACGCAAGAGCCCATCTGTATACTCAGCCAAGCAGCCAAGGGATTGCCAATCGAGAAATTTGTAGTGATCGACGATAATGTGAAAATTCATCCGTCTTTCCATTTTCGACATAAAAGCGCAACAGCCGTGATGCGGGTGTTTTGTGCTGGCCCGACCGTATAGCCGCCGCGCTTTAAGGAGGCTCGACGCGACGCAGAGACCCGCTGTGCCGTTGCATATCCCGTTGAATAAAGAGAATGCATTAGGATGATCCAAATATCACTCCATGCGCTGAACAGCAGTGAGCAGCCTCTAATTCAACACTAAGACTTGTGGCAGCGTCATCTTTGGCGTGTTTATTCTAAAATGAAGGCTCCGGTATGGCTTGCTCGCGCTTGGTGGGAACTCTTGTCGCCGCCGAGAACAGTGTCGAGAGGTCCATAAACAGCGGCCGAAGACCATGTGCTACTCGAATAGATGCCAAGTCGCATCAACGATGTCCATTGAGAGCACAGTGTTCACTGATGGCTACCGGCGATGGATAGGGCGAGTGATGTCATCCTTGGGCCTCAGGTTCCTGTGTAAGAGACGCTCGTCGTCGAAGATTGCGCACCCTAGGTTTGTGGATTAAATGTAGTCTGAGTTTGCTTGGTGGGCGACAAGATGAGAGTGCAGGTTGTGTGTGGTGTTGACAACGTCGGAGAGCGGAGCTAAATGCTATATATCAAGCGCTTATTCTAAGCGAACGCCACTACTTAAATATCGTTGATGTCATCTAGAGAAACTTATAGTAACTTTCGCTATGCCAATAATAGAATACAACGTCAGAATGCCTATCTTCAGGAAATCGACGAATGAGCTACCAAAAACTAAGCTACTGAAGTAAGTTGTGAATATGGTCATGTTATAGCTGTCGTAATACATGATATTGGTCGTTGTACAACTTGAAGAAAGGCTGCACGAAGCAAAAGGAACATTCAATCATTGAAAGAGAAGAGTTCACGTATTTGAAATAAACCCTGTTCTACCACCTGGAATAGGCCCCAAACGCATCCTCACTTGGTTGCTGTACACAATAGTATCTTCGTCAAATTCAAACTGGAAGCCTGGGACTCATGCAACTCTCCTGCTGAATCCTAGCACTTCGCGGATGTGTTTAGATAAGTAGCATAACTTTCAGGACTATGAAGCCAATTAATCTAGAATGGTTGGCCAGAATTAGGTTAATAGCATCAGTTCGAGTAAGACTTCGAAGGAAGACCTGACTAGCGTAGATTTGACCGAGTATGCAGTTTAATGAGCTCCAAATACATATCTGTGTGATAACTACAGTAGCTGTACTGCCGCCAGGCTCACAGAGAATCAAAGAACGTGGACACGCCAAAGTCCAGATCTAATCTCTGCATAGAAGTACCAACGCCCCAAGGCTGTACAGCCGGGAATGAAACACCATCTCCCACTTTTCCATCCTCGAATCCAGGAAGTACGCGCACCAAGCGAACAGATCCTTTCATTATTGAATGCAACATAGTCCACTGCTTGGTTGACACCTCTTCAGGCTTATCACCAGCAGGAAGTGGTGGCTGGATAAGTACACCGTCATTCGTGCTTGGAAGGCTAAGCAGTGAGAGTAATGGGATGTGTTTGATAGAAGCTTTGAAGAACGGCGTGGAGGATCCGGGAAGAGTGACGGAGAAGTTCATTACACCATTCGCAGCAGGGGTATAATCAAAGTTGGCGACTTGTTCTACCAAAAATTCGTCAGCGGATACTTTAGAAGTAATATGATATACTGGCTAACTTGGTATATTCCAATTACGACGTCCTGGATGACAAATGTCAGCCTCTAGTTGTGGATACACTTTGTAGAAATCAGAGAAACGGACCGTTTTTAGTTGATTCCTTGGTCGAGACATAGATTCGTGTAATTCGATAGCCTGTTTTCCCATCCGCATACTTCCACATACCAGGAATGTAAAGTAGCTCGTCGTCTGCCATCACAACACCATTAGAATAGTAGTAGTATGTGCTCGAATACTATAACTTACAAGGACCTGTTAACGCAAAAGTAATCAACCAGGATTGCATTTTAACATAACAACCTACATACCAACAGGACTCTCCGTGTAAGATATAACCTAAATTACGACCCACGATTTAAATATTGATTGAATGTTCAGCCTAAGCATCACGCACTTGTATCAACCCCATTCCGGCAGTAAACTCTCCTCCGGCAGTCATCACCTCCGCGTCATGAGATGCAGAAAATCCTGCCGGGAAGCTGGCATTCTTGGCCAGTGGAGACAGAACGAACATCCAACTACGTCCACTGAGCTTCCATGGCCTGAGTATAATATTGGTCAGGGAGAGGAGGGGATGAAAGCGGACCCAGGAAAGCATACGCAGGAGCAGCTTGAATGCCAGACATATTCAGCTACAGGTGGTTCGGGGACAAGTAGGCAATGTTCAGGTCGACCTTAAATAAGCGCGCTTTTAGAGTGATCAACGAGAACAATTGACTAGCCGAATTATGGCACTGGTAATGGGAATTGTGATGAGATGACGGATGTATATGACAGTATGCAGGAACTTCGTAGTCTTCAGATAATTCAACGAGAACGATTGACCAGCCCGAATTATGGCGCTGGTGAATGAAATTGTGATAAGATGACGGATGTATATGACAGCATGCAGGAACTTCGTAGTATTTAAATAGATTCTCGGACACCGGACCGCCATGGCTTGCTGTAACGCACAATATGGAGTTGGATTCGAAGACTATTGATAACGAACTTTATATGAAGTCTGCAGGCATACTTTCCGAGATAAGTAAATAGTACAAAGATAAAAATGAAATGAAAACACATGCGTAGCAACGATGGCAATGGCGCGCTACCAATCAGAAGGAATAAGAATCACACAAACTTCTCACTCAAAGAGAGTCATAGAATGTGGACACTCCGAAGTCCACATCCACACCTTCCATAGCTGTTCCAACACCCCATGGCTGGACGGCAGGGAAGGCTATGCTGTCGCCGACTTTACCGCCTTCGAAGCCTGGAACAACACTGACCATACGAACAGAGCCCTTCATTATAGGAACAAGTTCTGCCCACTGCGTGGTCGACACCTCTTCTGGTTTATCTCCAGCCGGGAGTGGGGGTTGTATGAGCTTGGAATAACTTCCTAGAATAGTGGTAGTGGCTGGGATGCTTATTGATGATAAAATAGGGATTGGTTTAATTGAAGCTTTGAAAAATGGAGTCGACGATCCTGGAAGAGTAACGCTAAAGTTTGTGGTTCCATTTGTTCCGGGACTATAGTCAAAATCGGCTACTTGTTCTGTAGCGGCGATGTTAGTTCTGTACGCATGTAGTCGCTTGCGAACGTACTTGGGATATTCCAATTTCGGCGCCCTAGTCCGAGGTTCTTTTAATAGTGCCATGATGTAATTCAAGAATAAGAACCGACCATTCGCAGTTGACTCCTTGCTTGAGACATAAATCCTCGTAATGCGGAAGCCGACGTTTCCGTTCGCATACTTCCACCTTCCAGGAACATAAATTAATTCGTCATCTGCGTCAATACTATAAAAACTTGAATGCCGTCATATCAAGAGTATGAAAGACTCACAAGGCCCTTGTGAATTACAAACAATATTAATATTAACACTAACAGATAAAAGTGATATGCGTACCAACGGGGCTATCTGTATAGGACACCAGCTACAGCAATACTCAGCGGTGTCCTCAGTTTTCAGACAGCGAGGTCACATACCTGTATCTGACCTGGTCCACCTATAAATTCACCTCCAGTAGTCATGATATCCGCTTCATTTGGTGCAGAAAACCCTGCTGGGAAGCTGGCAGACTTGGACAAGGGTGACAATAGAAATATCCAGCTGCGACAAGTGAGTTTCCATGGTCTAATGATTGACAACTTTGATGGGTAAAATGAAGCGAGTACAAAGACTGAAAGCGTACGCAGGGGCGACTTGAATTTCTGACATGTTTAGATGAGAGCTCAGAGGAGATTGAAGAGATGCAGTGGTGACTTAATGATGACGGTGATGCCAAAGGCTAATTTAACAACTTTACACGTGATTTCGGGAGACCAACGCGACTTGTCAGGACACGACATAATTGAACGCCATTTCCTCTGTCCATATCTTCTTGCCTTCGCCCGTAAAACCGACGAACATCGATGGCATCGATGTCACGTTATGAAACCTGATCGTCATGTCGTCGATCATCCAGATTCTCCGCGTCTGCTCCCCACTGCTCTCTGCTACACACAGTCTCCGCATCTGCTCTTTCGCACCTATATTCATCAGATCGCGCTCGTTTGCCTCTGTCTATCATACCACCATGTCCCAAGCTACCCAGCCTAAAATCTACGTCGCAGTCGTCGGCGTTGGACTTGTCGGATCTGAACTCATCAGTCAATTGCTCTCAATCCCCAGCTCACCATTCCACCTCGTGTCGCTGAGTTCGTCCAAGCGCACTATATTCCAGGACAAGGCCCCCATTGGCGCGGACTGGAAATCATTGCTTGATTCATCCTCTGAGAAGCCGGATTTCGAGAAGCTTACCCAAAACTTGGCTAAGCTAAACCAACGCGTCGCGGTTGTTGACAACACATCATCAGAGGAGATTGCTACTTTGTATCCCAAATGGCTGCAGGCAGGCTTCAACGTCATCACTCCCAACAAAAAGGCATACTCAGGCGATGATGGACTCTACGAGGCTATCATCACTACTAGCAAGGCTTCGGGGGCGAAGTTCTTGAATGAGGCTACTGTTGGTGCAGGATTGCCTGTTATTTCAACGTTGAAAGAGCTCGTAGCGACTGGAGACAAGGTGTGTTGATACAAAGCGTCGTTATGGATGGCAAACTAACTAAGATTATTTAGATTGATAAAATTGAAGGAGTGTTTTCCGGAACGATGAGCTACATCTTCAACGAGTTCTCGACCGGAAAGGCTGATGGACCAAAGTTCTCCGAGGTCGTCAAAGTTGCACGTGAAAAGGGATATACAGTACGCTCTTTCACCTCCATCGACTTATGTACGGCAAATATTTACCCTTATGCTAGGAACCCCATCCTGCAGATGACTTAAACGGTTTCGACGTCGCTCGCAAACTCACCATCCTTTCCCGAACCATTTCCTCCGGTTCCGCAACATCCACTTCTCTCCCCAACCTCAAATCCTTCGCTGCTGTCAAGACAGCCTCCCTTATTCCTTCAGCACTTGAGGGTATCCCTACCGGCGATGAGTTCATCGCACGCCTTCCCGAATTCGACGACGAGTTCGCAAAACTACGGACAGAAGCTAGCGCAGAGGGCAAGGTTCTGCGATTCGTTGGTGTGGTTGACGTTTCTGGGGGCCAGGTTCGTGCTGGGCTGGAGAAGTATGTTTCAAGACCTCTTTTGTATTCCGTCTTACTTACCAGGCATTACCTTTACGCAGATACCCTACTTCTCACCCTTTCGCCACTTCTCTTGGTGGTTCTGACAACATCATCATGTTCCATACGGAGAGATATAGCCCTCGGCCATTGATTGTCCAGGGTGCTGGAGCTGGAGCAGCCGTTACTGCTATGGGTGTCTTGGGCGACTTGCTTAAGCTTATCTGATGAGGGGAGTGTGTATTAAAGGAAGTCAATGCAAACTGTACACTATCAACAGTATCACTATGATTCCAGATATAGTTCTGCGTCTCCGTGATAAGGAATCTCTTTATTTACTGCTAACAATGTTGCTGATATTAGTAGGAAAGATTTGGGAGGTGCGTTACCGGTAATTCTTAAAATGTATGAATTGATATTAAACTAGTATTGCGGGATTCGGAATATTTCAATCGCGCTTAATCTCCCCAAGGCAGTTGTGTATACTCCTTGCAACTACGCGCCTTTGGATATCCGTCCATTTTCTAACTAGCATTAAGACTTTCTTTCATTCTTAAGGTTCCTTCTATCAATTATTGATCTCAGGCAATACAGAATGAGCATGTCGCTTAGCCCTGTTTTTGCGCGTAGAACATGAAGAACTTCAGTGTTGAACCTGGTGTATCATCCCACTCCTGCTCGACCTCCTGTAGTCTTTGATCAAACTCCTCTTCGGATTGAACATAACCAAAGCCTCCCGCATTCAAAAATGGCGTCTTTTGTCCTTTCCAAACACCAATGGCGTTGTCTCTACCGTCGATCCCATCTTGTCCGGCCCATTTTCCAAGACGGCTAACTCGCTGGTCACTGTAAACGTTGACGAATCCTGCTTCTGTCAACATTCTCGACATGTGATGAGAACAGTGAGTAAACAAGCCTCGGAAGTCGTAAAGCATGTCCGTGTATTTGCTGTGCTTCGCAGTGGCTGGTCCAGATGTTCTTTCACCGACTTCACATAGTTGAACCCATCCTCCAGGAGCAACAACGCGATATATCTCCTTCAAAGCTATAGGCCAGTCACTTCGCCGCAAGGCCGGACGCAAAAGCCGCTGATGTACTAGTGTGAATCTGTTGCTCCATTCCAAAGGCATGGAAGTAACAGATCCAGTAGATAACGTTATATTATTTGGTGGGTTGATGGGGAAAAGACGGTTTTCGATATCAAGACCAGTTAGTGAAACGGACGGAGATACCTGGCTAGCAAGTTGCAACAGCCATATCCCTATGTTCCGAAATTTAAGACGTTCAACAGCCCTGCATTCCGAGGTAACTTGCGTTCTTACCTGTACCTGTACCTGTCTCTAAGACTTCTAATTCCCCATCCAATGCTACAGGAGCATGCAGTAGTTTCCCATCGAAAATACGTTCCAGGAGATGATGTTGAAGCTCTAGTCTTTGAGAGGTGATGATCTCGGTAAGCACATGTTCATTAATCGCTCCAATCTGCACTTACCTTTCCCTTTCTAAATCGTCCGACGGGAGAACATATGCACTTCCAGGGAATGGTGTGTATATTCTAGCCTTATGCTGAATTGGAACTGTTAAGACCGCCTGAGTCTCGGGAATTGACACTTCTTGATCTAAGGACGTCATGTATATTGAGTGTCGTCAACAGTCTAGTAACGAGGATGATACGACGGCTGTTTTTATGTATTTCTCGAGTAAAGTGCCTGTACAGGATGAAGAAATGGAACGATAAACACATACTCTCGAGTTCGTGTCAAAAGTAACATATTTTGACGTCCCATGACCTTATTATCGCCGAAAGGAAAGTGTTAATATCTCCCATGTCAACTAGTATTACTTTCAGGCTGGATGCAAGCACTTATATGTTTATACATACATGTGGTCGTTCGTTACATCGCTTCCCAAAGCTAATGAGAATCGTTAATTACTTTTTGGAGAGCGAAAACAATGACGTTCCCTACTCGGCTATTTAAACGGATTCTGGAACCATCAGGTAGCTATCTCTCTCCACTTGCCTTGGGGAGGTTCTTCCCTTGTAGCTAGTGTCCCCTGAGTATTTCCTGCAATTTTGCCTGATATTCATGTGCGAACGGTGGTATACATGCTGCCTATATTTTTTCTGAAAAATTTTCTATTTCGGTGCTGAGATCGTTGAAAGATCTATTTAATCTAAAAATATCACAAAATTCAGGTGACAATTTCTCGATCTGTTCTAAATTGCCTATTCAAAACATCACCGTCTCCAACAAGTCTCCAAAACTTGTCCAAAACCCCCATCCCAAAATAAGTAACAATAATAATTTTCATTAGTTTCAGGAAGTGATGTAAGAAATTTTCATGAAATGACAAATGTTAGCTTATAGAATTCAGCTTTATAACTACGAGTATACAGCGGAAAAGGTTATCGAGACGCTGATACTTAGAAGTATAGTAATTCATTTGTTTGAATTCTTTCATGGTGGAACTGGAAGTTGAAGAATAAGAAATTAACTCCGCTTAGCGGCTGGAGATGTCACCAGAATCGCCCATGATCTTCATGAAGTATACTGCCAAATACTGTCAGTCTTTTTTTATATCTTCTGTCATGGATCTCTCCCTGACTTCATATATTAATCAGGGCTCTATATGGGTCCGTGAAGTAGTAAATTGGCGATGACTCGGACTAGAGCACATTCTTGATTGCACGAAACCCATTATACATATTAGATAGTATTTTTTCATAATATTATTGGTATTTCAATCCCTAGTGAATAATTCAATAACAATAACATCAAGCTTCAACCGGCCGATTCGTTGCGCTACGGTGTGGGGATCCTTCGACAAGTCTTAAAGTTGTTGCTTGGCAAGCCGCCTGTCGATCAATTCCTAATGTAGCAAGTGGCAGTGCCATCAGAAGCACCCGCTCCCGATACCCCTTTTGAATTTGAACTTTGCTTCGTTCTCTCCTCGTCATGCAACGTTCTCCCCGGACTCTCCTCGTCATGCAACGCTTTCTCCGGACTCTCCTCATCATGCAATGTTTCCCCCGGACTCTCCTCGTCATGCAATGTTTTCCCCGGACTCTCCTCGTCATGCAA
>ML213604.1:249352-454909 GCA_004379715.1 Crucibulum laeve
GCCTTCGCTGACGCTGCAAAGCGTGCTGTGAAAGCTGGTTTCGATGTCATTGAGATCCACAACGGCCATGGATATCTCCTTCAGTCTTTCGTTAGCCCTGCAAGCAACAAGAGGACTGACGATTATGGCGGAAGCTTCGAGAATCGGGTCCGCTTGACTCTGGAGGTTGTGGACGCTATAAGGGGTGTAATCCCAAAGGATATGCCGTTGTTCTTGAAGTGAGTGTTACTCTATTTCTAGTAAACTACCGGTATTCAACGGAATCTTAGAATTTCCGCTACCGATTGGCTTGAGGAAACCGTACCTACTGAACCGTCCTGGAGATCAGAAGATACCGTTAAACTCGCACCTCTTCTGGCTGCACGTGGTGTCGACTTGTTGGATGTCTCGACCGGCGGAAATGATCCTCGTCAGAGGATCAAATCTGGCACTGCTTATCAGGCAGATTTCGCCGAAGCGGTCAAGAAGGCAGTTGGTTCCTCTCTTCTTGTCGCTGCCGTTGGTGCTCTCCATCATGGCCTGATTGCGGAAGATGTGCTCACGAAAGGTCAAGCCGATGTTGTCTTTGTCGGACGTCAGTTCCTGAAAAATCCAGGTGCTGTATCGGCAATGGCGGAGGAGCTCGACGTCGACGTGACATGGGCACACCAAATTGGACGGGGTTTTGCTGGTCGTGTAAAGAAAGTTCTGGGAAGCGACGACACTACCAACGTGTAAATTATAAGACAGCTTCTGTTTAGTTATTTATAGATTTTGCCCGATGCTAGACCTGCTTTTGAATAAATACATGCTGTTATATAATCATTACTTATAGAAGCCTTATAAAACATCAAACATGTTCTGTAACTTTCAAAATACTGATGTGATAGGGCTATATTGCAAACTACAGGAGGGTGCGCAGAATGTCTGGGATTGGAGACGCAACGAAGGAAAGATCTATATAATTTTAACTACTCTGGTCGTTCCCTGCCATATCATTAAGCATTATTCTGCACGATCTTCGAAATGCTGCAAGTATTCCCGGACGCAGTGGCACTAGTAACAGTATAAGGCTATAAACCGTAATGTTAATATCACCAAGTAGACGGAGGAAAGCGATAGACATACGTAGGTACCAAGGTGAGCGGTCTTGCCGCACCAACCAGAAGCGGCGGTTGTTGCGGTGATTTTGACGTTGTTCTGGGCAAAGAGACATTTGAGCACAGGAGAAGCAGAAACCGGAAAGGTCAACGTACGTAGGTGATGGGCCCGAAGTTGAAAGGGACGTTTGTCAGCTGTGAAGTAGTTAGTGTGTGCTGTAATGTTATGCAGACGAAGTTAGACTGCATGTCTCAGCCGCGAATATAGCCCTAAACATAATCCTCAGAAAAAGCTGTATGCAAAACTAAAATCTATAATTACCTGTTCATGGTGCTTCCTGGAACATTAAGAGTGGTGCTTGCAGATTTGCCGTTGCTCGATAGAGTGCATGTCCAGGTAGTACCGGACTAGAGGAAATATGAGCCAGCTTCTTGCTGGTAGTCTCAATCCTTAGCATACTTACAGACGTGAACGAGAAATGGACTGTATCGCCAGGGTATACGTTGAATCCATTACCCCATGGCAAGGAAGGAGTTCCATAAAACCCATCACCTTTGTCGACCATTTAAACTTCCTCATATTCAGACCAGCTAGGAAGCATACGTACCAATCCACCATGTCCCACTACGTCCATCAAGCACTGCCTGAAGCACCCCATTACCACTCTGTAATCCAGGCCAGACGTACGGCGTTCCTCCAGCTTGGGGGAGCTTGGGAACGACTAAGTCTCCAGACATCGCCGTGAATTGGGTCGCATCCCATTCCACAGTATACCAATCCGCTGCACATACAGAGGAAATGAGAAGGCCAAGGCCGAGTGTTAGTACTGCCAACATCATGGGTGAAAACCTGCGGATATAGAAACGGAAATGACGAAGAAACAACAGGTTTATACAAGCTATACGGCCCGCCTCGGACAAACAATGCTTCGATACGAATGCTCGGATGAAGTATGAGCGCGTTGTTAGCAACTCATGATTTTCCGTTGGTAGTCAGGAGTCTCGATGGAGTGGTGTCGAAGATACTCTTTTGTTGGAAGAGAAGGATCCGAGCTTCAGCCAAAGTTACGGAGTGGCTTTGATAGAAGAGCCGTGCAGCATGTGGTCGAGAGCATGTGCAGAAGCTCGAGTGTTGAACCAGAAGTTGGTCTTCAGAATATGTATGTCAAAACTTCTATTACGCTCAGACTGAATATTTCTATGTAAGAAAAGGCGAAAAGACGCGTCAATATTGGATTTCGGATAAATGGCGAAGAGATGTAGACGTACAAAGTTCAGTTATCACGCCTCGTTCTCAGAAGTAAGCGGTCCGACCATTGCACTACAACACACGTCACGCAACGGCCCTCAACACAAAATACTCGACGCTCGTCGCCGACAAGATGAAGCGGTCAGTATTTGTCGGCGAGGTTGTGTCATACTGTGTTCAACCGCATCCGACCGATAATCAACGTCATCGGATTGCACCGCGTTCGTCCTTCCGGGAGTGCTGTCAGGATGGTTGGATAGTACTAGAACACTCATGCGCAATACAGCGTTGATATTCGAAAAGAATAAGCATACGAGCAGAGTTTCTATTGAAGTAGAGATGCGCGTTGAAGTGAACGAATTTGAGAGGGATTATTATCGCTTGTCGACGTGATTGCAAACTGAACCAAACAAATTACATCGGCGAACGCTGGCAACCGAAGACTGGCTTTCTTCACTGACTCTGACATATCCTGCCCTTTATCGCATATAATCCTTGCCGTCTCCCCTGTGCACGGTACTCAAGACCGTTAGACAACCTAATATCCCCCTCCTTGCTTATTATTCAAATACATCGAGATGCTCTCAAAACGGATCATTGCCGTCGCGCGCGGTCGCGGTCTCCTCAACGCACAGAGGGTGCAGCGGGCATCTGCACTCAGCATGTCAAGAGGCTGGTACGCGTAGTTGAATTGTGTTCAACAAGAAAGAGCAAAGTTTTAAAGCATAATTTGCATGTAGGGAAGTCGCCGGTGTGCATGCTCAACGCGCGCAATTCCACTCCTCACGTCTCTTGCAGGGTATGTTCATTACTGCTCAATGCTTCGAGATGGGCTGGAACTCAAGGGCGATGTTTAGCGGAGACCGTCAAGGTTCCCCAGATGGCAGAGTCAATTAGCGAGGGTACTCTCAAGTCATGGTCAAAACAAGTTGGCGACACCGTTGCTGCTGACGAGGAGGTTGCAACCATCGAAACTGACAAGGTATACTTTCGTTTCTCTGTCTCTCCAGTGTACAAGCACTGCCAAGGATGCTAAGCTCTTCTCGAACATATTGCTCACCTACGTCATTTTGCTTAGATTGACGTATCGGTTAACGCGCCTCAATCCGGCAAGATCGTCAAGCTACTCGCAAACGAGGAGGACACCGTAACAGTAGGACAGGACCTCTTCGTAATTGAACCTGGAGAGGCCGGTGAATGTATGTTCAGTTTTTCGTTATCTTGAGATAAGCTCGCTCGGCTAACATCAAATTTTCAGCCGCTGCGCCTCCCCCACCGAAGGAAGAAGAAAAAGCAACCGAGGACAAGTCCAAAGATGAATCAGAGCCCACTGATCAGCAAGTTGACAAGAAGATGCCTGAACCCCCTTCTCCATCAAAAGAGGGCGACAAGAAGGAGGGTGGACGCGTTCCTCCTACACCTAAACAGGAGAGCAAGAAAGAGGAAAAGAAGGAGTCAAAGAAGGATGACAAGAAGACTGCTGCACCACGACCTACCACTGGTAGTCGTGGCGAGACTAGGGTACCCGTTTACGCGCTGTCTTGCGCCCCTTTTCTAACCAGTATCGGAAAACCAGGTGAAAATGAACCGTATGCGTCTGCGCATCGCCGAGCGTCTCAAGGAATCCCAAAATGCCGCTGCCTCATTAACGACTTTCAACGAGATCGACATGTCTTCGCTCATGGAAATGCGCAAAAAGTACAAGGATTCCGTTCTCAAAGAGCATGAGGTGAAGCTTGGCTTCATGAGTGCGTTCGCCAAGGCCTGCACTCTCGCTCTGCGCGATATCCCCGCTGCCAATGCCAGCATTGAGGGTGAAGAGATCGTATACCGCGATTATGTCGATTTGAGCGTGGCTGTTGCGACACCCAAGGGTCTTGTCACCCCTGTGGTGAGGAACGCAGAGAGTATGAATTTCATCGAGATTGAGAAGGAGATTGCTGCTCTGGGCAAGAAGGTGCATGGAATTGCTTTAGCAGTTATTACGAAAAGTTGCTGATGTTCCTTTCAGGCAAGAGACGGTAAGCTCACCCTCGAAGATATGGCCGGTGGAACCTTCACCATGTATGCGTTGTGTGCCTACATCGCTCCTTGCTAGCGCTTACCAACATTTGCAGCTCCAATGGTGGTGTTTTCGGCTCTCTCTATGGTACTCCTATCATCAACCTTCCCCAAGCTGCCGTCCTTGGTGAGCATTGTTGCATTTCTTGGCTACTAATTTTCTCCAATTCCATATGCTCATCCTTCGCAATTTAGGCATGCACACCATTAAAGAGCGCCCCGTCGTCGTCGATGGTCAGATCGTCATCCGTCCTATAATGGTTGTTGCTCTCACATACGACCATCGTCTGTTGGACGGCCGTGAGGCTGTTACCTTCCTTGGTAATTTATTTATTTATTACATTCACCTTCGAATCCAGCTTACTGACTGTCCACATTCAACCATCAGTGAAAGTCAAAGAATTCCTCGAGGACCCTCGCAAGATGCTCCTCGTCTAAAGGATTTCCTAGAGGCATGCGTACATGCTCAGCATTCCCGTCCTTCGGATAGACACTGTGCATGACACGTTATGGGATGGAAAACAATTCGAAAGCTTGTATAACCATTCGTTTGTTTCCGTCGCTTTTACTTCCTTCAAACGAACACAACTCATATAGTCCTATTTTTAATATACACACCTTGTTCTTTGCTTATTAGAAAGTATTTCAGCGTCAGAGGGATAACGTCTGTGGTTTGTGTTCTTAAAACTTGTGTATAATTGCCTGAGGCAAGAGAATATATGTTCCATCTTTGTGAGTCGTTCTGTTGCTACAGTCCTTCTGTGATGGGCTGATGCAACGCTGCTCAGTCATTTTCTTGTACGGTTGATCTCTGCGTCGGCTAAGTAACTTCATGGGAGGCAATATCTCTCGTGATACGGTTCTGGGAATGATGTCGAAGGTTTAAGCATACATTAAAGTTCATCTGTGCACAGTACGCTTGAATAACGACCAAGAACGCTTATGGCTGTGTTTTCTCGTGACTTCCATTTGGTATTGTCTACTTTTTTTTTTTTTTTTGGGGGGGGGGGGGGGGGGGGGGGGGGGGCATGTTGTGCTACGGCAGCTTTGATATCAGGAGGTGCAGTCATTTATCAATGCTGCCGATTTTTGAGAGCGCGGAGTGATGGAGCACTTAAATGGCTTAGGATACCTAGATGAAATCATGCCAGGTCAGTCTACTTCAGACTAATGTATCTCGATGAATGTGACGCTCACGTTTGCATTCCTGAGGTATATTCTCCCGAAGGCTCTATTATGCAACCGTTCTCATCTCTAGCCTTCTCTATCTTGAGAGTTGCAAGGATCGATGCAATAGTAATCCACATTGAAGACCAAGCTATGTCTTGTCCGGGGCAAGCTCTTCGTCCGAATCCGAAGGCAACGTCCGGGTGTGGGATTGCGGGATTTAGTTCATTTCCTTGCATGAACCGATCTGGTAAAAATAGGTGGGTATTCGGGCCATATGCCTCCTTGTCGTACATGATTGCCCTATCAATAGCCTGTTAACAGTTTCTATGCATTTTATTTCAAGTCTTCATACCAAGCGTTTCCAACTACGACGGATCCTGCTGGAATATAATAGCCTTCGTACGTGTCATCTTCCATCAGCCGATGTGGGATGGCTTAATTTATTATACCCCGTGTCGTTCAAATCATTGTATACTCGATAACAAACGAACAGCGTACCCATTGGCGTGACTGGCTTCCACCTTAACACTTCCTTCAGAATCGCGTCCACGTAAGGCATCGATCCAACGTCGTTGAAATCAGGAAGCCGATCTCCTGCGGTGGCAACGTCCACGGAGGCTTGACCCTTTGCCTGGATTTCAGGATTTTGCAACATGGCGAGGAAGAAAGTTCCAAGTGCAGAGACTGTCTATTTCCAAGCGTCAGCTGCTAGCCCTTTAGGCGATTCAAGACCAATTACTGTATCTGCGCCAGCTGTTACGAGAATGATGAGTCATCTCCCTCTATTGTATGTGAAGGAGGATTGGTTTACCATTATATATAGTTGCTAAAACATCTCTGAGAATGAGCTCCTTCTCGTGACCTTGGGAGCTTCCGTCAGCATCTAGAATACTAGAAGCAATCGACGGATTTGCCGTGCCGTTCATCTGAGCTGTAGTTCATATCAAGTGTATCTTTTCATTTTGAAGACGTACCACTGATTTTTTTGCATATTCGAAAGGAACCTCGAGCATTGCAACAGATAGTCTCTTCCACTCTTTGGCCTGCCGCTTGAAGGTCATCCCAGGGAGCCATGATGGCAAGTGTCGTAAGGCAGGGAATACATCCACAAGATAATAGCCCCACTCTGCTGCGACCACCTCACATTTAAGAGCCGCTTCAGAAAGCTGGACGTAGGGGTCATCCTCAACTTGTATCTTAATCCCGTATGCAGTGGATAGAATGATGTCGCCGCTCATGCTACCAAGGGTAAGTAAACTCTTTAATATTCCACGTATCTTTTTACTTACTGCCGCAGGTGCCACATGTAATCATCTGGCTTTTCCAAAAGACGTTCCAGTAGAGTACGGGCTGCTTGCAATGTTCTTGGACGATAAAGCATTGACTTGGGAGGCTGAAGTTCTTGTGTGAATAATTTTCGACGATCCTTCCAAGCCTTCCCGTACGGAATGAAACTGAATTCCCAACCAAATCCCATTCTAGCAGGACGTCAGCATTCAAAGAGGGCCTTGAGATATCTAAAACTAACAGGTCATTCAGCATTCGGAAACGTGGTCTATAATTTTTATCTATCAGTCGGGTTTCTTGAGGATAAGGTGTCCATACTACCTGTCCGAATATATTGCGGAACGTCTCTCAAGCAGCTCGTGTGTCGCCTTTCTAGAATTCAACACAATCATAGGAGTTCCGGCCAGGTTCAGGTGAATTATATCCGAATCTAACGAGTTCCAATATTCAGGATACACAAGCTGAACAACTACATTTTCTTTACAGATAAACCGTTGCAACGCTTACCAAGTTGATCTCCCCAAGCTTTATAGGTTATCCAACCGTCTTTACTTGGTAGTTGAAAGATATTCCCGATAATTGGGAGTCCTCGTGGACCCGGGGGCAGTTGCCGACCATTTCGGCGCACAAGAGCATAGACGAGCAAAGCTGAGGCTATGACTGTCAAGCTCAGTAACTGAAATCCAGAAATCGACATCGGGAGTTTAAGATAAGAAAATAGATATCGACGACACTATCTGATACCGAGGTCCAGGTAAGGGCTTGCTTCTAGTCTGTAGCGCCGTGGGAGTGGGAAATTATACCGCCCCCATAATAGTAGAATTGATTTAAAGAGGCCTATCTCTGCACAGTCAGACGACAGGTACAATCCAATGCCATTTGGTCTATTATTAATGCCGCGGAAATATACTGACATTCTGGGCTTTAGAAAATCCCATCTCTAAGCTAAAATTGGGATGTTTGTTCCTATCGTCAGAAATACGAACGAGTTCAAGAACCAGCTTGAAGGTAGTTAGGGGATGATTAGCACGTTGCACCTCGAAACGGTGATACAGCACCATCTACGCTGAAATTAACTTGCAGGAACAATCCGATACTCCGCCATTGACATCACCCATGTCTGGCCAGAACGCTTTCAACCTGCAAGGAAAGGTTGCAGTTATCACTGTGAGTGCTAAAGAATGATTTCATGAATGTCGTTAATGACAAAACCTGCGTGTTAGGGTGCAGCTAGTACGTACCCAACGGTATTCTCGTCACAATGTACCCTATTGGCTCATTTGATTCTTTACAGGTGGAATAGGCCTGGAAACCAGCAAGCTTTTCCTGCGATCAGGCATCCAAGGACTTGTACTCGTCGATCGTTCCAAAGAGGCCCTCAAGAAAGCCTTTTCCGAATCTTCGGAGAGTGATTCGCAACTTTGCGAATTTGTAGAAGCCGATGTCAGTAATGAAGACTCCACAAAATTATACGTGAAAACAGCCGTAGATCGTTGGGGAAGGCTGGATATTTGTGTTTTGAATGCGGGAATATGTGAGCCGCGCTGTGGGATTTTAGAAACGGAAGTATCGACCTGGGAGAGAATAATGAGTGTTAATGGACTTGGGGGTGGAGTCGTCCTTTCCCTTAGAACCCAAAGAAAACAAACTGAATTTGCGTGTAGTGTTTCTGGGGATTAAGCACGCCGGAAGAGCAATGAAGGATAACCCGGAAGGTTCCTCCGGATCCATCGTCGTCATTTCCTCTCAGCTCGGACTAGAGGGTAAATGCATCTGTTCACAATGTCACACTGCATGTTTGACAAGCCTTCATAGGGGCACCTGGGTTATCCGCTTACTCTGCTTCTAAATGGGCCGTGCGTGGGCTGGCTCTGACTGCCGCTGAAGAGCTCACTCCGCTTGGAATAAGGGTGAACTCAGTTTGTCCTGGGCCTATCCACACGCCTTTGCTTGATGCCTTCGAGAAAGAATCGTGGCCTGTCATGGCAGGTAAAACGTTAATGAACCGCCTTGGTAAGCCTGAGGAGATTGCCAATGCCGTGCTGTATTTAGCTTCGGGTGCGTCATCGTAAGTGATAGTCTTCTTTCCAGCTCAATGCAGAATAATTTATTTTTGGTTGCGTACAGCTTTTGCTCGGGAACAACGTTAAAGGTCGATGGTGGTTATTCAAAATTCGGATAAACACATTGAACGAGAACTAGTATGCTTTAGTCAAATGACAATGTTAGCACATTATTCCGTTAGCGGTGGAATTTAAATATCCTGCGGAAGGCCTAAATACAGCATCTAGAACCCGATGCATGGAAACGTTGTAAGCCACAATAGGATTATAATACAATGAATTTGCTTGCGATTCTCGTGTTCCTCGGCTTCTACTTATAATGACTAACTTCCGATTTATTGCCCGTCTTAATGGGAACCAATGCGCTTGAAAAGACATACATCTACAAAATAAGAGGAATAGAATGAAATGATGCCAGTTGTATGGACGAACCTGGTAATTTTTGAGTATTTGTGTTTGTACTTTGTAATATACAACATTGTCTGTAGCACTGACTTCGAGTCTTGCAATGGGTTGCTATATCGGCAATTACCGATGAGAACAACATAAAAATTAATTTGAACAGTGGATCCAGAATTGCTCTAGTTTCTCATAACGACCAGAGAACAAGGAACAATGGGTTCGAGTTTGGCAGAGAAGCTGTATGGTACTATTGTATTTTGAGAGCGATGATCCATCCCTCACATCGTAGTTGAGTAGTTAGAGTGGCGAGCTTGAAGCCACTCTCGTTATTGTTCTTGCCAAATTGCAGATGCCAAGGAGTCGAAGCCGGATACTAGAATTTAAAAATACAATAAGCCACGATCTCGTGTCAGAGAAGCCCAATTATCCATTTGTATATCCTTGTTTTATTTCAAGGGTGTTATCTTGGGCGGAGGTGCATAATTCGTAATTATGGACAACGATTCAGGCTCGGACCTCAGAGCGAACATAAGAAATCAGAACAATGGACGATTTCGCGGACAACAAACAATTGATCGGGGCGTTAGTAATGGCTGTTTTACTATGTTTGGTTCGGAGGGTGTAGCGCTCGTCGCTTAGTAGCTCAGGTGCCCAGTGCCGGTGTTCATTGTACACGGTGAGGAGGTGGCTGTGAATGCCCACTGGAAGATTAAAATCAGAACGACCAGATTTATTTCATTGCTCAGAGGGGCGAATGATGATGATATAACTGACTTTCTGTGGGGAGCTCGTTACTCTGTGAACGTAATGATCTCCTTATGATATCTGAAAAGAAAAGAAAAGAAAGAGTGAAAACATGATAGGCAAAACATCGAACTCGACAATATACCGCTTCCTATGTTTCCCATGCCACTCCTTCTCAAATCCTACAATATACATCCTGTGATCATCACGCCAATTAAACTTTCGAATTTTGCTTTTCATTTAACAGCATGATCAGTATCACCCTGTATCACTACGAGTCCTGCTACACCTCCTATCGTACTTCAACTGAGTTCGATGATTGGGTTTAGCTATTATTGTAGCTCCACTGCATGGCTCGACTCGTACGACCAAAATACCCTAGCCATAGTCTAACTCGTCAGTGGTTATTGATAGAGTGCCTGATAGAACACAGGAAGCAAAGTTCAAATCTAGGGACATATAGTCGAGTTTGTGTCTATGCTTAGCCCTTCTCAACTGCAGTCGGTATAGATACATTACGAGAAGCAGGCACCATCTACTGCATATCTAATGGCGCCGAAGACAGCGAATGGCATATAAAATTTCACTATCACCGAAGGCGCGTGATACAGCTTATCTGAGAGTGTGCGAATCATGGGTTATAGTGAGATGCTTGGATGTGTTCCAACGTATTTTAAAGTTACGATATAAAAATAAATTTTGGGGATGACGACTCGGAAGCAAGGTACATTATAGATATTACCATGTCTAAGAACACTCAGCATGCAGAGTCATCCAGAATGGCTGACAGAGCACATGCAACACCGCTTCTCGCTTCCGTTCCGAGTGAACCTACCGACCCTCCGAGGCGGTATCGGTAGGGTATCAGTCTCGGTGTCGGCTTGTCGCTTTCCTGTTCGGAGTTCTTTGAGGGGTATAGCTTACCATCATACTTCGACGTAAATCTAGGATGAGCTCATAGAAAGGTTATGCGAACCTCGAGGCGGTCGAGGCTTGTGGGCCATGAAGAAGGTGAGAGGAAGGAAGAAACGGCAGAGGAAGAAGCAAGCGAGAGGACGACGAGTTGGGACGGCGGGAATGTGATTGGAATTATCCGAGAAGCGGTGGGAGCCAGAATGGAAGCGCAGCGGTATTGGGAGGGAAGTAAAAGTGTCGTGTGCTGGACTGGAACACGTCAGACCGACGAGCGGACACGTTCAGCAATCCGAGGTAAGAGGGAATGTTCAGTGGGTTGAGTGATAGAAGCGTGGCTGACACTGCGTCGTATCGAAAGATGCACCGGCGAGAAAGGACTGAGGAAGGAACGCGAGTTGCTGAAGCCGTGAGCAGCGGACGGAAAGACGGACGGACAGACGGAAGCAAAAGAGCTAAGACCAAATGTCACAGTTCGAGTGTTCAAGCGGTTGGTTGATGTACCGGGTGCCGCCTTGCTCGTACGGGTCTTCATGTTAATGTTTCGTAATTCGCAGTAATGTCAGTGTAAGTGGTTGAAAGAAAGAAGAAAGCGTTGAGGGTCCGAAAGCTGGCGTTCAGGAACCAGTACCGCCCATTGTTAAAAAATGTAACGAATAGACAGGTGAATTGATGTTTTTTATGTTGGGAATTCGATGCAAGGGGAAAAGTAGCAATGATAGACAGACAGACAGACAGGGGGTTTCGGAGGTAAATGAAAGATGGGGTGCTGCTTACCTCTTACTTCTATATCTTATCTTATCTTATCTTGTCGCAATTCGGGTTATAAAGCTTCCTCACCTCTAGAATTTGATCTCAGCGATGGAGGAGTAGGCGAAAGAAGACGACTAAGGAGAGTTATCGGGTACACACAGTCTCTGGAGGAGTTTATGAGGCGGGAGGCGTCGGTCGCATCTTATCTCGAAGTTGACTGCGCACTACTGAGAAAACCGTTCCCACTGAGAAGGGTTTTGAGCCACTTTGCGCCCACTTCGTGATGGGGCGTTGGTCGAGAACCCAGCTAGTGTGAGAGTCGTTGATGCCAATTGGATTGGATGGAGCGAGCTCGAGGGAAGGGAGAGGGGACGGATGCATGGATATGGTTTCCTTGGAGTTGGTGCTTCAGCGCTGATCTACAGTGGTGCAATGGTGTATTAAGATTGCCTGATAATTGATAGCGTTGAATAGGCGAATTCTAGCCGTCTCTGGAGCTAAACATATCAATGATCAAATTCAATTCACTGGAAACGCATCAGTTGATCAAAGCGTTGAAGGGAGGCTTTAAGATCACGCAAGCCTCAAGGCGTATGTTTGCAGGGAGTTTAAGGAAACATTCTAAATCTGTCGTGGTTCTAATTGCTGCTAGGGTTTAAATGAATGGGGAGCATGACGGCAGCATGCTGGATTTGGGGAGCACGGATGGCGCGTGTTCGAGGGGAACCTAGATGTGACAATTCTGATTAGAGTACCCAACACTCCACTCCGCGAATGGGGCGTTACAGTACTGGCTCCACGATATAGAGTCGGTGGTCACGGCGAGGATCACGGCGAGATTAGACGGAGGTCACAGCGAAGATACTTGGTTTAGGTGGGGAGTGGATTAGATTGGGGCCAGGAAGGGGCTGGGCAAGCGTCAGCTGCCACATGCGTCTGTGCGTGTAATTGTTGATGCTTGTAGCTTAATTATCAGAGGAAGAACAGAAGAACGGATGGCAGGATGTTCTTTGCTGCGAGATGAAGGAACGCAGGTAACGGGTGTGATATTGTGATTAGATGGGAATACAAATGGTAGGTTGTGCTATTATTCAATTGTGGGGGAGCGTTGGCAGGAGACCTTGAGGCGGAAGCGAGGATCTGCAACGGTGGCAGTTTGGTAACAGAGTGCCATTGTTGACTCTTGTTATTGTGATTGACGGCGGATGATGTACGATGAATTAGAGAACAAGAGAGCTGTTGGGCCGTGTGTCTCTAGTGGAGAGCACTGCGGAGGACAGTGACTGAGGAGTGCGCAGAGTGAGTAAGACGAGACGGACGACGACGAACGAGAGAGGACTGAATGGGGACGGCGATCGGCGATCAAATGAAGTCAGGGACACGTGAGATTGCGATCGAAGAATGAAGTAGGGAAGAGGATGGCCCGTGCTCGATCGGCCAACTCCGCGAAAAAGCCAAACACTAGCAAGCTGAACGCTGTGCGGTTCTGGTGTGAGATGAGTTCCCCCTCACGTTTCCCATATTATCACTCACTGCACATCATTCTCCTCTCGCCTGCCCCGTTCCCCCGTTCCCCCTCCTCCGCTCCTACCAATTTCTATCTCTCTTCCCCCCTCCTCCTTCAACCATGATGCTCGTACAGAAACAACCAACGTTCTCGCTCTCACACCCCGCACCCTTCGCTCATCACAGGAGAATGCCCTCGGCACCCGTTGTCGTACAAGCGACACGCACCCCAGGGCTCCTCTCCCTCTCAAAACCCCAGCCAGTCCAACGCCCACTTCCTCAGCGAGTGCCATCTTCAAACCAGCGGCACAACATCAAAGGCTCTCCCAAACCCAAACAGGCGCAAGTGGCCCGTGCACCTCTGTGGATCCCCGCTGAATTTGTCGAGAAGAACACTCCGAACGCAGCAGTTCATGTATCGCCGTCGCCGCAGCCCCGGGGAAGGGCCCCGAAGAACCCCAAAGATAAGCTGATCAACACGGTGAAAAGGTAACTCGTCTGCGCTATCCCTCAGTCTAGTCAAAACCACTAACCTAGAATATGGCACCCAGGAGTGCATCCCATTCTTCTCTTCGTGGCAAGCATGGCCGCCAGCCTTCCCCTCCCATTCAGCAAGACTCCTCGCAGGCAGAGGTTCCCCCTTCAATCCAGTCCAACATTTTTGACCCATTTCTCGATGATTCCCAATCTTCACCCCCACGCAACATCCCAACCGTACCTTCCGCGCCCGCCTTGGCCTCCCGTCCATCTGGTAAACTCGCCCGCCGCCGTCAACAGCAACAGGCTTCGTCTGCTACGCCTGCTCTTGTCACACCGCCAGCCACGCCCACTCCGAGCCACGCCAAGGCCATTCCCGTTCCCAAACGCACCGTCGTCCGCCAACCCCAGACGGTCAACCAAGTCTCCCGTTCCGATCCCGTCCTCTCTCACATGCCTGCCCGCCCGCGCGTACACAACAAGCGTGGATCCGTAGACGTCTTCCCCATTTGCGACGACCTCACCGACGCAGGGGACATGTCTGAAGTCGAGCCAACTACTCCACCTGCCACGCCCACGCGCAAGCCTGCCCCATCTCCCGCCACCTACGGATACGCAGGGTACGAGTACACCAATGCCCCGCTCACTGCGCCCCTGTCCAGCCGCAACCCTGCCGCATTCCCGTTCAACGTCCACCACTCGCCTTCCCCTGCCTCTCATGCAGCCAGGAAGCCCGCCCGCCGCAATCACAAGCGTGCACCTAGTGAGGGAGTGTTCAACATGAGTTCGGACGAGGAGCTTTCTACCGGTCCCGGAGGGTCGATTCTCAACCCAAGTGTTCAGGCGCTCTTTGGACTTGTGCGCACCCCGGCACATGTGCAAATGTCCACGACCCCGCCGTCGTCCCACTACTCGTATGCACAGGGCGGCTATCCCTCTCCTTTCTCCACTCCCGTACCAGCACGTGCTGTGCCTGCCGCTCACCACGGCGCCGGTGGTGCGATGAGCGCTGCTGAGCGTGAGGCGGAACTCGAGAAGGAGGCGGAGAGAGAGGTCAAAGGATACTTTGCGAGCTCGCTGTTCCAAAACTCGCCGAGCCCAGAGGAGCTCCCGGATCCCGTGTTCCTTTAATTCCCCTTTTTATTTCACGCTTTGACTGTTGGTTAGAGAAAAGATTAGAGGTGCGATTGGCTTCAGCCATGTTTCCACACTCTTTGGATATATACTTATACTTCCCTTCAGCTCTTGGGATAATTTCTAGATTTTTATTTTGCCGCTCTCCCCTCCTCCATTTCCCTTACGCACGCCTACACGCAGCCGTCACCTGCCCGCCCGCAACCTCCTAACCTTCTGATACCCGGAAGAAAAGAATTACCCCACGAATAGCAACACCCTGCGCTCAAAATCAATCTGCCATTGTACTACTATCGCAAAATGATACCAGCAAACATCACATATTTTAATCGTTATTCAACACATCTAGTATTTCTTTTCTTCGGGGTTTCTCGGGTTTTTGGGGGTCCAGGTTGGTCGGCTGGCTACTGGTTTTTGAAGGATCGTCACGTTGTGGTTCGATTTTTGGGGAGCCGGGTATGGGGAAACTTCTACCCGGTTCTGACGTCATGGGATCGATGTTCACGCGTCGACTCCCGCAAGCCAATTTACGACAAACAAAATGAAGAGCACAACGACGACACTGCTGCTACTGCCAATGCACTGCCAAGCGATGGAAAGACGCCTATTTGTTCAAGCGTAACTCTTCCATCGTATACCATAATACCTTGGTTTCAAATCCTTTTTTCGTTTTCGAGCATTTCGTTTTGGCATTGCATTAAACGGTTAGCGCGGGCGTGTTTTTTTCCATCCATCCATCATCACGATCGCCTCTATCAGCGATTCCTTATCATCCATCATCCACCACCAATCGTCGCACGCATCATCACTGTACGATGATCATCCATCCTAGACTGATACCCTCGGGGCTCTACTGCTTTTCTCAATACTCGCTGCTCTCGCTGTTATTTTTTGGTTATTTTCGTTTACAGGTTCTCTGACGGGATCCTTGTAGACGAAATCCGTATATCTGGTTTTGGCTAGTTTTTCGTTCAGGACATCCGATCACGCTTTTTGGGATACGCGTATGCGTAGCCTTCCTTCACTCTTCCTCTCCTCCGACTACCCCGACTTTCATACTCTCCGCCATACTCACCAACACCACACTTGCACCATTCCACCCGCCTCCATCCCTACCTCCTTTTTGCTTCCCAGCAATGTGTTTTTACAGATCGCTTCTTTTTCTCTCAACTCTTCAAGGATTGTATAAAAGTATGGAGCCCCGGAGCGGTGACTCTGTTATTGTATATGCTGTCGCGTGCGGTGGGCCGATACCATCCCCTAACCTCTTTCCTCGTCACCTGTACTTCGCCGTTATCCTTATCGACGTCAAGCATGGAGAGGGGTACCCACCGCCGCGGTATTTATTGCCCAACCCACCAAACCATTTAGATTGCCGGAGCGAATTTGTAGCCTTATCATCGTCCCCGAGCGGAGACCGTATCATTATTGTCTTCCTTCAAGTAGCTGGGGATCGACGGGTGGCAGCGACTGCGTTTCTGCTTCACATAAATCATCATCAACAACAATGAACCACTCCTCGTTTTATCTGGCTACGCGTTCTATTTTGGTATTGCGTTAATTATTGCAATTGTGACAACACCTGGCATCGAGCAATGTTTCTCCTTTTTATCTCTTTTCCTCTCTCCTTGTCTTTGCCTTTTCATCTTCTTTTTACTTGTTACTACGTGCATTCACGAACCCCCAATTGAACTTTCATATTGATCTATATATTCTTTTTACTTTTAACACCCGCTTCTTCCTCGCGAACCGTGTCTTGTTTCACGGGCGTTCTTTCCTCTGCTCATTTCTCTGGGCGCCCGTCCCCGTTACTTGTCACCCTTTCTATTACGATTTCCATTCGTCATGCCAACCCCCACAGTGTATCAAGTATCGATCTCGCTTGTTTCTTTTTCATCGCTCATAGTCGTGCAATTCTCTTTATCATTCTTCTTTTCATTTACCTACGATCTTCTTGGCTACCGCCGTTACCCCGTTCTACTGCGACCCCCTTACCTCCTGACCTCCGTGCGCGTTACCAACTGTTTGTTTCTTGTTCTCTTCGGCATGTCGTGGTGAGTGCCTACCTTCATCGCTATCGTTCATCCTTACTCATCATCAACGCATACAGGTTCACCGCTTGCCACTATCGCGCACCCTTCTCCTCTCAACGCACATTCTACGGCAAACAACAACACTACATATCTTTGCTTCATAATTCCCGTGCAACTTCACATTTCATAAGGACAAAACCAAAGCAATTAGATTGTACATATACTGCAGTTTCTCAATTTTCCTTATCTTTTTCAACTGTCGCATGCCTCCCTCCCCTTATACATCTTTTCTATCCGCTCCGCCAACCCTTTCCCTTCACACTTCCCACTGCCCTTGTCGCATCGCATTATACATATACACATACAACTCCCACCACTGCACTTACCACCTGCACATACACTCTTTCCCTGCTCACCTTCCCCTTCGACGACGCTGCCTATCACAATTCAGGGGCTGAGAGTGGGAAGAGGCATACGTACATCCTACTACTTGAGCTTTGCTCAATACCGACACTCATTTTAGTTATCTTTCTAGTCCAGTATATACAGTACTTTACGTAGGTACATAAAAGGAATGAATTGAAATTGAGATTTTATTAACTGCCTTTGTGTTGTTTCAATTGTGTTGAACTCCTTGTAACATTTGATATGTGGTTTGTTATAAACGAACCAACATTCAAAGTCAACGTTGAACCACCACCATCCGTCCTCGTTTGGTATCGCCTTCAATCCCCTTCTGATTCACCCCACGTCGTAAGTCATACAACTTTTATTTTGTGTTTCCTATTCTAACTTCCTTTCCTCTTTTTTCAAAGGCTGTCGATTCAGCGAGGTGCGCCATCAGTTAAATATCATATTCCGCTCATCAGGTTGACTCTTCAATGGTAGCCACTTCACATTACGCAATGCCGGGTCAACAAGTCGTTGGATTGCTCTTAACGTACCCTCAACTCCAACAGCTGGCTTCTAATATCAAAGGCGAGCTGATTAAGGAACATATGGCATTTCCTGCATTATACGACGAAATGCACAAACACAACTGCGAGCTTTACCCAGTCAATTATCCCAATAAGAAACATTCGCGAATCCTTATGGGTCTGTACAACATCGACGCTAAATATAAACTGAATATGGAAAAGAGGGAGCAGTGGAGAATTGTCGTCACAGCAAGAGAATGGTTGATGAAGCATGGAGTGCCAGACGCCGACAAGTGTAAATTCGTATCCATTCTTAATCCTTAAAGTTACTTCCAATGCTCACAACCTACCTATACGAACAATATGCACTACAATCTGTAAGTTATAATTTGGATCGTTTGAACTTGTTCTTTAAATGTTATAATCCGTCGGCTGTCCCTGGCAAGCTTTTCGAGTCTGGGGACCAGGGCCCTGCCAGCAGAAGTTGTTTCAAACTTGTTTGGCAAACGACAAACGCTCAGCTCGCCTGTGGCCTGATCTTGACGCGTCGGGTCAATACTGACACTCTTTTGCGTCTCCAATTCATCCCACGTCGTAAGTCATACAGCTTGTATTTTACGGTATAATTCCTATCTAACTTCCTTTCCCCTTCTCTCAAAAGTTGTTGATTCATCAAGGTGCATCATAAGTTGAAATGTCACGTTCCGCTCATTAGGTTGACTCTGGAATGGTAGTAGCCACTCCACATTACGCAATGCCGGGTCAACAAGTCGTTGGATTGCTCTTGACATACCTGTAACTCCAACAGCTGGCCTGTAATATCAAAGGCGAACCTGTTGAAGAAGATATGGCATTTCCAGCGTTATACGATGAAATGCACAAACACAGCTGTGAGCTTTATCCGGTCAGTTTCCCCAGCAAGAAACATTCGCGAATCCTTATCGGTCTGTACCACATGGACGCGAAATATAAACTGGATATGGAAAGGAAGGAGCAGTGGAAAATTGTCGTTCAAGCAAGAGAGTGGTTGACGAATCATGGAGTGGCAGACGCAAACAAGTGTAAATTCGTATCCATTCTTAATCCTTAAGTTTCTTCCGACAATGCTCACAGCCTACCGATAAGGCCAACCCTTCCCCTTCATTTCATCCCTCAATACAAGTTCCCCCACTGCCCTTGTACATCACTCTTTTCAGTTATCTTTCTACTAGTCCAGTATATACAGTACGGTACATAAGAGGAATAAATTGAAATTAAGATTTCATTAACCAGCTTTGTGTTGTTTCAGTTGCACTGAAGCCCTTATAGTAATATTTGATATTCGAATCGTTCGATCAAGAGTTGAGGGAGAGGTTGTTGTGTTCCAAATACACTGCCAAACAACTATGCAAGTGACTCAAAAATCTTCGCTTTCGCTCCTTCATGATCTCTCAGTCAGCTATCGATCATTAACTGTCCAATCGAATCCTTATGTCTATCGCTGTCCTTCACATTCCAAGCCTGCTCGATGACGTGGATAATCCGCTCCTGGAAGTGTGCCGTGCTGTGATCAACATCGCCGACAACATGGTCTTCTCTGCCTCGAGCCCAAGAACCACAGAAATTGAAGATGGTTACGAGGCGTCATTGTGTCTCGATCTGTTACCTGTACTCGCCTATTTAGTACTGATTGCCCCCATCAATATGAGGCCAAAAGACTAAAGTACGGGTTTACTAATTCCAGTTGCGTGGAGTCTAGTAAGAACGATGATAGCCTCAGCGAAACTTGGCGCAGGTCCAAAACTTTTGCCCTATTTGATTTCCTCTTCGCACTTGGTTGTTGAAGGGGTATGTTTGAAATTCTATAGCCAACGCCTTTTTGTATCAAGTGTATATTCTCCCTCCTACTTGTTGGCTTTCGATCACAGGCTATAAGGTGAATCCTCCGGAGAACATGAATCCTTTGCGTTCCCACAAACTAGGAGAGGCTCGGTCGAAATTAGAAATGACTACGCATGCGGCATTTCCTGCTTCTCTGTTGCTTGAATCGAGAAGCAGATGGCGGTTGCAGGGGAGGGTCGTGCTGAAGATCCCTTGCCGGCTCTGAGTAATGACCATATTTGGATTCATTGCTCGAGGATCACCATGCGCTTCAGAAGAAAACTCAGTTTGTGTCGATTGGCCCAAGATAACGGTCACAATTTACCTGTGGAAGTTGTTCTCGCTCATCGCCGAGAGTGCATGAGCCTCTTGTACTCCACGACTTACAACTTATTTTCTGGACTAATCCCCTCCGAGCATTTCCGCTTGTTCATTCTTTCATAACGTTCTGGTCTCGCAAAGTACGGGACTGATAACTTAGCCTTGTCCTGGTGTCGTTGAAGGACTCGTTACGTCCTTCTCTGCCGAATTGCCCGTCTCGGCTTGTATTCCATTGTGTGTGCAAGTCTCATAATTCTGCTTGCTTGTTGTCGACTTTTATCTCATTGACTTCTACTGTTGTGTTCTATTTTTCTGCTATGTAAAACTACCGTGGTACTCAGCGATCTCGTCAAATTTTTCAGTATTCCAAATCAATCAAAAGTAAGCCTTACATCCATTGCCGTACCTTCACCTTTAAAATTGGCGTACTATTCTAGGCATCGGCTCAAGCACCCGTGACCACCTGTAAGTAATCACGGAAGTCACTGACGAAGAAAGAACTAATTCGAACTTATACTGGATTTACAGGTAGAAAATCCATATTCGAATATGAACGCTGTCGACTTGGATCGAGTAGTGAGCTTTATTTGTCTAACAGGTAAAATGCAGCCCTAAATTTCTCCTTCTAGAAGGCCTACATTATGAAGATCATGAAAGCGCGGAAGGAAGATGCAGAACTCGTAGACCTAGGTTTTACAAGCCTTAGGCCTTTTGTACGCTCGAATTACATGTTATTCCGCAGGCATAATCTTAACCATTTGTATCACTCTCATTTACAGATTTGTCGCACTCTCTATATCCTCGTTGTGCCTATCCAGACAACGCTCATCTTACAAAACAAGATTTTTAATACTCAGTTTTCGCTGACAAACCAGGAACAAGGTAAAGCCATCACATCAATAGCTTCTCAACAATTTTGGAGTCGCTGACGATTCTATCCCAATTTTTGAGTTAGGAGCTTGGAATTATTAAGCAATTATAATCTATTCGTGCTTAGAACCGTGGTCACGATTTCTGTGAGCACGGTCTTTATGATAGCGCGGTGGTACACATTTCATTATCTATACGTAACTGCTTTCGCGAATTTGGCACTGCACCTGGACAAGAAGGACGTGGATTGGGATCGTATTGTGGCGAAGGATAAGTTGTGGCATAAACTCTTGGTAGATCTTATCAAATCGAACCATCGTTTTGCTCGTTTTATTTTCAACTTCTCTTTCATCTCGAATTTATACGTTTGTCTCCTTTACTTGGCCCTCCTTTCTCCTCCAGACTACTATCGTAAATATTGGGCCATCTTTCATATTATTTCTGCGATATTTGGTTATTCTTGCTGCGATATTTGGTTGTCCTTTCTTTTTGCACTTTTTTATAGTATTATGTTCAGTTGAGATTATTTTGGTGGCAATAGGCGTGGCCCTTCGAGTTGTATTTCCCTTAGTACGGCATTAAACTTATACCAGTATCGTGTATTTCGAACGCTTTAAATTTCAGCATGATCGCAACATTCATACGCAGGGATTCCGGAGAGTTGAAAGGATAATAAGTAACTTGGACTAAACGGCTAAGTGTTAGATACCAAAGGCGGAGACAAGCAAAGAGTACCGCCGATTTTATTTTTCTGCAATTGTATTTAAAGCCTTTACTAATGCACAGGTCGAATCGTAACTCTATGGAAGTCTTATCTGGAGCATTTTACCGGAGTAGTCAAGGATAAGTGCTGCGTCGTTGCGAACTGGGGGCTCGGTTTTGGCCGTCAGGCACCTTCAAGGTCCAGCTCAGTGTTGAAGACATTATGCTCATGAACCCTGGTCGTCGATGGGCAATGCAGGATACCAAATGGCACCTTGTCTTTGAGAGCTAGCCATTGACAGCGGAGAAACGAGAAATGAGAGGTTGCGAGCTTCCAAAATGCACTTCTAATTCGATCAACCTGCCAACTTCTGGACCTCGGCCGCGGAGAACTTGACTTCGACGAAAGGGAACGGAATTCAAATCCGAAGAAATTGTGCACCACGCAGACTCGGACACCTGCACCGTGCACTCATATTTCACTCTCGACCAAATCATCATCGAACGCGCTGGCCTTCGCAAACCGATTCCTGATTCTCAACTAGTCCCCTCTCATTCTGATTCAGCCCAACATTTCCTCTGCTTAGCCCTCTTACTCCGCTCTCCTCCAATTTATTTTGAACTGCCTGGCGTAGCACTCTCGACTTATATCACGTTCAGCAACACCAAACACGTATCCTTGTCTTTCAAGGTTTGTGCGCATATACTCAATGTTTTGCGATTTAGGTTCTCACTGGCTGTTTGCCTATTCTCAGCCTTTCTCTCGATTCATTGAGCTTTCTCTGCATTTCCTTCAACGACACCTCGCAGGACTGAAACTATCTGGTACGCTCTTTGCTAATTTAGATAGAGAGCTTCGTGACTCATGAATACATAGCGTGAACGATCCTTTCACCACCCGCTCGACGCATTCGCCTTTTATCCTCTATCGTAACTTCTTCTGGCGCCTTCCTCATTATTGGCTGGTATCATTTCTCTCTCTCGGCTGGTATCGCTCTCGTTGGAAGGGGTTTACACTTGTCAACATCAAACGCACCTTCGTATATCTGCATTTCTGGTTCGAGAGTTTTTCTGGTTCGAGCTCTCGAATTTGTACGCATACATTCAGTATCTTCGATGCCTCGAGCTCTCTCTGACTCTATTTTCAGAACTTTCTTCGTTTCTGTCAACTTGAGCTGTAGCTGCACGTACTTCGGCGATATCGATTGATAGTTGGTATGTTCTGCTGCGACTTTATAGACGGAGAGTGTTGTGACTGATCGTTGCACAAAGTGGGCTTCAGCATCAACCTTTAAGGCAATAAGGATTAGTCCCCTTCGATCTGCGCTCTCGTTTCACCTACTCGTTCTTTCTTCTCCCTGAAATTTGTGCGCATATACTTAGCTTTTTTATTTTCATTTTACGACGAGCCCTCACTGACTTTCTTCTCTCATTCTCAGAGATACTTCCTTCTGTTTTCTCTTTCGTGGCCTGTCTTCAAACTTACGTGGTCAAAATAACGCGATAGTGAACTTCTGCTTAGGCTTGGTATGTCTCCTCACAACTCTTCAAGTCAAGTGTAACCCGTGACTTATTGCTAGGATAGTGCAAGATTTGTCATGACAGAACCCGCAGGTGAGTATTGGCTCTACCGTTCAATCTTCCAACCTCTCATGTCATCGATTAGCACACCACCCTATCCTTCAGTCCAGAGAAGTTCAAAACTCCCCCGATCTCAATTCACGAATTACGATACTTAGGGAACTGCAGCACGAACTGTGTGTTTAGCGACTTGTCCTACCTAAATCTTCTGCTAATGCGCTTTATTCACCTCATCGACCAGCGAAGCCTACATCCACCGTAATGAAGTCTCTCGTTTCATAGCAATGGCGCAGGATGAGTGCAACTACTGGATCCGATGGGTTCGATTTCTTCTCTTCACCACAGCAATCCCGGACAGCTCACATCCTGTCATATCGCACTAGAATATTCTCATGACCGCAAACGCCGCGCTGGCTGCAGGTCTTAGGTTTGAGTTCAACAGGGCTCTGAAGTCTACTGGACGCTGCGATACATCACGGGCCCCCGAATCCGTACCCTGCACTGTTGCGAATATGGCAGTTGCACTCTACTGTGCGAGCGCCGCTCTATTAATCCTGGCAATCATATGCCACCGTCGGTTTTCTCGTTTGTTGAAACAACTCGAGCAGGATTCTAGCAAGGAGAAGATAGCCAAGATTCGGGCTGGTATGAATGCTGTCTTTTACAGTATTTGGGTTGCGTACGGGCTTTACTACGTTGGATTTCTGCTTCGTTGGGCCACCGATAATATTGACATATATTGGATCGCTTTTGCAGCTGTCTGTCTCGGTACTTTATTTTTTCTCTTTTCATCAGTAAAGTTTGGTTATCGGTTTTATTCGAGTTAATGGACCTATCGTAGAGGTAAACTAATATTTCAGTACCGTTTACCTTGCTACCTATTACCGACTGTCTCTCAAGCATCATTATGACTTCGTTATTGTATCCAATATTATACTGCCGCGAAAATTTACACTAGGAAAAAAGCCGTTCGTTGATTGAGTTACGAATCTATGACGTGCAGTCTAGTACTGTGTATACAGTTTATAGTATACCTCTAGCTAAAGTATCTACTACTTTCTACTATAATATATAATACTGTGAATTGCTACTGTTGGAAATACAAACCGTCCCTCGCGCTTCACCCGCCCCTTAAGCACCACTCGGAATTCCTAATACTGACCAACTTATTATTTAGACGAAATAGCAACCAATTTATTACTCAGATTCTGTAACGTAGAAACAAGTGATTTGTATGTTTAATTCTACTTCAAGTACATACCCCTTTTATTACTTTTACCAGTATAAAAGACTCTTAGATAGCGTAGAAACATCTCAGTCAATTCTATTCTGGCTGAGGTGAGTTACAATGAACTTACTTATTTCATTTCACTCTTACTGATTATCTTCGTAGCTTTACCTTATCCTATTCCGTTAGGTATTGTTACGTCTCGATATATATAGTCAATTCTATTCTGACTGAGCTTTACCTTGTTTTATTCCGTTAGCTACTCCGATTATTATCCTGCTATTTTAATAAGCGTGAGATTATTCTCCAACCTATATTAGCATGTCTGCCTTCCTATACTTTCGAATATCATTATCTTGTAGTCTTACTTATCTTTAGCCATTTGATCGAGTGTTTGTCAGTGAGAAGTAGTCCAAATAAGGCTGTTGTGCACGGCCTCGGATCTTTTGTCATCGATCTCCCCTTCCACCATCTCGAGACTCGTTCACCTCGAACTTTCACTCACATGCCATTTCGATATGAGCTTTTACTCAATCCATATTTTGAAGGTCCACAATTAAAATCTAGGCATCACCCTGCTCATTGCAATCTTCAAAATCGAGAAGTCCAAATGTACTGCACGCCCCCCTTAAGGCTCGACGCTGCTGCGAACCATGACGCTTACAGAGCCTTCCGACAGTGCTCTACTATTCTCGAAGGCTCACGTTCGAAGCTATGTTCTACGTCTGAAGCTATCGTCATCTTGACATACTTTCTGGATAATCTACACGCGCACGCGTGGAATCTTAGCTTCGGTTGATTGAGCTGGACAGGACTGCTTATTTTGCCTTCTCATCTAACCAACTACGCAGCTCATTCTGTTTCTTACTTCTGCTTCTGGCGTTAGGGGGATCCATAGGCGCGCGACTTTCTCTTGAGCTGAACTTCATCTCTGGCTCTTGAAAGTCATTCAGTTGGGCCGCCTACTTGTTTCGTCTGATGTTTACTGCTGTGGTATTCAACCTGTCTGCATATTTTTGCTACCAACGTTGCACAGTACTATGTTCAGTAAGCCTATGCTGCATCACATAATGCCATGAGTTTAAATAAACAGCGTTATCGATCGATTTAATCATAATTGTGCGTCATGAAGCGACGCGAAGGATTTGGCTTGACGTCAAATCAACCCATAACGGCTGTGAGGCGTTTTTGCAATAATCCAAGTGTCTGAACGCTCATGTTTTGCTCTTGGCCTACCAATATTGTAATCCTCATTGTTTGTCTTGCACTACTCCATGTAGACGCTGAATCTTTTCTCTCTAGGACCTACCAGCGAAATTACTGTCGATACAGGTTGAGCATCTCTATTTGGATCGAGTCTGACTTGTTGGGTACGTCAGCGTTAGCGAGTATGTTCGTGATGATGCTCCCACCAATTCGTTCAACGGGGTGTTATTACCTTGCATAATTTCATTTCACTCTCTTTGACGTACGCTCTGAAAAGCAAGATCTCTGGGCTATTGGCTTTTCAGCTAGACATAGGGCAGTGCATATAACCAATAATATAAGACCGATGCCTACAACTGATACACTCTACGATAACAGCAGACTCCTAGAGTCCACCACAGTTATCCACGACGCTTGTGTAATTGGTGGGCGATGCTACATGATAATCAATTACCGATGCGTTATCCAACAATAAATAGCATAGATTGAGTGGGAGCAGGACCACAACTTGAGCACGGAATTCAAGGTTTCGGTAGAACACAAATCACTTACTAATTTATTTAATGGATCAAAATTAGACTTATTACAAGAAGAATTATTATGAAAAGACGTCCAGTTGCTATTCTATTCCAATTATTCTTCATGCGTTAGAAACCGCAAGGTTATGGGGGAGATTGCAGAGGCCTTCGCTAGTGGTTTAATAAACTGTACCAGGAATGACAACCGTATCGTTCCCAAGACTTGTCCGCTTCCAACAACTAGTATTCCTTTCACATACGGGTCATGATGCTTGCGTCTCCATTATGGGTTTTGCTTCTGAACAGCACAAGTTTTGGGGACTGTGGTTGTGTCATGCGATATGCTTGGTTTGTTATAAAATAAACTCAACACCGACGCCAACCATCATCACCACCAGTTCTCACTTAGTATCGCCTTCAATCCACTTCTGATTCATCCCATATCATAAGTCATACAATTTTTATTTTACGCTTCCTATCTAATCTCCCTTGCTCTTCTCCCAAAGGTTGTCGGTTCACCAAGGTGCGCCATAAGTTGAAATGACATGTTCCGCTCATCAGCTTGTCTCTGGAATTGATAACCGCTCCACATTACACAATGCCGGGTCAACAAGTTGTTGGATTGCTCTTAACATACTCCCAACTTCAACAGCTGGCCTCTAATATCATAGGCGAGCCTGTTACGGAAGATATGGCATTTCCACTGTTATACGATGAAATGCACAAATACGACTACGAGCTTTACGGGGTCGACTATCCCAATGAGAAACACTCACACATCCTTATCGGTCTGTACCCCATGGACCCCAAATATAAACTAAATATGGAAAAGAGGGAGAGGTGGAGAATTGTCGTCACAGCAAGAGAATCGTTGATCAAGCATGGAGTGACAGACACCGACAAGTGTAAATTCGTGTGTCCATTCTTAATCCTTAAAGCTATTTTCAACGCTTACAACTTATCTATCAAACCACAATCAGTAGATTAACATTTGGGCCATTTAAACTCATTCTTTAAGTGTTATATGTAGTACATCGAATTATTATGAAAAAGGGAGTTCAACTGCTATTCTATGCCAACCCTCCTTCATGCATAAGCAACTGCGATACCATGGAGGAGATTGCAGAGGCTTTCGCTAGTGGTATCATAAACCAGACCAGCATTGACAACCGCGTCGTCACCAGGACCACTCAAAGTATATGCTTCAGTCCGCTGTCCAAGAACAAGTATTCCTACCAGATGCGCATCACGGTTCTTGCGTCTAGACTGAATCAAATACCTTTGAATCTGGTAGCGAGCATCCCGACGATTGGTCCTGTTTTTCTTAACTTCAACGACTAAGACGAGTTTGTCACCTGTAAGGCTCTCTCCACCCTTTGCTACGAGGAAGTCGGCGAAGGATGTATGCTTATAGGAGCCTTTGACGTTACGAGATGCAGTGGGACAATTGTACGAGTCCATCGAGACGTCGCCACCAAACTCAGGAAGTCCTTCTTCTTCACCGTCCTCCATGATAAAATCTTCATCCTCCGTACTAGTATCCTCCTCGCTGACTGTTTCTTCTGGCACATTTTCACTCTCAGGCTCAACGCCGTATTCAACGTCGTCATCATACGGAGGCTCTTCATGCACTTGTTTTTCCTCATCGTCGCTATCTGTGTTGTTTATATCTGCTAAAATATCCCCTCCAGCTTCTAGGGGTGGCCGGAGTAAACCTTGCGGCTTCGTGATGAACTGTTTAATAGGGGGAAAGATTGTGAAAAGGAGCAATAGGAGAGGGCCATAAATCGATGCTTCGAAACGAACACCCGGGTGGATGCTGACGACGTTGCGAAGACGAGCAAGTGCCCACGGTTGTAAAACCGGGACTGTGGTTTGTGCTGCCATTTTGTGATGATCAATACAGAGCCAAGATAATAATCTCTATATTCCGTTTTTGATTAGTACATCAGAGGAATAACAAAATCAAGAGTCAACAGACACTTACTGTATGGTAGACGGGTGAAGAGATGATAGTTCCGAATATCATCTCTTCATGACTAGTTTTATATCTCAAGGACTAGTGGCCGAATATCCTGACCTATCTGGGGGACAATAGGTTTACTATCCCCAGTCAGACGCTACATTGGCCACAGTGACTTAGCATATAATTATTCTGATTCGAGGCCATTGTACCCAGTATGTTAAACGTCCTTGTAGATTTCGAAAAGTCAAACGCGATTGTCCATTGACATACTGAGTCCGGTTATAATGGCCTCGAATCAGAATAATCATAAGCTGTCAGTGTGGCCACTGTGGCCAATGCCACTCCTAGGCATAATGGAGCCAACAAGGCGTTGTTTGCTTTATTCTCCGGAACTTGAGTGATGAGAACAATCTGTGGCCAAAAGATCATTCGTGGTGCCCGTTATGGACTCAAAGTCATGTGATATACTTGGTTTGTTATAAATAAACCAACATCCGAAGTCAACATTGAACCATCACCATCCGTCCTCGTTTAGTATTGCCTTCGATCCCTTCTGATTCATCCCGCGTCGTAAGTCATACAAATTTTATTTTATCTACCTATTATAACTTCTCTCCCTCTTTTTTCAAAGGTTGTCGGTTCAGCAAGGTGCGCCATCAGTTAAATATCATATTCCGCTCATCAGGCTGACTCTTCAATGGTAGTCACTCCACATTACACAATGCCGGGTCAACAAGTCGTTGGATTGCTCTTAACATACCCGCAACTCCAACAGCTGGCCTGTAATATCAAAGGTGTACATATTGAGGAACGTATGGCATTTCCTGCATTATACGATGAAATGCAGAAATACAATTGCGAGCTTTACGGGGTCAATTATCCCAACAAGAAACATCCGCGAATCCTTATGGGCCTGTACAACATTGACGCCAAATATAAACTGAATATGGAAAAGAGGGAGCAGTGGAGAATTGTCATCACAGCAAGGGAATGGTTGACGAAGCATGGAGTGCCAGACGCGGACAAGTGTAAATTTGTATCCATTCTTAATCCTTAAAGCTATGCAACATGCACTAGTAGACTACAATCTATATATTATAATTTGAACCGTTTGAGCTCCTTTAAATGTTATATTAAGTACATCGGCTGTCCCTGGCAAGCCTTTGGAGTCTGCGGGTCAATGCCCTGCCAACAGAAGATGTTTGGCAAACATGCCGTAATTCAAACACAGCTCGTCTGATCTCGGTGCTTCGGGTCCGGGTCCTAAGCCACTAACGTTGCTACCGACAGTCTTTTACGTTCCTCAGCCAACATCTGAGCTTACTTCAACTACTGTATTTCTCGAATACTATCTCTCTGAAAACTCTCAGTTTAATTGTTAGTCCATAGTTAGATAGCGATCCTTAGATGTATGGACCGAGTCTAATGAAATTCTGAACTTACGACGGTCGACCCAAATTCAGCAGTACACTCTCAAAACCTCCCTTTCATCAATGGTATCAGCTATAAAGATTTGCTGACGCCATGTAATCCTCACGCTTGAGACTGTAAAATAAATTTATCCGAGCACTGGACATACTCCGCGTTCATATTCGAATGCTTGACGGCTCGGATGGCAGTTTGTTACCGAGGACTTGTACCGCGACAAGGTTGCAATGAGAAGGATATTGACTGATTGTGGAGATGTAATAGGGGGGATAGTTATTCAGAAATGCGGAAGTTGACTATATGCCGCACTGAGTGGCGTCTTCGGTGTTGATACGAAGTCTTATCGGTTTATTGGACTCTTCGAGCTCATTTCAATAACTTATTACATTTTTATGATGTACAGTGTAACGGTATTTTGATTTAAAAACCCAGTTTCCTAGGGACAGTTTTCAATTTATTCTCTGCTTTCACTTCAATTCTTGGTCACGTCTTCTTACGTCTGTAGTGTCCGTCAACGTCAATGTGATTCATTCCATCTCGACTTCCCCCTAAATGAAATCTTTCGTGACATTCTCGGCTAACAGTACTTTACTCAACGCTCAATTGAAGATACTGCATCTAAACTCCTTGTAAAATCGAGAATTTTTCACTTGAACATATATTGACAATTGGTGTACTCTATCGCGATTGTGTTATAACAAAAGAAAGGAAGACATTTCCTCAAAGCAGTTAGTACTCAGCCTCAGGGTAATCTGTATACCCAACCCTCAAATCCTTCTCGCTCTTTCCCCATTGCAGATGGGGAATGTCAGGAATATTGTTGAGTGGCTTTCCATGCTGAACCCGCTTCACCAGATCAGGATGGGTAATCCAAGAGAAGCCTATCGATATAGCGTCCGCCTTTCCATCGGAGATCAGCTTGGCGCCTTCCTCCGGAGTGACACCCGCGTTGACGAAGACCTTTGCGTTTTTGATCAGATGACGGTAGGATTCAACAATGTCGTGGATGGTTGCTCGTTTCTTGCCTTAAGGAGTCGTTAGCATGTCACATATCTTAATCTGGATTGAACATCCACCTTCGAACTCGACATCTGTCAGTGCAGAGTATCGCACAAGTGTGATGTAGGCGAGGTTTAGTTTATCGGCCTCGGTAATAAAATAGCTGAAAGTGTCCAAGGTTTCCTGGAGAGGCATTCTGAGGAAGAGCTTCAATATCCGAAGAGCATGGTAGCAGAATAAAATTAGCCTACCCAACATCGTTATATCCCCCAGCAGGACTGAGCTTGACAGCAACGTTTTTACCAAAGACTTCAATCAATGCCTTGAGAACCTCAAGACCGAAACGTGATCTATTTTCAACGCTTCCACCCCACTGGTCGGTACGTTTGTTTGAGTTTGAGTCTAAGAATTGAGTAATCAAATAGCCATTGGCTCCATGCACTATCAAGAATCACGGTTATTTCGACAAATGCACAAAAGAAAATAATTTAGCTTACATTCTACACCGTCGAAACCAGCCTCTTTAGCGTTAGCGGCTGCCTCTTTAAATTGTTTGATGATAGTCCAAGGGTCGTCCACAGCGGTAGGCTATTTTATTATAAATCATAAATTAGAACAAAGAACGTTTATGTTGTTTGATAGGCTAACCGTTACATATCCGGGGAGGCCAGGAAGGTGGCGGAACTTCCCACCGCGAGCAGAGATTGCAGATGGTGCATAAACAGGTACACCCGCAAGCTTTTGCTCGGGAGCATCTGGATGAGAAACACGACCAACTATACGACGGCCATTGTCAGTCATAACAGAAAACACGTCAAATATCGAGCTTACCGTGCCAGAGTTGAGCGTAAATGTGGCTCCCAGCAGTGTGAACGTCGTTGGTGATTTTCTTCCACGCAGAAACTTGTTCGGAATTCCAAATTCCGGGGGCATGAGGCCATTCAGTACTGAATTTTGAGCGTCGATCAAGAATTGTACGGATAAAGTGCGGTAATACTCATACCCTTGTCGCGTTATCAAGATTCCTTCGGTGACGATAAGGCCTGCGCCTCCGACGGCGCGTTGAACGTAATATTCGTCCATGATATCGTTGGGGACGGTACCAGGAGCACGGTTGCGAGTAAGAGCAGACATCCCGACTCGATTACGAATCGTGATGTTACCTAGCTCGAGAGGTTGGAAAAGAGATGCTGTTTCAGGGGACATTGTGTTGTTTTCAGAAGGTTTGTAGAGATGAATGGGAGGAAACTTGTTGATGATAACGTTGAGAGATAGGTTGAGGGTATTTATACCCCAGAGTCCACAACTCTCGCTCAGGATTTTTCTTACAAATGACACGAAGTATTCGCTAGAGCCATTCACACTCTCCGTACATCCCCGCTATTGGATCAGCAGGTAGAGATCTGAATCCCTGACCTAATGGACCATTTGCGGTGATGCGACTTCAAGCTGCCATAGTATGAGTTGCTAACTTCCTAATCCATGTGGGATTGCTGCCTCATCAAACGTTTCTTTCACGATTAACGGTAACCGCGATGTATCGATTTGCTGAGAGTAGGCTGAGAGCAGCTTATGAACACTGTGTCAACAATCTGTCATTCTCGAAGAAGAGTGGTGAGCATCGTCAGCTTAAATGACCCATTGTTTGGCAGACGCACTGCGTCTAAATATGATTTACGTAGCCATGAAATGTCATCCGCGCTAAGAAATCAACGCTCAGCCCTTGTAAGTGCATCTCAGTAAAAAAGGAAGTCAGCAAAAATCAGTTATTAGTCATACAGTAGTCAATCAAATAGTGTGATTAAATTTTGACCGACGGAAATGTCATTTTTCTAACATTTGGTTGAATTTGGTAGTCAGACGCAAGTCATGCAAAAGCTAGTGATACTCGGCTTGCTGAGCGCTTAATGGTTGTGTGACGTAAAATGCTGATTATCGCTGATTTTTGTGTGACTTGCACCTGACTACCGAATTCGACCAAATGTTAGAAAAGCGACATTTCCGTCGGTTGGAATTCAATCACTTTATTTGATCGACTACTGTATGACTAATAACTGGATTTTGCTGACTTTCTTTTTTACTGAATGCATCCTGAGATGCATTTATCTTAAGTGCAGCCCAGTAATATCATGAGTCATAATATTCATAACCAGCTTTCTATGTATCTAATTAGATGCTAGTCTCCTAGTATGGTATCACATACATATTTTCGTAAATACTCTCAGCTTCAAAAAGCGCGTGTAGAACATCTATGTAACAGGATTTATAAGTGTCGTGAAGGTTTCATCCGTTTGTTTCAACGTGAAGCCTGGTCAAAGAAGCGAGCGTATGAATCCGGTCTTCTAGGGAAATTGACGAGCTGTCCCTTGTCTGTGTTGACTCTTGCGATGCAGGACTACTCGAACGGCTCATTTCGAAATGGAAGGTCGGTTGTGACCGAGAAACGTTAGGTGCAATAGGTGTCTCGTCTATGTCCTCTGGACCTTCATCAGGAGGCGGTTTCGACCAGATTCGTACACCACCGTCATGACTTCCGGTAGCGAACATGAATGGTTCCTCCGCTGCATGATTCCAAGCGATACAGGTAAGATCGCCGCCATGCGCTTGAGCCCGAACATGGTGAAGCAAGGAACCAGATTCTCGATCCCAGATATGAATATCTCCGGCTAATATGGATTTTGAGTTAGTAAGGACTTCATAAAATAGCTGTTTTTACGTTACCTTTCCCAGCACAAAGCACCAACTCGTGGTTCTTTCCACCAAAATAGCTTGGCCCTGCAAAGTCGACAGGCGTCTTGGGCATGTAAGTGTGTCTATGATGATGTCAGAAAAATTACGCTACCCCAAGATTATTAATGCTACCTGAGTGTGAGCCGAACTGTAGAAGTGTGAGCTTCTCGATCCTTGACGACAGTGTCTAATTTCCAGAGCTGGGGTGGTGCCTTGAATACCTTACGGTAAGTGACATTAAAGTCCAGGAATAACTGGAAGCTTACCTTGTTCTCATAGCTCACAAGAGCGATAAGCCCACTGCGGGCGGTCTGTGCTAGTGTGATGTCACGAACGTCGTTAAGAACTGGTGTTTGACTACAAGCACATTAGCATTTGTGTCACGAATTAATGAAACTTCGTAAGCTGCTTACTTTTCAATTTGCTTCGTATCTGTATTATACACTGAAGAACTTCGTAAGTCACTATCTCGAAATAAGCAAATTGTAATGCTTACCAACAAGACGTTTCTCGGCCCTAGACTTACTTGGATGCAATCCAGTTGGTGAATTGAGAAGAGGACCAACACCCAACAGCCGCTGTGAATCAGGGGTCATGGCAACATCATGTAGCTTCATAGCTCCAAAATGGTATTGATCTAGCACCTAAGGAGAGTTTGTCAGGATATGAATACACCATGAAAAAATTCACACCAACAGTGCCATTCAGATCCTAATCAAACGGTTAGTCCTAGTGGAGACCCGGGCAAAAATATCAACGTACCAGCTTGGTGACATAACTTCCCTCGACCGATAAGAAAGCTATAAATGAAGCTCCCTATCAGTTTCACGACAATTACAGATCGCACGACCGCCTACTTTCACCGCCAGGACACCATGTGATAGAATCAACGCCAATGTGTCGATCAATTGTCTTCTTACACACACCTTCCTATTATCATCGATATTAGTTAGCTACATCAGGTATAAAATGCGTACTGCGGACCCACCTCCGCTGTCCAGATTTTCATACCCCGCGGCAGCTTCGTCAGTAGCCATTTCCCGGCCGGAGACCTAGAAGAAGATGTAAGCGATCGAAAAACCAACCCTAGAGACTTTCTCGAGCTTACCAAGCTACCTGCCCGACGAAGCCCTGCGCATGTGCGAGGATACGGTGAGATACGAATGGGTCCTGTGAATGAACGTCACTCGGAGTGAACGTAGGATGAAAAAGCAAACAACATACCCCAACACGGAAAATTACTGATGTTCTATCCCAGCTAGAACGGGGTTGTGAGTAAGGTGATAATGAAAGTACAACCCTAGATCGAGAGGCTTACCTAGAAGTAGCCAAGAACTTGCCATCAGGCGAGAACTGGAGATGTCGGACAAGTGCTTGGTGGGCTGCTAAATCTTGAATGGGCTCCATGGCCACTAGCTTAGGCACCAGATTAGTTACGCGGGAGCGCATGACAGGCTCGACAGCCGTTGCTCGTCGGCGTTGGATGATGCTACCAGCGATATTAGAAAATCCAGACGAGCCAGTGAATTGACGATCAGGCCCAGAGGGACGGATAGGAGTAGAAGGAGGTGAGAGCTGAGAAACTTTAACGGCACGGAGAGCATTCTTCCATAAATTCTTCCCGTTAGCATGAGCAGCTACATCAAACGGATTCTCTTTCTCCAAGTGCGGTGTATTCAAAGGCGTCGGGGTGATACGAGGCGACTCCATCCATGGCGCACTCGAGTGTTGATTAACAGGGCTAGTAGGCTCATAAATATGCGGGTTCGGATTATGGTTACCATTCGTAGTCGGGAGGACACCCGCTTCTAAATCATCCGAGCTGCATTCAGAGTCGCTATCCTGATTCGAGAAGAACAACGCCGCCCGCCCACAAGCACGCCAAATCGACTTCCTAGCCTTCTTGATGTTGCGCTTCAGGACCCGGTATCCCTTTCGGATGGTCTCGATTCCAGGCCAGTGCAAGAATTGCTCTTTCGATTCTATGAGAGCATCACTTAGCCATTTCTTGCCACGGTGCCGGAGGAATATCCACCGTTCGGAGGCAAACCATGCCGATACAGCTGCCAGACCGAATGAGGTGAATGCGGTGAAAACGGTTGTGACTGTTGAGGTTATCGGGGCCTGTGAGAAATAAGAAACGGGGGGGGGAGAGAAATGCGAATTAGGTGATAAACAGGATACGGGAAAGGGTCCGAGAACGCACTTGATTCGAAGCATAAGCAAAGAAACAAAGGCCAACTGAAAAGCATGCCACGGACATGACCAGGAACACGAGGGGTGATCGTTTGATCCAAATGAGCACCCACCAGGGCACGCGATGGCCAGGTGAACGACTATTTTTACGCAACGGATTAGTAAAATGAAATGTTAATACCGGACCGGATTAACAAGGTGGGTAAAATGCAAATGCACAGGAATAGGAATATAGAGCCTGGAGAAAGTGAAAGAAAGCAAAACGACAGACTTACTACATAGCTTGTTTCCATGTTAGTCCAAGGAGACTGTTCACAGCAGCGCCGATACTGAACACGAGGGAGGCAAACCAAAAGCAGTTAACCGAGTCGGAGAGGGAACTGCGTTGGAGGCCGAAAGAGAATTGGAGGGTTGTGGCTGTAACTGCGGAAAAGAAGGTCGCGACGGTGGAGAGGTTGAGGAGGTTGGTGGCTCCGTGTTTTTGGGCGAAGCGGATGGTCGGGACACCTGTGAGTAGGTAGGTTGAGTAAACGTGTGATGAAGAGTAATAGTAAGGGAGGATGTGGATCCTTAGAGGATGTATGACCAGGAAAGGAAATAGTGAATAATTCGGTTAAACTTGACTTACCGACTTCGATGAACATGGAGAGAGTGGATGTGATGCTATCGATGTGTTCGCCCATTTCGATAGAGAGATCGTGGATGTACCGCTGGACGGCTGGATATTTGAATTGGCCTGTTGTGTGAGGCGGTGATATGGTTAGAATGATCAATATAGAATAGGAAGGTCGGGACGGGTTCATACCTGAGTACTCTTTGAGACAGGATGCCCAGTACTACATTGATAGAGTAAAGTAAGTAAAATACGATCAGGGTCTAGGGATCACAGAATAAACGCACCTGCAAGTCGCCTTGGAATGCTAAGATCGACGCATTCACGGCCTCATCCGTGAACTCCGGGAACTCATTCAAACAATTCAGAAAAGTCGTAACATCCCTCGCGAGGTGCTCGAGCTGTTCTGGAAAGTTCTCGGGATCGAGATTCTCGCTAACAGTCGGCGTAGCGACATGGGGTGGGGCTTTGTACCTCATCCTCTGCCCTCGCCTTCGGCGACCGGGCATGTGGTTCTCGGCGGGGGCTTCGCGCGCGATGTGGGTGATTTTGCGCGGGAAGAGGTCGGCGGCATTTTCGCGGTAGAGGAAGAGGATTTGGGCGAGGCGTTCGCGTAGGTGGAAGGCGGAGGAGAGGATGGCTACAGAGCTGCCGAGTTGGCGGGCGGCATTGGCGAAGTTTCGGAGCTGGTGAGAGGCGGGTGAGGGGGGGTAATTAAGAGGTAATAATAGATCGCTTACTTCTTTATCGAGATTATTGATGCGCCTTTCGGGAGGGTGGTATTTTAGGATCGTGTGCGCGTCAAGAGAAAAATAGAGGGTGGGACCCTTACCTTTGAAATCGATTGAAAGCTTCCGCTCCGACTACCTGAAGGTGCTCGTCGACAGTGGCTATTACGCCATTTCAGTATGTAATAAGGCGGGCGGGGGATGTGATGCGCTTACGGACGTCTCTGTCATCCTCAAAGTTAGATTGCGGGTTTGTTCCTGTAGTCTGTCAACGATGTTTGCTCACAGAATGTTCAGCGAGGGGACTCACCGCGCCCAGAGGTCTCGCTCTGCTGCAGGAGCATCTCCACCAGACTTAGTATTGTTTCCCTGCGGTTCGGGGAGGTGCGCCCGGCAGTGGGGGTAGTTGAACCAGCAGGTAAGGCATCTGTAAGGTCGGGAAATGCGGTGGGCATAATCCGCGGGAGGACTGAAATACTGGCGAGAGGGAGTAGTTGAAGAGCGCGCTGTGGCTGTCTGGCTTATATGAGTGAGTGACTGTGGGGAGGGGCAGCTGGGGTATATGCTATCTAACAGGGAAGGCGTAAAAGTCGTGTTGAGAGATAAAGTATACGTTTGATGTCGCGGTGAGTCGTGGATGTCGTGGAGATTCGTAAGAAAGAGCGAGCTGAGTGGCCAAGCTGAACATGCGCTAGTGCTGGTGGCAAACTGGTGCTGGTTTGCCAGGGCTTTTTGCAGGCGTTCAGGGTCCCCGTCTTCCTCGCCATCGTCTACTGGGCGCCCGTTTTACGCGAAGCTATTGATCTGCCATATTGGGGAGCATCCGCAACACGCCCACGGTCTACGTCACGTGCGGATGCATCCAGGCAACATGCAGGTTTTCATTTCGGCGATCTGCTGAATATTCAAGCTCGTCTCATCTGAGGCTGCTCTCCTCCTCGTCCAGTCCCTGTCTATTCCTACTGCTAATCTCCTATACGCATATCTAATTAATGAAGCCCTGATTTATCTTCTGTGAGAACTCCAGCTTACTTGTTCGCATCTTCATCCACATCATTGGCAGTGTATGTTGAAAGAGATATTTCTGTTCTTTGCTACTCACTTACAGCAATACACCCTCTCTCGCAGCACAACCCGACATCTTCTTGTCTTTTCACCCGACAAACGCTCCCAAACCGCAGTAATTTGTCAGTAATTCAATTGATACTTGTTTTCACGCCACCTCCTCCAGATACCTCGCATCTTTAATCCTGGAATACCGCTCCGCTCATCCTGCTGATTCACCCCCCAATTTACCTACAATGATGGCTACTCTTACCCGTCCGAAAATCGCCCCGCGGTCTGTGACCTCCCCTCCCCTATCCTCGGAAGTTCCCTCTCCCTTCCCCCGAGAACAGCTTGAGCAAGTCCGCCAGCAGGATCAGCCTTCGCCTGCAGATCAGACTACTTTTTCACCAACTCAACATCATGAAGATACCCTGTCCATCCCTGCACAACGGCCTGCGCAATCTCGCAAATTCGAGTCCACTTTACAAGAACCAGAATCAGCTCCTAGTGGTGTTCTCGTACGTCCCTGCTTCCAAGATATGAACCTCTTTTTCATTTACTCCATTTCATATGTTCAGAACGACTTGATGCCCTCGATCGCATATGTTCAAAAATCCTGCTTGATGACGCTAAATAACCTCCTTCAAGCCCCTACGCGCTGGCATCCGATCGTCCCAGACCGGCGACACTCCATGCCATCCAGCCCGCAAGATACAACAGCCCACCAAGGCTCCTTCGACTCCTCATCATCCGCACTCCAGACCCTGGTATCTAATCTCCGCAATCGACAATCCACGGGTAGCAGCGAGATGATCGAGGCGCGCGAATCTGAGCTCATACATGAATTACGCGTACGCGTCGCAGATATTTCATCCACCTCCCTCGAACCCAGCGACTCCATCCTCGCAAACGCCTTGGTATCCCTGCTATCGCACTTCCATCGTCTATCCGTCATTCAGGCTCCCCCATTCCAAACACCTGCGGCACACGACCCCCTCCTTGATACTACCACCCACGACCCCCCGCCCCCTATCGACCTGTTCGACGCCCTGAAACGGCAACTAAACGATCTGCAGGTCGAACGGCTATCATCCCAGTCCGGTTCGCTTACACCTGCTGGTGCACCCCCGGTTCTCGCAGTCGAAGTTGCGTTGCTATGGACGCAAATCGACAAAGAGCTCGAAGAGATTGTGACCATGTGTAAAGAACGCACGGAAGCCTTGCCACGGTTCACAGCGGACAATAACAACCTCCCGCCAAAATATGATGCCCAGGACTACGAGTTGGAGTACCCGCCGGACTATGAACCAGGGTCAAGCGAGCTCCTGGATGACGCAAAATCTCGAGAACATCATCATTCCTCGGCAGACGAGAAGATGCGGTTGGACCTCGAGGCGGTAACCATGGCCATCGACCGGTTGTACCTTGTCGCCCCGCAGCTGCATAACCAGCGTGTGGAGCTCAAGTCCTCCAAGGTCGCGCAGATGGAGAAGGCGAGGAGGGAGGGGTCTGCATCTGCTTCGGCGTCTGCGTCGAGTTCGAGGCCTACGACATCGAAAGGTAAAGGGAAAGAGAAAGACGTGCAGGAACTAGAGGCTTTGTTGGATATGATTGGGAAGGCCTCGGAACGCTCGATACATACGCAGTCGGTGGTACTGGAAGGCGGGATGCAGAGTCGGTTGGAAAAGGCAAAAGCTAGGGACATGGCAAAAGTGTGTTCCTTTTTTCATTATTTTATTCGTCTACTAAACATCTCCGTATTGTAGAAGGAAAAATTCGTGGAACAACTCGCGCTCCACTCCAATGCAGGTCGCATCCATGGACAAGACGCCATCCTCTCCCCACCACGCATCAAGGATCCCGAAGCCATGCTCACTCTCCCTGAATTTATACGCGAATCGATTCCGCGCAGCGCCGAGCTACTGAGCGATCCCCAGGCGATGCTCACCCTTCCAGAATTCGTAAAAGAGCCCCCGCCGATACGGATGAACGAGCTCGAGTATGATTTACCCCCGTTCCCGAATTTGAAGAGCAAGAAGAAGGGGAGTAATAGAAGTCGGAGCTTGAGTGCGCCGCCGCTGGCGTGGTTGAGGTCAGCTTCGTCGTCGTCAAAGAGTGGGTTGGCGAGTGCGGGAGTGGTGCCTGTGAGGCTGAAATCGAGAGGTATGAGTACTGGTATATGGTTATAAAACATTTTTTACAGGCAGATACTAACAAAATCTGCAGGGTTTGATGTGGTGTATGTTGCAGAGAACCATGAGAGTCTCCGACATATCCTCGTTTTCTTTACCGTCACTGGAGCAACACCGGGCGTCGACATCGAAGCAGAGGTGCTTCCACCCTTCCCAGAACATCCGATGGAAGGCGGCGACCACCTGGTTATTCGAAGCGGCTCAAATGTCTCTCTTCCTCTTATGCTTCCCGGAAAAACAACTCCAGGCAAGAAAGAAGTCAAAGTACAAAGCGGACACTACGAACTCAAACTCCATACTGTCTCATCCTCAAACCCACAATCAGATGCAGAGGAATCCCCAATACTTCTAGGTGCCCATGAACTCTCGGCAGCTCAGCCCACTTCTTTCCTATGTGCTTCATGTTCTCTCCCTCTGGTACTTTCATCCAAGATTAAATCATACCGGGACCTACCCTCAGAACACTGGGAAGAACTCGTAGAAGCATGGATGTGCCACTCTGACCAGAAACTCCACGACCAGGTCATGCAACGCAGCAAGAGCGGATTCTGGCCCGAGGAAGGACAAGCACTCGTCGGCGGTAGTTATGTACTCTTCGAGGAGTCATCAATGTCGAAGAACAACCTGTTTATTGCTGATGAGATGAAGGTGAGTCAGAAATCCTGATTCATTCAATTTCGCTTTCGTTATCATTATTGTTATATATCTTTTCGCCTCTGCGCGGATCACTCCTTGCGGAATGGTCGGACGACAAAGAAGACCGGCGTTGGGTTCTACCAGCGGTTGTTCGTGTCCGCTGCCACGACCCTTTGGGACCTGATCCTCCCTCCTCATATGAAGCCCCAGCAGGTTTCGGATGACATAGGGGAGTTTTAGCGAATCATTGCGGAACGAGCTCGGATGTGGCAGCTCAACCGGTTGATACAAAGCGTCCTAGATTAACCCCCCGGTTTGCCTGTAAAGGCTACGGGGGAGTTGCTCGCTCAAACAACTCCCATGTATATAGAGGCCTACGTCATGGGGGCTACGCTTGAGGGCACATTATTTTCATCTCGGCTTTCTTTTTCGTTTTCGCTTATTGTGCAATAGGGTTCAAAAGCTGACTGACGACCACTTTTCAATTTTGCTTTTAGCCTGAAGAGAACTGGCGACTTGTGCGATGCATATGTGGGGCCGTTATTGGCCGCTGTCAGGAGAGGCAGGCGGAAGCCGAAGCGAGTCCTACTGCTTATCGCGTCCTCAAGTATGCAATACGGCCTGTCAGCTCCATTGCAGAGTACGTTGATACATCCTGAATCGGAGAAGTATAGACTCATGCGCCATTACCTAGACCTATGAAGATCTCTCTCTCGGCATTCATCGTGCAGGATATGAACGAGTTCGTTCAAGCTCACGCTTCGTACCGGTTCGTCATCCGAGATGAAGAAAACGAACTTCCGCGGATTCTGGTGAGTCGCCAGCTTGTCTATTAATACCTGCGTACGTTATCTCACCCCTTCTATGCCATGCTTGTTAGATATGGCTCTTCAAGCCTAATATTCGTATCGCGTATACAACGCCGACATCGCGAGCCATTCCCAAGAGTGCTTCGATTCATGGTGCGAAGGTTCTTTACAAGCTCTTAAATCCTTCGGAGGCATCAATGGACCTTAAGAGGTTGGTCTTCTCGTATCTGCGCAGTCCTTCTTATCATGCTTATCATCCGTCCGCTTAGCATATTGAATAAATATCCGGGATTCCCTCAAGCAGAATACTTATCATACCCTATGGCCATATGCCGACGCCTAGCGGGACTATTAAAGGAAAGCAATAGCGCATATCCAAATAGCCTTCGCATGATGACCGGATTGGAAGTGGGCTGGCTACATCGCGTATAGAGTGAATAGTAAAGAGTGTAATCATGGCTTTGTATAACTTATAAAGTGTATGTATACGTTTGCCCTACAAACTTACGCGTTCATGACGCGTCTTAATGTCTTCGAGTGTATTTCTGTATTGTATAATGTGATAATGGTGAAGTGATCTTCACTTTTATTGAACGCCTATAATAGACCCGATGCCGTTAATCTGAGCGGTGCCTGTGTTCATTCACAATTGAATTGAGGTGACACGGCTGAACCATGAGGAAGGCGACCGGTTGTTTGAAGCCTGCTTTTGTATGCAGTTTCAAACTACGCATCGAAGAAACCATCCGACTCGGATACGCAGCTCGATAGGACATGCAGTAAAGGCGTGACGGCGGGAACACGTCCCGATCTGCCCGAAATGATATCGAAGATCTTAATAATGAAGGTTAAGTACTGTATTCGGCCGATACATGACTGCAGCGTATAATGTACATAAACGTAGGGCAAAGCTCTAGATTTGTGCAGAACCCGGAAGTTGCCCATGTCCTTTCTCGAGATTCCAGTGTTCACCCGCTCCAGACGGCCTAAGGCGATACATTTAGAATGTCGCATTATCTGCATTAACAAGCAACTTACAGGTCCGGGTTGAGTGTAGGTAACGGGGACGGCTAAGAAGAGAAGAAAGTTAGCCAGTGCACAAGTTATTTAAAGAACAAAGCTTACGGTAATAGATGTTTATCATAATGCCAGGCTCCTATAAATGAAATAACGATGTTAGTTGCCAACTCATGAACGAGCCATAGTGAAAGGTACGAACGCGACCGGTGTAGACACCTGGGATAGCAACGAGGGGTCCGGGGGTTCCGCTTCCACCGCCAGTCACTTGGACCTGACCACAGCTGATGTAGAATTGGGCTTTCAGAGAGAATTAGATGAGATCATAACTTGAAAGTTTGTTGTAACTCACCACCCTGATAACCGGATGCGGAGTGGAGAGCAATGGCCTCCATGCGGAGAAGGTACTGGCCGTTGGGAAGGTTCTTGGGGAGAGTGAAGGAGATACCAACGGCATCTAGAACATATGAGAACCCTGTACATGAAACAAAGACACAGACGACATACTCTGGGCAGGGAATGTGATGGTCTTTCCTCCATCGGTCACAGCAGAGACTTGGTGGACCTTGAACCACACAGAGCCACTGCCATCCCAGCCAGTTACATTGCTGGGGGCTTTCGCCATGTAGACATTAACAACCTAGAAAGTACACATGATTAGATAGGTTCAAAGAATGATTTGATAAAAGACGGCTTACACCAGCATGGTAGATGTTTCCGTTGCTCTGAATACCGATCTGCGAACCAGCAGCCACGCTGACAGTGGTTGCGGAGGCACCAGTTTGCGAAGTGTAGCAACGGAAGTCTGGGCTATTCACATCAGTGACCTATACGCAATGATAGTTAGTTTTGTATTCTCGTTGAAAGAAGGACGAACATACAGGCGCCTGGGTGTTGAAGTTGTTCGTCTGGCGGACGTTAGCCCATGCGGGCGTAACTTGACCGTTGATTATCAACGACGGGAAGGTGTCTAAAGCCCCTATGAGATGAGCTATATAGACCAAAACTATTCGACATACAGTGGGATGTGACCAGGGAGGCCAGAGAGAGGAGAACAGTGCAAAGGAATCTCTTCTCGAACATCTTGAATGGGTAGGGATACAAAGTTGATCGAGGACAAGTTCGCCGACTTCGAAGGCCTTTTTATCGAAGAGCCATAGAAGACTGTCCGAGGAAAATGGCTCAACCAAGATGTGACGCGGGCCTGGTGATTGACGGTGCATTTGCCCAGTATCTTGCATCACTTACTTCTCGTCGCTTCCTGCCAGTCAGCAAGTCAGTTTCCACCAATCAGGACACGCACCGGCGGAAAGGCATCCGATAAGTTGACGAAGCTCATCCACAGATCCGTAGAATTTTCCGCATTCCTACTGTAGACATCAGAGACGAGAACCTCCGAAAGACATCAAGATGAAAGGCTCGCCATAGATATATGGTAGCTTGTGGCGTAGTTTCCGGAGATTTTCGAGGATGACCGTAAAATTTAAGTTACAAGCACAGATCATGACGTGCACCAGAAGGGTAATGTGGGGAAAGAGAGCAGTGCGGGGTTGCGGATTCTGGCATTGGATGATCTTCGGTAGAATACACACAGTGCCGCAAGCATCTTACGATCGTGTTACGCCGCCAAGATTGTCCCTCGACAATGATTCGTAGTCACGATGCCTTCGGAAACGGCGCTGCGTGGAGACCAATAGAATCTGCGGGTCGATTTCGCAAAATAAGACCATGCTTTTGCATCATGGTCAAGGAAAATAGTTCAACGTCATGCCGTTGCTCCTACCGTGTAAAAAGTGTACTAGAACAGAGAGTTGAAACGTGCATACAATAATGTCGTGACATCTTATGACTTGTACAACTGCTTCTAAGTGAAAAGTTGATCAAGATGCCAATGTAGTGAATTGAGAGGTACCGAGGTTCAACGAGTAGTCGCTAAGGAGTATCCACAACCTCGTAGAGCAGAAGCATTTCTGTCTTTCCTCGTCCCAGACCTACGAGATGCCGCGGATGGAAGATTAGGGATAGCTATTAGACCTTCTCTTCCACCACAGAAATCAGAATCACAAGCCGTCCCGATTACTACATCATCTTTGCCATCACAAATAAATGAAGTCGGTTATCGGCACCAGCACATAGAAGTTAATTCAAGCTTGCATTTGTGGATTGAGATGCAGAACTAAGAGTAACCTGATAGAGATGACTGAGATGAATGAAGCCAAAAGTTGCGAGCCAGATGGCTATTCAAGTTCAGGCATGACCGCGTTTGATCTGAACCCGTGCGTACATGCAGTAAGCTTAATTTGGACTCAGCTCCTTTGCCAAATAATGAGTCATTTAAGCTGACAGAAAAAGTACATTTCAACTCATCGTGAGATTTTTGATATAATGTTCATAAGCTGCTGTTAGCTCAACCTCAGCCTGTGGACGCGTCACGGATGCCGTTCACTGTGAAATCGATATTTGATGAGTGATCAATTCTGATTCTCATGGATTAAGAACCAACAGTATGGCAACTTCAACAAGAAGCCGCATCACCGCGTAGCCCATTGCGACGTCCTTTCCGACAAACTGTCGATTCAGGGTTTCAGAAACCTAAATTGCGATCTGATTCCAGTGATATGTGGACAGTATGAGCTGGGCCCAGCGAGTACTCTGCGCCATTTGGTTTGAAAATGGAGTTGTGACTGGGCGGTAGGTATAAATATCATCAACCTATCACCCAATATTATCATCAAATTTCCTCTTCCCCACTCTACAAGTCCTCTAAAACAACATTTCCTCTTGAACCTCTCCAGCTCGGTGACATCACCATTCGCAATCGACTCGGGATGTCCGCCATGACTCGCAATCGTGCTCCTAGCACCATCCCTAACGATGTGATGAATGAACACTACGTTTAACGCGCCGTGGGAGGTGTAGGCCTCATCGTCTCGGAAGGTATCCTGACAACGCGACAAAGGCAGGAAGGATTTTGCTATTTTTCGGTGTACTCCTCCGCTAGCCCAAATTTTCAGGACTAAATGTCCTCACGCCCCTGGAATTCGGGATTCCGAGCAAATTTCTGCTTGGAAGAAAATTACCGACAATGTTCACGCTGCCAGGGGGCATATCTACGCTCAGCTCTGGCATGGTAAGTTGGATTTTTAATGTACCTTTCTGTCGTGACTGACAACCACTGTCATATAGTTGGTCGGCTTTCTCATCCTGATGCTCCAGAGCAAAAGCTTGCAGGAGTTCCAGTTTACGTACTCTCTGCGATAGCTGCTCGGGGTGGGAAGTTCCTTCATCTTCCTGGTCTCCCTGGATATGTAACGGTTCGTCTGTAAACATTCAGAGATTCCGAAGTTCAGACTTATTTACATCGACAAATTAGCCCACCGCCATCAAAGACCCTTGGACGATCATCCAACAGTATAAACAAGCGGCAGTCAATGAAAAAGAAGCTGGTTTCGACGGGGTAGAATGTAGGCCCATTGTTTAATTTCTTCTATTAGTCCAACTAACCACGGATCTAACCACGAATCTTTATAGTGCACGGAGCTAACGGCTATCTAGTTACTCAATTTCTGGATACAAGCTCGAATCAACGCACCGATCAGTGGGATGGAAGTGTCGAAAATAGATCACGCTTCGGTCCTGAGATTCTGAAGGCTTTGATTGATGTATTTGGTCGCAACGTTTCTGTCAAGCTCAGTCCTGCTGGAGGAAATAGCGATGTTGGGTAATTTAATGTTATTTTGCTGCTGTGCTCTGCAGGTATTGAAGCTCCTTCTCAGAATGCCTCTTCAGGAAACCCTCAAAACCTTCGGCTTCTTCGTCGCTGAGGCCGATAAATTAAACCTCACCTATATCACACTTGTGCGATACTCTCCACTCATGGATGTGGAGTTTGATGGTGTGTTTAAATCTGAATTCAAATAGCCGACGGGCCATGTTAATAAATCCCAGGCAAGAAGCGAGCAACCATCCATAACATCGTTGAATCCTACCGTCATCTCATCAAGAACGCTAAAGTCTTCGTTAACGCGGGTATCACCCCAGAAGAACGCGCTAAGCTGATTTCTAGCGGGAAGGCAGATGCCATATTTATATGCTTCTTGTGGGCCACCCACCCGGACCTCGTGAAACGAATCCAACATGGAAAGCCTCTCAACAATATACCTGACATTCCTCACCTGTATTGGGAGAGTGAGAAGGATTTAAAGGTTGGGTACACAAATTATCCGGGGGCTGAGTACTAGACGTTTAATCGAGATGTTTATTTTTTCTATGATAACGCACTGTCAATAGAGTAAATCAAACGTCAATATGTGTTTCTAGGCTGTATGAATGGACAAAAGCGGCAACACTTTCCACTTCAAATCTCTCAATTTCGTAACATGTTTTTCTGTAAGGTGAAGCTTTTTATACCTGAACGTGGATATAACTTAATAGCATTAGAGTGTCACGATATTACAATAGATTTGAAAGGGAGTTGTTTGAGGCTATGGCATAAATTTTACGGTTTATATAAAGTTTACAGCAATTATACTTGGGAAGCCCTTTTATCAAAGAAAGAAACGACCCTGTACAAAAAACCAATCGTAAACTAAAAGAATTAAAGAGAAGATTCATTGGATTAAAATATTTAAACGGCTTTGCCTGTGTTTGGCAAAGCCTTTGTCCTCACGACTCGTAACACGTGAGCACCAAATCGAATTTCAACACTGAACAGTATTCAACCTGCACCGCGACTACCGTTTCTTAAGAAACGAACACACCTATCCTTCTCCTATTCTCTTAGCTCGACAAACAGTTGCTTGGTGCTTTTTTAAAGGATACCCTCACCTGTTATGCCAACGGCTACGCTCCAATCAGAATCAAACCCGACCAATAACTCGCTGAGTCAGTCACGTATGTCCACTGTTTTTCCTTGACAGGACCGCGTAATAAATATCAGTTGCATCTGAATATTGCAATACATAAGAACATGGTCATCCTCAAAACCTACTCGTGCATACAAATCGCACGGGTCAGACTCGTGACGAATTCTTCAACACTCGCGCAGAAACTACTACTGGTCATCTTACACCCACCGAGGAACATTCACCCACCCGAAGCCGCATTAGTAGCACTTCTTTACCCTTTCCAGTTACTTCTTTTCCTCAAAGTCATCATCACAGTGTATTTGACGACCTCAGAGACCTTTTTCTAGCCATTTCCCACAATATTTCCACTAGCGTTAGCCTACGCCGAGTCTACTTATATTTTCTTCTGCTTCTTCCTCGCCACTATTTCTCGCGTGTTGCTGGTATCTTCTGTGCATTAGACATTGATATGGCAGAGATAAGGAGGGATGCCCTTAGTTCAGCGGCTTATGAAGATAATGGCAGTGATATTCTAGAAGCTGCGCCTTCGCACTCAATTCAAAGTCAGAAAGAGGACCTTCAAAATGCATGGGAGGAGTTTATTGGTACTTTGACTCGAGAATGGGAAACGCTCAATATTGTGTCGGCACTTTTGCTATCGTAAGTTACTCATTTGTTTACATCATATTCCATGAAGACCAATTTCAGCCTCCAGCGCTATTCTTACTGTTCTGCAAATTGAAACTGCATCGAGTTACCCTTTAACCCAGTTTTCCGCCTTTTTCTCTCTGATTTGCGCCCTAATGAGCCTTTTATATGGCTGCATGTACATCATTCGCTTTGGCGGCCTACGGAAGACTTTGACATGGGCATTAGAATGGGCATCTGTAAGCAACACTCCATCCCATATTTAACACTGATGTGTATATGTGCAACGATGTTGACACCTCTGAGTAGGAAGCTCAGCAGACAAGAACACCCATCTTTTGGAATACATGGGTTATGCTCGCTATGCCTGCAGTCTGGTTATGCTGGTACTCTTAATCAACTACGCTCATACCATAATCAGTTTGAGACTAACATACTATTGTGTCAGGGCAATTGTCTTTTTCATCATTTGCATCATGTCGTTTATATGGCACGCTGGACTGACAGGAAATACAGACGGCATCTCCCTGCCCATTCGGACCAGTATCATCCCTTGTTCCATTATTTCTGGCATTCTATGCCTTGGAATAATATATTTCCTTCTGATAATTCGAACATTTAGGAGATATGGAACATCAATGGATTTGGCCTGGCGGGCGAAGTTGCGTCAATGGAACCGTCCACCGATGCGCTCACGTGCTGGAGTGCGGCGCTTTAATCACAGGATGTCTACGACTCCCGCAAGAGCGCATGTCGTTAGCTCAGGCGGTAGTGTTATATCGAAGACAACGGGCGATGAAAATTGATGCCAGAATCTTGCTTCACTATCACGATGCCAATAATGTAAATGACGGTCGATTGGAATCTCAATGTTAACTGCCAATCCTCGTCGAATTCAGATATTGAGTCGATATGTGCATATCAAGATCTCTACATCGAATTAATCTAATGCGAACGAAGTCGCAAAGTAAACCCGCTATCGCTATTAACGTTTGATCTTATCAACGGGGTTTCAAGGGATATCATCTGGTTTTTTTTATTTCTCGTGTCATATTATTGTCTTCAAGACCTACCCTATGATAGACATTACAATGATATGTATCTACTAGTAACCCTGTCACTCCTTATTCCCTGAGTTACCCTCTGTGCTATGAACGGCTCAGCCTTGCTGATCGCACCCTACATAGCCCATTGCCCTTGGCATTGTTCAAGGGCCCACTAGTCTTGAGGGGGTATAGTTTGTGTGCGAAGTCAGCTGCTGGTGTGTTGGAGGTCGCGATATCATCTGGTGGTTACATCTGCGTCCCAGTGCCTTCTTGCACCTCTACATATGTTGAACATCCGCGTTGAAAGCTGGTGGTAAAAGCCCCAATCTTTATCGTGAAAAATATTGTTCCCAATGGATCCAATCGACATATGCTCATACGTCTTCTATTTACCAAAAAATCATTACTCGTCTCATAGAGTCTCTAAGTTGCCATATACCACACATGATCACCTCACAGTTGCCAGGTATTTTTCCATACGCGGGCCCGAAGAGTACTTTTGGGTTGATCTTTACCAACTCGTATTGCCTTGGGAATATCTTCTACATCTTTATAGTACGTTATGACGAATTTACTAAAATATCTATCACAGGGACTACCTCTTATGCACGAGCATTGAATTTATTATAGGTGACAGTTAAGCTTAAATTCATAATTCTGCGTACTCAATTACGATGCAGAGGTGCTTACTGGTTTAATCTCTACTAGTAGACTCTGATGCCAGATACGTCCCGAGAAGTTATCCCCAAAGGATATCACTTAGCCACCGTCGATTCTCTTATCATGATCGATGGGCCGTAAGACCTGTAAATATGTTTTCATCGACCTTCAACTTTTGCGACGGTTTGAGCTCACAGAGACGAACCAAGCTGTCACCGGAACATTCTCAAAGGATAAATCAATGCACGAATTGTCTGATACCGCTGGATATGGTTCATTCCCACCGGATGTGTATCAGAGCAGGAATATCATCGTGAAACTGATTAAAATAGGCTCTTTTTAGATCGACTTTGGTGTTCTTACAACTTGCTATTATACCAGGATTACGAAGATCTCGATCTATTCAAACCACTGGATACAGAGACAGTGACTCGCCCCTATCCTAAAGAGCACCTGACAGCATGAGAGGCGTCTCAAGAGATCCAAAACTTGGTTCCAAAATTCAAGAAAATCGTTTGAAAATCGGAGGGGTACGCGTGGTCGAGGAGCATGCAATAATGGAGATTTAGAATACAAGTATAGCTTAACGAAATGAGTTCATATAAATACAAGTCTACATTTGTGTGTAAAAATATAACAGACCGGAGAAATGATTGGTTCATTACCCAGTTCATGATATTCTTCGAGCGCGTAGATGCGTAGCAGGAAAGGAAAGAAACTAAACTTTCGTCGCCTCGAGGGCTTCTCTAATCCGATGTTCCCAGTACCTATTCAAGCAACTCTCGTTAAGATATATTAGGTGAGGGGAAGAATAAGTACTCACTTCTTACGTATTGTATCGTGCTCATTGGCTAGTGACATCCATAGCTACGAAATATATAAGCTTGCTGTTGCAAGTAATAATAATAAAATAACTGTTTACCTCAACGGCTTGCAGTGTACTCTCCTTATTTTTATCTTGTTCGTAGACATCTGCAAGGAATTCGATCGCTGCAGGACACGGCAGATTAGCATCTTTATCTGGAGGAGGGTTCTCTAGATCGACTATATCCGTCCGTTCAGAATTGAACGGGACGGTATACAATCTAACGAAGGGGAAGACAATGGAGTAAAGAACTTGGTTATGGTCCAACACCCCGCGAAGATAGTTCCAGGCTGAAGGATTATTTGGTGCTAGGGAGATATTTTGCTTTACATAACTACAAATATATGAGGTGATTATTCGAAGAGAACTTATTAAAACATACGTTAGCTCTCTCTTTAGGATGCGCCCTCGGTCCTCTTCGCCCTCCCTCACGCCACACCCCCATACTACAAAGAATCGGTGATGCCATGCCGAGTTATTACGGACGTCCTGTGTAAGCATTGCATCCACAAAGTCCAATTCGCCCCGCCATAGATCATCCTCGTCGTTGAAATAAGCGAGAAGCCATTGTCGGTAAGACCATGTATGGTAGTTCTTTGCATCTACCCCAAGCGATCGCGCGATAAACTCTAGCTCTGGGGCAGGTTTCCGAGTGTGTGCGAGAAGAAGACGACGATGGTGCCATACTTGATATGTTTTGAGGTATTTGACGGCCAATTCATCCATTAACTTGAGTTCAACATCGAGAGGCGCATCAAGAGCTAGTAGTGTTTCGTATCTATATTGCCTTGATAATAACGAGGTTGAGGCAACACACAGGACTTCTAATGAAATGAAACGTACCACGCAGAGTAGTGGGCAGGATTCTGTCGTATAATCGCCTCCGTCAGCTCTAGGACTCGCTGGCTCTTCTCCCCCGATTTCACAATACCACGGAAGTAATCTGTCGCGTCTTTATCTGAATAGATCGGGTATCAGTATCATGTCATCAGTTATAATCGCATAGTAGGTCCTATTGAGCAGTGATTGTTTCAATACTAACATTCTTCGGTGTAAAAGATTGGTGCTAATGGGTTCACGAGGCTCTCATACTGTTGAAGAGGAGTGACATCGGACCATTCAGATCGTTCCGCAAACAGAGACTTGGATATCTGATCTCCAGTTGGTGAAGGCATTGTCAAATTTATAGCTTGGATGGAGACGGAAGATAGGGAAGGATGAAGGCAGTACCGTCGAGCTGTATGCGCTGGGGCCAGCTGGTAGACGCAGACGTCTAGTGGTGGTTGGCCCTATTTCGGGGAGCGAACAACAGCCGTTGTTTGGCTGCGACGGGAGAGACATCGCCAGGCACACCCTCTTGGAATCTTCCCCTACGTCGTGCGACCATGGCGACTCTCCTCTCCTACCTGCAGTGGTATATGTTCCCGGCACAGGCCCATAGAAGAAGCGCTATTGAAGATTTACATGGTGTTCAATAGTATCATGAGTATCGTATAAGCGTACCTGAAGTCCGTAATTATTCGCCTGTCGAGTAATAGGTTCCGCCCTGGAACGCGTGTGGAGGGGCTTGTCCTGTAGTGGTGCGTAGAAGAGTAACGTAGCGGTGAAACCTTTCTCCAGTACTCGTCAATTAGCGCTAAATACAGTTTCTCAATTGCGTCAAACAGGTCACAGATTTTGCTGGCTTCCAAGAGATGCGAGTTTGACTGGTAAGAAATTTTTGTATTAAATATTTTCTGCTAGAGCTTGAAACGCAGTAGGATGCATACCACCCATGAGTTAACCGCATCAGCTATTTGGGTTCGAATTTCAATTAATTCGAGTTCCTTTTCCGATCACCTACGATTTGAAAAACTATTTCTAAGGCCAGCCAGTTTATCTACTCTGCTTTTCAAGTTTTATAACGACGAAATATTAGGAAAATATTTTGTCTGGAATGTGAATATATGGGAAGTGAGCGATTATCTAGCCAAGCAGTACTAAGAATAAGGAAAGTCTCCGAAAGAGTGACTAAAGGCCTTAGGTGAGTAATCGAGAAGATGCGCAAGCGTTGAAAGTGTACACGTCGCGGGATATACGGATAGGAAGCACATACAGTACGGATAGGGTGAATGGCTCTAGCGAATGCTTCGTGTCATTTGTAAGAAAATCCTGCCAAGCGAGAGTTGTGGACTCTGGGATATAAATAATACTCGTCGATCTATCTCTCAACATTATCATCAACAAGTTCCCTCTCATTCACTCCTGAAAATAACACAATGTCCTCTGAATCAGCATCTCCTTTCCAACCTCTCCAGCTAGGTAATGTCACGATTCGCAATCGAGTTGGGATGTCCGCTCTTGCTTGCGATCGTGCTCCTGGTACCGTCCCCAACGATGTGATGGACGAATACTACGTTCAACGCGCCATCGGAGGCGCAGGCCTTATCATCTCCGAAAGAATCTTGACAACGCAACAAGGGTATGAGTATTACTGCATTTTATCCGTACGATTCTCGGTTAACGCTCAAAATTCAGTACTGAATGGCCTCATGCCTCTAGAATTTGGAATTCCGAACAAGTTTCTGCATGGGAGAAAATTACCGACGACGTTCATGCTGCTGGAAGCCACATTTACGCTCAACTCTGGCACGGTAAGCTCGATATTTGACGTGCTTTCTGTTATGACTGACGATGGCTCTGTGTAGTTGGTCGTGTTTCTTATCCAGATGCTCCCGAGCAAAAGCTTGCTGGTGTACCTGCTTATACACTGACTGCGATCTCTGTTCGCGGTGGGAAGTTCCGCCACGTCCATGGCCTCCCCGGATATGTAACGGTTAGCCTATCAAACAACATAAACGCTCTTTGTTCTAATTCACCATCGTTGATAAAATAGCCTACTGCCATTGACGATCCTTGGACTATCATCAAACAATTTAAAGAGGCAACCGGTAACGCTAAAAAGACGGGTTTCGACGGTGTCGAAGTAAGCCAGATTATTCTCTTGTGCGTTCGTCGAAATAGCCGTGATTCCTGGTAGTGCATTGAGCCAACGGCTATTTGATTACTCAATTCTTGGACATAAACTCAAATCAACGCACTGACCAGTAGGCTGGAAACGTTTGAAAATAGATCACGTTTCGATCTTGAGGTTCTCAAGGCATTGGTTGAAGTCTTTGGTAAAAATGTTTGCTGTCATGCTGAGTCCTGCTGGGGGATATAACGATGTTGGGTAGGCTAATTTTATTCTGTTATCATGCTCTTCGGATATTGAAGCTCCTCTTTAGAATGCCTCTTCAGGAAACCTTGGACACCTACAGCTACTTTATTACCTAGGCCGATAAACTGAACCTCGCCCACATCACACTTTGTGCGATATTCTGCAATGACAGATGTCGAGTTCGAGGGTGGGTGTTTCAATCGAGATTAAGATATGTGAGATACTAACGACTCCTTAAAGGCAAGAAACGAGCAGCCATCCACGACATCGTTGAATCCTACCGTCATCTCATCAAAAACGCCAAAGTCTTCGTCAACGCGGGTGTCACTCCGGAGGAAAGCACCAGGCTGATCTCCGATGGAAAGGCGGACGCCATATCGATAGGCTTCTCTTGGACTACCCATCCTGATCTGGTGAAGCGGACTCAGCATGGAAAGCCACTCAACAATATCCCTGACATTCCCCATCTGCAATGGGGAAAGAGCGAGAAGGATCTGAGGGCTGGGTATACAGATTACCCTGAGGCTGAGTACTAACTGCTTTAAGTAAATGTATTCCTTCCTTTAGTTATAACACAATCGCGATAGAGTAAATCAACTGTCAATAAGAGTGTTAGCAGGCTGTACACGTAGATACAAGCTAGCAGTATGTTCAAGTGAAAAGTTCTCGATTTTTTACATGGAGTTTAGATACAGAATCTTCAATTGAGCAGTGGGTACTGTTAGCTGAGAATGTCATGCAAGATTTGAATTGATGTTATTTGGGGGGAAATCGGGATGGCAAGAATCACATTGGCGTATGACGGACGCGCTAGAAATAGATCAGTCTTGACAAACGGAGGTAGGAAGACGCGACCAAGAATTGAAGTGAAAGCAGAGAATAAATTGAAAACTGTCCCTAGGAGACTGGGTTTTTTGATGCAAACACCGCTACACTATACACCAGATAAATGTAATAAGCTATTAAAATGAACTCGTCTTGAATTACTTAGATCGCTGGCTGACGCCATGACGCGAAGGATGCTATTGAAAGATCTACCGCGTCCGAAGCATATGAACAATTCAAAACCTTGATATGTAATTTGAAGAAGAGTTGTCTGCAACGTCGTATTTGGCGAAAGGACCTCTGGTGGTTTGGTCGCTTACTTGTGCAAGATTGTGGGGTGTCCGAGATTTAGGGTCCTCATTTTTATTTATATATCTTCTGCATTGTTTCTGAGTATTCATTTTGTAATAGTTTATTGGGTTCGTGTCGAGTCGACGCCATGTATAATGAGTGCGCGCATATATTCAATCCAGCATTTAATATAACGCTTTCTTATACGAATGCATGTTTCAGCGAGTGATGAGAATCGGATTTACCTGGTAGGAGAGCTTACCCAGTATTTCGTCAACATGTTTCATGGCGCTAGTTTAGCTGACTTTGGAATTTGATTGTAGTAAGTATACTGGAATTAGAGACTTCATGCATGCAGGCACAACGTAGTAGATTTGAATCGATAAGTGGAGTAGGTGTGATGGAATAATACATCTAAGTCCGGTAGTAAGCGCTTGAAAAGGGGTATGATAGCAAGAAGACAAGAGTAAAAATTGACGACATAAACAAGGATATACACTAAACCGCGTCACTGAACATATAAAGCGAGATACTCATTAAGCTGTTGCAGCGGGAGCACTGCTCGCGGTGTAATCCTATAGGTTAACCCGTCAATAAAATAGTGCCGGAGAAGCGAGTGATGTAGCTCACCTCCATCTCGGCATCAAGGTCGGCGGCCGATTTCGCTGGCCTCTCAGCCTTACGAGCTCCCCCTCTTCCTCCTCCCCTTCCTCGTCGTCCTCCACGAACGCCAGCGCCAGTCCTTCATGACGAAAAATTGAGGACTTGATCTTCAAATGCTATGGGAAAGGGACAAACCTAGCAGGCTGGGCCTGAGCACCATTAGGCGCGGGAGCGACGCGCGACGCCAACGGAACGGGGCGTGCAGGGTCAACAATAATTTCGATCTTCATGGGGCGTTCTACAGATGGGCGAATAGTGACGGGTGATAGATGATGGGGGAAAAGAGCGGGAAATCATTAGTCGGTTGTTCACGGGAGCTAGCAATAGCAAGACCAAGCAAAAGGTAAGGATTAAGAGCGCGGAGAAAGGGGTGCTTGAAGAACACCCAAGATCCAACTTGTTACCAGGAAATCGCAGCTGTGTCTCTGTTGGTCGGCATCGGGCCATCCACAAATACTTGAGCTTGATATTGTTCTTGATGGGAACAACCAACCCGGGCCTGGGTATGCGAGTGGGGAGGAAAGAACAGGGCTGGAAGCAGTTAGGTGGCGACGAACGAACACCTTACAAACACTTGCATTACACCTACGCTCGACAATCGCGAAGCGAAGCTACCCCCTTCCCCCCAACTTCAGCTCAGCACATCACCATTGTGCAGCAATACACGTGTTTGAAACGCTGTATACCGTACACAGATGTGCTATAGACCATCTCGATTCAGCAGGGTGATCAGTCCTGCGAATGAGAGGACCTGTACAATGGGTGTGTAGCAGGGGTCTACAGTGCGCGCTTGCGTATCCTCCTGGCAATGGTTCTTCCACGTCCACGGTCGAGGCCAACGGGGAAGACCGGTTCATCGGCAGGCCATGCAGAGACAGGGAGCCAGCGATTCCTCTGAAACTCAGAAGGTTACACGCAAAAGAGCCTTTCTTTCCAAACAACTAGAAGGGACGAGATGCAAAGAGGTGAGAGGAGAGGCGATACTAACTGCCATCGATGAGTCGGTTGTTATATTGCTGGTAAGCTTTGGTTCCATCTCCCTTCTTTTGGAAATGAACCGCGGCGACGCCCTTTGATCGGCCGGCAGCGTCGTAGTGAAGAGTGACATCGCGGAGCGGGCCAACGGTCGAAGTGAAGAGCTCCTAAAGATGACAAACGTGTTAGAAGTAGGATATGCACTAGGAAAATGAAGTTTAACATACCTTAATTTGAGCTTCGTTCACATCTGTCGGAAGATTTGAGACAATGATTTTGTCGGCGGGTGATGCTTGGGCCGCAGCAGGTTTGGCAGCTGGGACAGCGCGAACACGCTGAGCGGGGGTTACGCCAGCGTTACCAAGAACCTGTGCACGAGCAGTTCCACGACGGCTAGAGCCACGACGAACGTTCCTAGGCTTGGAAGAGATGATCTGCGAAAATTTTGGTGAGACAAAGGCTTAGTGTGGCGCAAAGTGCAAAGAGAGCGTGCCAACATCGTCAAGTGACTTATCCATGGTTAATAATGAGTTGGTGGTGGTAAAGGGACGAACACGCGAACTGAAGAGGCGGGAGGAGATGAGGTGTGTGGAGGGCGTGGTGGGGGAAAGCAAAGGTCAAGAATTGGGCTGTGCAAGAAAGACCCTCTTTATTAGTCGCGTCGGAGATTCAAATCCACACACTCCGCTTCTCTCTGTTGAACACGCCTCTCTGGACTCATCTTATTAACATTTAGCGCCATCTAACTCATTCTTTCGTAGCCATGTCTCGAGGTGGTGGTCGCGGTAGCCGTGGGGGATTTAGGGGACGCGGTGGTTTTGCAGGAGGAGCGACGCAGCCGCCAATGGGGCTCACGTTTGCCGATATTCAAAATTTATCAAGGGAAGCTACGGCGCTGTATCCCGTGTGTTATCGAATATATCTTGTTTTCAGACAGTCAGATTGACCGAATAATGTGCGCGATGTAGCCTGTACGCCTACCAGTATTCACAGAACCCTCGAGTGACGAGAAGCGCATAGCTGAGCTCCAGTTAGGGTTTGCAACTCGCTTGAGGTCTTCACAGTATTTCATTGTGGAGAAAGCAAAATCGATAGGCGAGTACCCTATTCAGAATCTTGGGAGCAGCTTATTGAGCATCTATGCGTAGAGCTGCCTCGGTACTCTGATAAATATCGGCCGTCTCCTGCCTCGCAACCCACACTAAAACGAAAAGAGCTTCACGCGCCATATTTCCCTACTAATATATTCGAAGACTACTTCAATCCAAAGCGCAAGCGTAAAGGTAAGCCCACCTCCGTATGTATCGAACATATGATCTTACTTATCAGTTCCAGCCGATCCAAATTCTACAGTGAGCAAACGGATGAATATCGATGAACTAGCTGAGGATAGAGAAGACGAAGTGAGTCATTTCTGTCAGAGCTATACATTTCACATGCTAATACACCTATTTCTTAGGAAAAATCATCCGATGAACGTTCGGACGTTGGCTCTCAAGCGGCAGAGTCAGACTACGATGTGGACGAAGAGTATGACAACGATTATGCCGAGAACTACTTCGACAATGGAGAGGGCGATGATATGGATGACCTGGGTGGCGGTGGTGGAGATGATGGTGGTGCAGGTGGGTCTTTTTGTTTACAATTTCACGCTCACTTCGCTAACGATCTTCCTTTGCTGCAGGAGACTACGACTAACGTATCACATATGGTAACTGCCACAAAATCAATGTACCACTTCTGCGCTACCCCCTTCTCATTGGTTTATTGGACATTCATGCTGATGTGTGGCTCGAGGAGACCGCAAAATTATTTCCAGCATCGCCAATATCGTTGACAATATTACTTGATCCACTAGTGCCACAGACATAAACTGTTTGAACTGTCCTTTTAAAAGCCACCTGATTCTACACGTCCAATATAAAATGTGGATGCACGATGTGGATCAACGAGCTCTGGTTTCCTTTTTATGGCCGTTCTTGAGCTTTTGAAGTTGTCTTGCTTATCGATGAGTTTCTTCGCCATGTAGGCAGGCGCAGCAGCACCTATTAAACCACCGCTATCGTAAGAGTGGTTTGCGATGAAAGGGCAGCATACAGAGAAGGTGGCAAGTCCCACTTCAGTTCAACAGCGATATGTGTAATAACATAAACGAATAGCATGCTGCGAAACAAGATATGTGTAAGTCATAATGGTACATATATGGATATGCTCATGAACGATCTTACTAGGACAAGATGCTTGGCAATGCACAAAGTGCGAACGGGTTGATTCTCGGCCCGCCTTCAGTAATGTCAAGCATCTAATACACCAAGAGATCAGCGGTTATCATAACAATAGAAATACGAAGAAATCCTCGTAACAAATAAATAGGTCAGGTGTTGAAAATCTGACTAGCCATGAACCACAGATGTATGACCACTAAGACCATGGTAATAAATAGGAAAATGCCCTGTAAGGTGTCAAACTTTTATCTCGGATTTCGAGGAGTATCAACAGCTTGATTCGATCTCCAGGTTAAACAACGATTACGGATAAAGACGCGATTTCCACTGGCAAAAGACAAGGAACGATTTATCGAATGCATGCATATATGAGCACAAATCCAACTACCCAAAATATACAATATACGCAGACAGGTGTTCCAAATAGCTATCGGGCGCGCATTTGCCGTGTAGATTCTAGAAACGGCGGTCCAGTAGTCACTTGTCAACGCACAAGCGGTCAACACGCTTACCCCAACCACAGTAGTCGTGCGCAAACTCAGGGGCATCGGCGTCGACTCATCCTCAAACAACGGATCCGGCTCTTCGTGAGGAGATACTGTATGTGGGGAAGATATTCTTGAACTTGGAGAAGTGGATGCGGGGAAAGAGAGAAAGAACGGAGGAAGTAATTCTGTTAGCCATCGACTTGTGTACAGCGTTGGAAAAGCTTTAGGTTCATGGGCTGTCTTTTCAGTGTCGACATTTTCCACGGTCAAGGTGAATTTGTACACGTTGTATGGGATATCGGATCCTTCGGGGAAGGAGATAATGTGCATAGAATAATTCAAGACAGTTCTTCGAGTGTTCTTGCTGGAGATACTAATATTATTAACAACATTCATTCTTGCTCACCAGTCTCATGATATGCCCTTGATTAATTTATTGGTAATCATCGATACCACCTCCCGGGTAAGTGCGGGAATAATGTACATTGCCTGTCCATTGAGAGAAATGACTGAGTGAAATGAAATAAAAGAAAAAAAGTAGATAGCAAGTAAGAATAATAGTGGATGTGCAGATGCGAGCGGCGAATATCGAGATGGGGTGAAGAGAAGCCATAAGTCAGCCGAGAGTGAAGAATGCAGATAATGCAGATGCCATCGACCAAACCTAGAGAACGGAGAAAGAAGGTGGAAGAGTGGATATCATGAATCTGGCGTCCTGTCTTTCTCCTTTCCTTTCCTCGTTGGGGGTTGAAGTAGATTTGGCGAACTCGCCATTGCAGCGGACTGGTTCATCGAAGCCAGTCGTCTCTGGCCCTTGAAGGTTGGGCTGGATGGGAAAGCACCGTTTGTTGGGGTACCGGGGAGAGAGTTATTGTTCCGTGAAGGAGTGGGTGCTTCAGATATAGACGGGGATTCGCCAGCTGCAGCTTCTGTAAGGAGGAATTCGACCCATAGGCGCGAGAAAGACTGAAAACGTGGCGATGAAAAGTTATTCTTGGAGAGTGAAAGCAATGGCTTACCTCAGTCTCATCCGACTTATCCAGCTCGTGGTTCTTTGAAGGAGAGTTCGCAGCACTGGATGTGCGACCCCAGAAAGACGTCGGCGCTGGGGTATGATTGCGTTGCAACCCGGCCTTTTCCCGTTCCGAGTCGTTCCAAGAGAGGATTGATGATAAGAGGTTGAGCATTTCGAAGCGCTTGCCATCTGCTCGGGGTGTAGTGAGGAACGAAAGAAGGACATTTGTCACGAGACGACGATCTACGTTCGTGTCTGAGGAGTTGCGTCTAAGACGGCGAAGGGCTTCCATGAGGTGCTCGTTCATTATGACAGCTGGAATGATAGAGATGTATGAGATTGTGGATGAGATTGAGGAGACAGGGAGTGAGTACCTTCATGTCGTAATTTCCCAATTAACAGGTTCTTCTCCTTAACCTCCTTCTCTAGTTCAGAAGTTCGAGTGACATTCATATGTGATTCTTCCAATTGGAGCTGTAACAACAGATGTTAGATAGGGTTACATTGAAAAGTGGATGTACTAACCTCAGCTGTTAATGCTCGATGCTTGAACTCTGCCAGCGACTGCGTAACTTGCATAAGCTGCGATTCATAATCTTTGACTGCCTGTCGTAGTTCATGATCCCTGGCTGCTCAAATGTAAATAGTATGTTCGAATAGGTAGTGACGTGTTTTTTTATACCAGACTGGAAGTCACGTAGCACTGCTTGTAGATTTTCGGCCTTCTCTCTCTCTGCGTCCAACTCACCCATTTCTCTATCCCTAGCCTCCCTTTCTAGCTCTAGATCCCTGCTCAATGTCTCCAATGTTGACTTGACATCCTCTGAAATAGCCCTCTCTTGCATGGCTATTCGTTCCCACTCATCTCTCTCCATTTTACATCGTTCTAGCTCAGTCTGCGTCTCGCGTAGCTCTCGTTCATGTATTTGGTTTTCCTGTGCGCTTTCTTGTAAGACACGATTCCGCATAGAATCCAATTCGCTCGAGGCACGATCAGCTTCTTTATGAGAGGCTATTAGTTCCTCCTTTAGCGTTTCAACGGTGGACGTTAGGTCTTCGTTTTGCGCTGTAAGTTGCTGCAACAACTGCTCTTGCCGGTCGAGTTCTTCCTACGGAATGTAAACACATAATGAAGTCATGAAGCACAAGTACACGCACAGCATCCTGCTTTAACTTGTTGCCCAGCGTTGTTCGCATTTGAGTCAACTTTGCAAGCAAATTATTGTACTGCGAAGCCAGAGCATCCTTTTCTTGCCGTGTTCGGTCAAGTTCCCGCTGCAGCGTTACTATAGGGTCATTCGAGTCGTCTTTATGTTCATGAGAGTGCCCATTGACGCCGTTCTGTTCTGCCGGAGAAGACGCGCCTGAACCGCGGTCGCTATCTATCGAGAGCCTGAGGTTGTGGAGCGTAGATGTTGCCTGGCTTGTATTTGGCGACACTGAGCGCGAGGGCGAATCTGAGCCCGATGGGCTTTCCCCGCCATTGGTCGCCATTAGAGATACCAGAGACGCAGAAGCCGCCCGGAGGGATTACGAGGGACGTGGCAGGCAGAGAGGTGATTTGCCCGTGCGTGCCTCGGACTGGACGCATATAGCGCATGTGTCACACTGTGACATTCCGGGCTCACCGTCTTGAACAGCGACCACCACGACCACCACGACCTCCAGCTCATCGACGGGCTACTGGAGTCGCCACACTCCGTAACATCGGCAATCTTCATTTCAACTAGTATTGTTCGTCTTTATTCCCCATTTTTGTTATTATTCTTGTCTGTGCCTTGTTCTATCTCGGGGCTCTACTTCTCGTCCCTCAATCTCCTCCAAAATACGCGGATTCTACTAGCTAACCACCATGCCCTACTCGCTGTTGGGGCCAATGAATCTCTTCGCGCTCCCAATTGAGCTCATCTGCCATATCCTTGCATATTTGGAGATGAAGGATCTTCTTCCATGTACTCTCGTACGTCCCACAGCCTTTCGTATCCCGCACCTCACTAACCATTTGATTTCAGGTTTCGAAATATCTCAGGAAGATTATATTGAACTCCTCTCGTCTTCAGTATACCATCGAACTTGCAAAGCATCGTGTCGTTTCTTTGGTGCCCACCTCGTCTTCGCCCTCCTTTGCAACACGTCTCAAATTAATCCGGGATCGTGAACGCGCCTGGAGGTCAATGAAATGGAAAAGTCGGCACACTCTTAACTTGCCACCCACAGGTTCTGTGTACGAATTTGTTGGTGGCCTGTACGGAAACGGCAGGGAAGATGACAGTCGTATCACGGCATCTATTTCATTCATCGAGCTTCCGTCATCAGACGATGCAATTCTGAACGACGGCTCTCAAGATTTGAAAATGTGGACACATTCTATGGGAGACGTGACCATTATCGATTTTACCATGGATCCGTCGCAGGATTTGCTGGTACTAGTCGCGCTTGCCCCGCCCGAGTAAGCTTGGTTCTTTCCCTTACCAAAGCAAAATCATTTAACATTGAATAGCTCAAAATTTGTTTACGAATTACATTTGCGCTCCATAAGCACTAATCGACCTCATCCGAAAGCTCCTATGTCTATCCTACCATGCCTGCCCAAGCCTAACACCCACCCACCGCCAACTGAAATCATTGCAGCTGTACGCGTGCAGGTAGCAGGTGACCTCGTTGCCCTGCTCATTAAAGAAGTGCTCGACAGTGCAGGGGCCCACCTTCAGATATGGAATTGGGAGCATGCGCCTCAGTACTCGGTGAGTTATTTCGTCTTGGTCGGTGTGTGACATGCTGCTCATTTTTTTTTGTCATAGTGTTCCATGCAGAGGATATCAGGCATCGACGATTTTACCTTTCTGGCACACGATACATTCCTTCTTGTGCGTCCAACAGGACGTTTTGAAGTCTATAACTTCAAGGATCCGATCACGTCATGTACAAATCCCGTGATGCGTGGAAGCTACCTCTTCCCCCCTCTCGCGGATGGGTACATGTATTGGTACATTTCTATGAGCAGTAACCCTGCTCCTGGATATGTGCCAGGGAACACACCCAAGGAGATGGACGGAGAGACATCTACATCGAGTAGCCGACAAATATACTACCCCCGCCCTGACGAACGAATACACGCATGTTGCTTGTATGTGTTCAACCCTTCGGTCGAGGAAAATCACCAAGTTCACTCTTTCGTATTCTTCTTGAATATTAACACGTTGATCAACCCTCCTGCCGAATGGCTACGGTCATTGAAGCCCCCTCCACGACCTACTTCAATACCAGCTTCAAGACGACCTGGAGCGAACAACCACCGGGCTCCAAGCAGCGAAAGCAGTAGCTCTACGACAGCAACTGTGAGCATCACACTAACTACTCCCACCTCGATCGAAATACCCATTATCGGGTCATCAAGCACCTTACCCACTCCCGCCATTGGTGTTCCTGTAACTTCTGCTTTCTCGTTTGCACCAAGCACGCCTGCTACAGGATCAAGTACCTACCCCCCATTCCCATCTTTCCAACCTACAACACAGACTGCCTCGGATCTCATGGGCACGACAAATACCACCATGCTCTTCGCACCCCCACTGCCGGCGCTTAGACAAACCCAACAACGACCACCGGCATCTAGTACGACGCATATACCCTGGGAAGTCTGGGGACCTCAGAGTACGCGCTGGTTCGAGGAGTGTCTAAGCACGGATTGGCAGCACGCTATCTATGGATTGAGGACTGTGGAAAGCGTGCATGTTAAGGAGAAGCATTCATCACCTGTACCTCCTGCAGCAGCCTCAGATGATTCGAGTATGGGAGAACCTCGAGTTGACCAAGGAGAACCTACTGTGGAAGGCTTGCGAGCAGAAATAGATGCCCATATCGCTACTATTACTGCGGAGACGGCAGGAGGGGCAAGTCAAAATGAGGATGCTTCTCAGTCTCAAGCCGATTCACAACACACAACAGATGCTAATCCTCGTGAAGCGCAGCGGGTGCTGCGTATAAGAGATTTCAATCCTTATTCCCTGTCGCATGCAGCGGAGCTCGACATGCGGGAGGCTGCGAGCAGCGGGAAGGGCAAGGGGAAAGCCGTATGGCGTACTCCACGGCTGGTGACAGGAAAATCCATTACCTCAGGGAAGGGCGTATTCAAAAAGGATATCGAGAGCTGGCTGCCTTATACAGAGATCGTTAGTGAGGAGACATTCGAGGTTACGGATGTCATGATGGACGATTGTCGGCTTTTGTTGCTAAAAGTACGTTTCATTTCCTTTGATGATTTTTTTATGCACTGTTCTTTGCATCCACGTTTTCGAGCATTTAGGTTTTGGGTTTTATCTGTTTAGAGATACAGTGCTGATCCCTCTTCTTTGTCTTTCGCAGCGTGGCAAAGCCGGGAAATTGAAACGCGTGGATGTGCTAACTCTTTAATACGGGATGCGGGACGAAGGAATGGAAGGCCCCTATAGGAGGATGGAATGTATGGAATGTAGACTTATTCAGTATGTATGTCCCTAGCCTGCACTGTATTCTATCAAAAAAGATGTATAGAACTTAATACTTCGCTTAATCTCCCTTTCAGCTCATGCTGGCGAGTCGAATTAGACATCTCGTTACGTCGGCGGAGCGCTCATCTCGAAGTTTATGTGGAATCCATTGGGATTGGACGACTTGATAATTCAACTATACGGAAAGGTCTAGCCTCAAGGCCTTGGATCTACAGGTGTAAACCCGTATGACGCCCCGTAAGGCTTGGAAGGTTGTGGCAATGCGATGAATGAATTGCCAATGGCAATTGACGTCGTTCTAACAACGCTGAGTCTGGACCTACGGGAGTGAGGCGCTTTTTTTTTGATATTCGTGCTGGGCTGGAGGCGTAACTTCATCTTCTCCGACATGCAGTGGGTCGCGTCGCCGAAATCCAATATCTATTTTCACATCTCATGGCTTGTTAATAATGCGAGAAGGATGTTCCGAGGCTTAAGACATGAATAATCTGGCAAAGGCCGAGAATCAAACTCATTCATTCAATTAGAGATAGTTCAGCTATTTCTCCGAGCAGCAGACCTTCTATTCTATCACTTGAGTCCTCCTCATCCGCAGTCACAGCATCCCGATCCCCACCTCCATCCCCGTTCTCTAGATGATGCGCAGATCTCGGAGAACGACCACGCCATCTCTCAACCTTGGTTCTAAGGAGCACTTCGATTTCTTCAAGCGTCTTCGTCGCCCCTAGTGTGGCCCGGAACTTTGTAAACCACGGCCGTCTATTGCTATTAGAAAGTTCGACGGAAGGAAAGAGGGGATGAGTACCAGAGAAATCATTAATTAGAGTGTTATAATCGGTGGTATTCAGGTATGCGGATGAACGGGAACGGAAGCTGGATATATTTTTAGGGGAGTGTGACTTACCATTGGAAATCCACAATATGTCGGATGTGGGTTTGGATAGTAGCTAGTGTTGCTGTTCCTGAGAATTGTTTGCAAATTTCGAGGTATTCTAGGGAGATGTCTACTGGGTCTGGAACAGTGCTTCCTGCGAACAGACTATATAGAATAGTTGTTAGATTCGCTCAGGTTCGTACTAGTATCTCGATAATTTCACAGATGAACTGGAGCGGCGTTGTATTGACTTACCAGGGGTTTCCGAGAAGCGTCTCGCCTACCATGAGGCCATCAGAATTTGTAAGTTCTAGGTTTTTGCGCAGGTCGCTAAAAACGCGAACGTTGCCATTGCTGATCACAGGGATGTTTAAATGGTCTTTCAACAGCTTGACTTTGGTGAGATCTGCAGTGCCTTGTCGGCGCCGTCGGGCTGAGACTGTACGTGCGTGTAGGGTAATCCACGATGCCCCACAGGCTTCTAGTCGTTGGGCAAGATCTAGCGTTGTGGGAGCGGGCTGGCAGAGCCTGAGTTTGGCGGAGACTGGCACCGTAAATGAATGTGACATATCGGAAACTGATCGTAAAGTAACTGTTAGAACAATTCAAGATATCCATTGTGTTGGGTGAACTCACCGATCTCCTCTAGTAGAGGCCAGTCTTTCTGTCCCAGCAAATAAGCACCATAGCGACACTCTCGAGCAGCTTCTTGAGGACATCCCAGGTTCAGATCTATTTTTCTTTGCGAAATTTACTTAGAAACTCGCCCATCGGCTTGGAAAAGTACAGCACCTATTGCATCACAGGATCCTTGTAGTTTACGACCGGCTTTGACGATAGTTTCAGGATCATGACCGCAAAGTTGAACCACGACTGGACGCTCTGAGCCACCTGCTGCGGAACTCAAGTCACGTAAATGGTATTCGAGGTATTCTTGATCGTTCAGAAGCCTGTCAGGTAGTAGCATCTGGGTATACGCGAGAGTTGCGCCATATTTCCGCACCAGGAGCCGGAAAGGGAGGTCAGACTGATTGACCATCGGAGCCGCGATGAATTTCAGGTCTAAGGCGTTCATGATAGCAAAAGTGGAGCCAGACAGGCACAGAAAGAGGCACCGTATCCAGAGTTTTCGCAGAGACGCGCAGCAGGACGCGTCGTCGACGTGACGGCTGTTGTTTAAGAAGATAAGATTAGCAAAGTGCAATCAGTAAATGATTATTTTCTCCCACAACCATGCTGTTCCGCGCGCCAAGCCTTTCGTCGTTCTCAACCGTCGACTTCCATCGGCTCCATGTCCAGATGTCTACTTTTCAATCTCGTAATGGTTCTACCTTATTTCTCTGGTTATCTGTGAACTCGTCTGGTAATTGACGCAGATAAATTCTGCACGATGTACACGCCAAATAACCTGAGCTTCTGGCGTCTTCACATCCCCCGTTGGTGCAGTCTCTGCACGTACATGAACTTCGTCTCGTACAGACGGAACCACTGTCAGCGCATTAGCGCGTGAACAATTTGAACGTTTCGCGACGGCCGTATCGTTATACGCCCACATGATACTGGTTCTCGTCGTGTGTAATAATGCAATACCGCCGCATTTCATCCTCAATATCGAGGCCCCGACACTGTAGTCGCATGTGCTCGCAAGTTATTTTAAGTTCTCGATGTTCTCCTCATGACTTCCATCCGAGGGTTAAAAGACATTCATTTATGTCCTGAGCTGGTCAGGTTCTTCGATCCCGCCTCATGGTCTTTTCCTCAAGAATCTACGCGGCCCTCGTTGGCCTGGCCTTCGTCGCAGCCACCAATGCCATCGATGCGGACCTCTCTGTCCGGGCTTCTGACCCATGTGCTGCTATAGGGGGGAAGAAGTGGGTTGCTCCGAAGGACGTCAGAGCTTGCTATTCATCGATTAGGGTTGACCAAAACATCAAGACGAATGTGAGAGATGCCAACTTAATCCCTTCGTGAACTACCCGAGAGTTTACCGGTTTAATCACTTGTAGATTATCGATGTTGTTAACAAGACGCTGGCTTTCCATACATCTGTGAACTATGAGATCAAGGCTCCTGAGCCGTTCACTTCCGAGGTCCACGAAGACTTGCTTGCAGATCTCGCTAGAATCCGTAGGCAAAGCTATGCGTCAGACTATGATCTTCATATCGATCTCTCTCGCACCCTGAAGCGGTTGAACGACGGACATTGTGTCTGGATTAACAACTGTTATGTACGTCTTCATCATGTTACCATTTCCTTGTTTTGTATTGACACTATTCACAGGATTGTACGCCTTTCTTCCTGTCACAAACATCCTATTCAGAACCATTATCCTGACGATTATCTTTCTCTAGCCCTTTTCGTGAATTACCTTCCCACTCCTCTAGCCCTTTTGACCGAGGCTGATGGTACACAAAACGTACACATCGCACCCGAGGCGTTTACTGTCGCCACCGCAGAATTTCCGGATCAAATAGATGTTTGGCAGAACGCTCTACCTGGACCTCTGAAGGGTAAACTCGAGTCGGTATGTGTTCGCGTGCACTGGTCAGGTTCGACTCTAATATCCTCTATTTCCCTCGTTAGTTCTCAGGCGCCAAAGTCCTTCTACTCAATGGTAGAAATCCCTTTGACGCAGTTGGCGATAATGCTTTGATTACCGGAAGCTTTCAGGGTCTGGGAACCCGCCAGAATGCGTATGTTTCGTTATCCTTTGAGATGGCGTATGTGCAGGGAGGCTTACTGTCTCGGGTAATAGGTTCTTCTCTAGCTACCAACGTGCTGCCGGCGGCTGGAATTATATCATGGGCAATTTTGCTCAGCAGTCACTTCCCTTGAGTGACTTTGCGATCCTGACTGTTCAACGCGTCAATCACACCATCCCAGACACCATCGTGGTAAGGGTGTTCAACATCTTATCTCCACTAATTACTTGGTTTGACACAGTTATTGCAGCTTCCATATCGGTCCCGTTTCGGAGCTACGTCTCAAAACTTCACTGATACCGCCTCGTATCGTGCAAATAACTGTGTCGCGATCGCTGGAACCAATGGAGAAGACCTCTCCTCGGCTTCTTCGAATCGTGGTATACCCTCGAGTCTCCCTGTGGCGAAGTTCCAGCAACAGCCTCCCATCCCTGCCCAAACGGCGCGCAAAGAGCTCATCAATGTCATGCTCGACACTTCGCCTCTCTCGGATGTCGTTCTTCCACCTACCCTTCAACCTGGATTGACCCCCGTGACCGGAAGTCGTACTGTGGCGCAGTTCTACACGCTGAAGGATGGAAAAACGGGGGTTCTGGCATTAGGCAGCTTCTCAGACTCGGACTTCACGGCCTTCCTCAACAGCCTTCTTCAAGGTCTACTTTCCTTGAAAGCAGCAGGAGCTACGCAGCTCATCGTCGATGTGGTGCGTGTTTCTCGTGCGCTCAGCGCCGCTATTCGGAAGACTTACCCCGGACGCTTTACTTCCCCAGTCTAACAATGGTGGTGGATTCATATGTGCTGCACATGTAAGATCGTCGTTTTCACTTTATACCGAAGCTCTTGGCCGTGTTCTTACCTCTCGTAAATCGTCTAGTGGCTCCACCGTATCGTGAGATACACCTTTCCTCTTCACTTATGTACACATTCTAACGCCCATTGGTAGATTGCGGGTCCCAAAGATACGACAGTTCCGCAAGCAGGGCTTGCCACGGCGGCCCGGGACGGACCCCTCGCTCAGCTTATCGTAAAGCAGATTATCGGAGCCAATGCTGACCCAGACGTGCAGCTGTTGTACAATCCTCTCCAGTGGACTAACGCGAGCAATGTTCCATTCGCCGCTACTGATGATTGGTTGCAACCACCCGTTCGCAAGATAATCAACGGAAGAGCTGATGCATTTAGTCAGAGGTGAGTTCTTTCGTCCGAGTGCGACGTGCTTGAAGTTTTTAAGCGTAATCATTTGACATCGCTTGTCGTAGGTTGGGATCGGAATGCCCGCCTGAAGGTTTCCCTAGCACTCCTCCCGATGTAGCTCTCTTCGACCCCAAGAAGGTCGTTATCGTATCCAATGGCAGGCAAGTCCGGCATTCATCCAGTTACGGCGTCTATCTTTATTGACCGGATGGTCACATGAACTATCAGATGTGCCAGTTCGTGCTCTTTATTCAGCGTAAGTTAGCCTTAGCTCTGTTCTCATTTGTGCGATCTATGTAAATTTAATGCGTTCCTTGACTATAGATCACCATGGCGAAAGAGGAAGGATCCAAAACTGTGGTCGTGGGCGGTAAGAAGGACGTCCCGCAAAAGTATTGCGGTACTGTAGGAGGCCAGTCTACTGATTTCTCGACGATTGATACTGAAGTCAAGGTGCGGCTTTCATTTTACTTTTCGCTCATCTTTCTCACCATCTTTCTGATATCAGACTACTCATCTTAAAAACAACACCCTTGCCCCACCTGACTTGTAAGTCTTTATACTTTCGTTCGTTTATAGACTTCATCAAACGGCACGTTGTGTTCTCACATTTATATTTAACCGCTTCCTATTCACGCGGCTACATCCGGCGAATTCCCATCTCCTTGGTTTTCATCTTCTACCACATTTGCCTCTATTCTGCAACGTGACATTGACGTATTACGCCGACTGGCTCTTTCTTTCTTTTCCAGGCTTGTCAATGGCGTGCAAGGTATCACTTGGAGACTTGCATTTGGTGTCGATGACCCTGCAAACCCCGAAGGTAAGCATCGTTTTGCAGGTTCATGAACGAATAGCTGTCCTGCGCTTGGGTGCCTTGTAATTATGCAATGCACACGCGATGCTTCAGGCAGACAACCCTTCGTAAGCACCCTTGAACTAACTTCGACTTTTCAATTCAATAGAATGGCAAGACCACCCAGCCGACCTTAACCTACCCCTTACTTCCAAACTGTAAGCTTTGTATTTTTCCACGAGTTTACACCGAATGACGTTCTAATGACGCACCCTTGTTCCTTTCTAGTGTTAACAATCCCGTTGCGATTTGGGAGGATGTGGTGGCAAGGTTGCTCGCCTGAACGGCCATCTACGTACCCGGCTTCTGAATCGCTTCGAGTCTGCAATGTACTTACATTCACTGTGGCTTGAACATTTCCGGAACTTGTCCGTTCAAATGGTACATCGTTTCTATAAGAAGTGACATTCACTTTGTCTCCTTACTTTGCATATCCCGTGGTAGACGGGGAAGAAGGAATGGCAAAATTTCCACCACCACCCCGTTTGTTTGCGTGCACGTCCACTTAATTGACCCACATACACTTTGTCGCAGACATGTTCCTTGTTACTTCTCCGGTCCGAACGAAAGGTACAAGAAAAGATAGAAGTGCAAGCTTTGGTGTGGGCACCGATTGCGCATCTTATTGCTTGTGTCGTGGATCTTCTTAATGAGGCTCCGAACGATTGGCTGGGAATCTCGAAGGTTGACATAGCGCCTTAGAATCTTCAAAGCCTTCAAATACACACGGCGCCGGTTGAGTAAAACGAGCTTTGATATGTTTAGGACCCGGCTTATACCAGGTGTTCTCTTCTCCCGCGTGTACGAGATCAGACACGATCCACTTGTTGCACGTTCTGTCAATGTCTGTCATTAATGCGCTCCTTCGATGCGCTCGCGCACTCGATGGCGAAATTTCCAGAAGCATTATACGGTGCGGAACTCGTTCCATTTCTCCACCTCACAACCCCATCGCTCTGGTTCTGGTATCACGAGTTCGAAGGGGGTGTAGCGTCGTGAAATGAACGCACGTTCACGAGCTGAGGGCGTATGACACCAACGAAGGACTGTGCATACGACCGCCGTGAGCGTGTATGTATTTCGTATCGGTAGCTATTTCAGTGTCTGTGCGTGAGCGCGAGTCTATATCTGACTGAATGTTTAGATGCTTGTTCTACTAATAGCCTGGAACTCGCTGCCGCTGACCCGTACCTATCCTTAGAAGATGTCAAGATGTCATTTAACATCCGTCAGTTGGTTTATTTTTTGCCAGTGCCGATCTACAGCAACCACCAACCTTGCAAATCCGTTCCTCGAGGTCTCCATGGATGTGGATCCTGAGATAAAAATAAATTAAAATTCCATTCTGTTCAGAACACGGACTTTGGCAGTGGGCATAAACTAATCTTCAATCTTCCTTCCAACAGTCATGATGGTCCGGAATTCGAATCAAATGCATTAGCAATACTTGTCTGTTCAGCAAGGGTCGCAGGAAGTATCTGTTCTATTAGAAGCAAATTCCTATCGCCGCATCTGTGGCGGTCAATGCTGGAGATTTCTATCGGGCTCCTTCAAGAATTAATATTCAACTGCCGAGTCTACTTGATAACGGTTTTTCTTACAAATTTCCATATTCAACTTTGCTACGCCGCCGCCATACAAACCTCAACTTCAGCATTTTAAAATCCGTTCCATTCTAACAACCCGGGCCGATTATTTTTCATTCATACGACAACCAAAAGTCGTCTGTCAGTGTCAAGCTCAAACGCAATAAAATTCTTATTCAACCACTGCACCCGCTGGCCGAGTGCCGAGGCCTATACAGGTTGTCAGAAATTCTTAATAAATCAGAAACCAAAAGAAACACTCGGGGACTGCTCGCCGAGGTCGAATAATTTATACACAGAGTTCGTCGGTTCATGGTCGATCAAATGTAAAAGCAATAAATCAACGAAGCAATAAATCAACGAATAGGAATTCCCGCGATTCAAACGCTTCAACTTTAGTTAAATGTTTCTAGCTATCTATTCAATTCTTAAAACATCCAAACCTCAATTATTACTTGAACGTCATTACCAAACATAGCGCTAATGACCTTCGCGTCGCGACCGCGCGACGTCACGGCCTCAGTGACCAATCCAACGGTATGTAAATTGAGGTAAATTGAAGTGATCTCATTCAATTACTACGAGACGCCTAGTGGACCCTGGGGACGACACTAGCGTCGGCACCGTTACCGTACTGGTACGCATATTATTCAGCACTTCGACCAGGTTGGTCATTTAGGATGATACGACTCAGGGCTATGTAATGATGATAGCGGTTACCACTTCTTATTCAATTTTCTATTTATTTGACAGCGTTGAGTTGGACAGGGTTTTAAGTTTGCATTGTAGATATGTAGTACATAGATACGAGGACTTGATAAATTAAATAAAGATTCAAGTGAAATGAACTTTCAGGTCGAGACCCTACTACGCGAATACGGCTCCCGTACCTTACTTAATGAAAGGGTGGATCGAGGAAAGGGATGGGGAAAGGGATCTGCTAGTTGTGCCGTGGGGTAAGGAAATCGGCGGCGGAACCGACATATGCAAACACGACGCTCACGACTTCGAGAAGGAATATCAAGGAATGTTCACAAAGTCGATCCACAAAAAAAAAGCATAGTAAGAAGCAAGTAAGATTCTAAGAAGCAACTTGAAGTAAAAAAAAAAAAAAAGTAAAGTAAAAAAAAGTTAGCGAATAGAACTTCCCATTCGAAAAAATTCAAAGTGCAATAAGGAAGCAAGTAAAAATCGAGCGACCGATTACTACCAAGTCCGTAATTCTATTTTATTTACTCAATCTCACGCCGCAGTCTATAAATCCGAAAGAGACGAAGTAATGATTGCGATTGCTGCGTAGAAATACAAATGACCCAAATAAACAAAATAATATGCGAGAGGGGAGAAGAGGAATGGCTGGTGCATGTAGTAGGATGTAAGCGAAACCGCGTTTGTATGAGATAAGGGAGGATAGGATGGGGAGTTCTAAGCGCGAGAGGAGGTGGTTTGTAGAAGGAAATAGGGAGAGGAGGGGGGAGAGATCTTTAGAGGGGCGAAGGAGGATAGGGACGGGATGGAAGAGGGAAGCGTAGTACTGCACAGCGCACATAATATATAGCGAAGGGAATAGGGGGGAGGGGGAAGTGTCCAGGCTCTAGATGACGGGGAAAAGATGGGCACGTCTTATGATAACCCGCCAACCATCACCTTTAATACCATTCGTCCTTGTTCATCCTGTCCCTTTGCAAGCAGGTCAAAAGCTTTCTTCGTGTCCTCCAAGCTAAACCGGTGCGTTACCAGCTTCTCAATACCCTCGAGCTTGCCGGACGAGAGCAGAGCAAGCGCCTCGGGGTATGTGTTGGCATAGCGGAAGGAGCCGTGGATGTCGACTTCGCGGAGGGCAGCGGTAGAGAGCGGGAGCATGACGTTACGCGTGCCCATACCGATGAGCATCACTTTGCCTCCGGTTTGAGCGACCTGTGGGGAAAGGGGTTAGTACTGGTTGGAAGGGATAGCGAGCATTTAGGAGGAGAGGAGGGAATGGGGAAAAGAAGGAAGGAAAGAAGGAGGGAGGGAAGCGAAACTCACATGGATCGACATTTGTATGCACGGCTCTGCACCCGTACACTCAAACACCGTTGAGAACCCTTCCTTCTGTCCAAACGCCGCAAGGGCCATCCCCGCTGCCTCCTTCGCGTGCCTCAGCTGCTCCTCGGTCGTTTTCTTTTCGTTCTTGTCCGACACGGGAAGGCAATACACCTCCTCTGCAAAGCCGTTGGCTTTAGCGAAGTCGAGCCGGGCCTGGTTGATGTCGATGGCCACCACACGTGTAGCGCCGAGGGATTTGGCAACGGCACATGCGAGGATGCCGATGGCACCTACACCGAAGACGAGCGCTGATTGGCCGGAGGTGAAGGAGGCGCGGCGAGTTGCGTGGATGAGCACTGAGAGGGGCTCGGCAAGGGCGGCTTGCTCGAAGGAGCAGGAGTCTGGGAGGCTATCGAAGAGGTGGGTTAGGCAAAATACAATATAAAAAAGTATAGATGGAAAACGAACGGGTGGATGACATGCGCGGGGTGGTTCATGCGCGACTGGAGAGTACCATCCGCATGTGGGAAGACAGAGGCACTGCTGCAGAAGCGCATGTTTTTACAAAGGTTGTATCGATCTTTCTTGCAAAAGTCGCAGTTGCGGCACATGATGCCTGCCTCGATGGCGACGCGCTGGCCAGGGACAAAGTTGGTGACGCCTGGTCCGACGGCGGCGACGATGCCTGCTGCCTCATGTCCGAGGACAAGAGGTGCACGGACGGCAAAGTCGCCATTGCGGCCGTGTGAGTAGTAGTGCACTAGAGAAAGAGAGAGACGCGTCAGATGTTATAGATAATGAGAGTAGAGGTGCGGACGTACAGTCGCTGCCACAGAGACCGGTAGAGACGATCTGGACCTGGACCTGGTTGGTGGAAGGGGGCCAGAGGGTGCGCTCCTCTATGCGGAGGTCTCTGGGGCCGTAGAGGACGGCGGCAGAGTGGGAGGGGAGAGCGACTGGGGACATTTTTTAAGAGGAGGGGGAGCGAGGGGGAGAATGGATTGCATGGCAGGAATAGGCCGCGATATTTAAATGCGCAGAGCTAGCCTGAAGCTGAGGCGGGTCGTGTGAGCGTCAGTGAGCAGTTCTGGTTCCAAATCAGGATGCAATGTCGATTAGGAGCACACTCGGCATACACGGTCCGACTACTACACTTTAGCGCTGTTACCCCAGATCTCGATCGGTCACACATGCCTGTCCTGATCGGGATGGACCCTAAGTGTACGGCATTTCAACCAGATCCAGCGCAATTCCCCGGATGCCCTTTGCTCGATTCAGTCTCCAGCGTCTCTTCCTAGACAATTTTCGTCAATCTACGCGTCGCGACAATTTCGCGTTCTGTATATTCTCTTCAAAGTATATACTTCAACACTCGCCCACTAAGTTCGTTCTAACACTTCGCTAATCGTCGCTCCGGATCTGCGGTACGGGTCCTCCGATGCGGGGTAATGTCCAAGCTCACCTCGAATGCCATCTCCTTGGGCTCACCCGCTTCCCCTATCCCCCCACGCTCCCCCACGGCCCGGCTGCGCTGATAAGACCCGCCGTACCCCTCGTCCTCCTCATCCTTCAATTCTACCCGCTTTCATTTCTCCTTTCTTTCCTCCTCTTCCCCGCGTTCACCAACTCCTCACCATGGACCCAACACCCGCCATCCCAGCACTCGACCTCTTCTCCCTCAAAGGCCAGAACGTGCTCATCACGGGTGCAACCCGAGGTGCGTCTCCGTTCCATTCGTTAATTGATCGTCGAAAGAAACGAAAGAAAAACACCGTCTGCTACCCCATTCTGATCCTCACTTTTCTCGATTCTCCTTGCTCTTCATCCCGATTCGTCCTCGTCGTGCCTGCTTCGAATTATTAGCCGAGCGTTCCGGGACCACCGTTAATCGTCCGCGACGCCGTGTTTACTCAATTCTTGGACGTACTTAATGTTATGTCATTATCTTCATGCTTCATTTACTTCCCCCACCTCATATGAGTAACTCACTAATCCCCCTTTGAATACAGGAATCGGAGCCGCATGTGCAATCGCACTCGCTCAAGCCGGCGCATCCATCTGTCTCGTCCAGCGTCCTCCTACTTCCACCAATGACTCCTCCGCTGAAAGCCTTTCTACCTATAATACCCTTCGCGCTCTCAATGCACACGTCGAAATAATCCACTGTGACCTCTCCGACCTATCCGAAGTGCGTACCCTCTTCGACAAGGCCCTCACCATCATGGGCGGGGAGATCCACATCCTCGTCAACTGCGCGGGTATTCAGCGGCGCGCCCCGAGTGTTGATTTTCCAGAGGGAGATTGGAACGATGTGAGTCGCCCAGCTTGCTTTTCTTAGCCCCTCGCTAATCCTTTTTTAACCCTCCTCCTCGCAGGTTCTCTCAACGAACCTAACAGTCCCCTTCCTTCTCTCGCAAGCTGCCGGCCGACACATGGTTCCCCTCCGCCGGGGGAAGATCATCAATTTCTGTTCCCTGCTCACCTTCCAGGGAGGACTCACCGTACCTGCGTACGCCGCGGCGAAAGGCGCGTTGGGTCAATTGACAAAGGCCCTGAGCAATGAATGGAGCAAGGAAAACGTACAGGTTAATGCAATCTGTCCAGGGTATATTGATACGGATATGTAGGCGTTTTTTCTTCTTTCATTCTTTTTTTAGAGAAAGGGGCAGCAGGGTTGGATTTTTCTTTAAATTTCATTCGAGGGGTTTTCAGGTTCTTGCGTTGGTATCGAAACGGTATTTCTGACGTCACCACCACCGTTCCTTTCCCCTTGAATCTATCGCGGCATTGAGAGTCCGCGGCGTTTGCCTAATATCTCTCCTCTCTTCATTTGTTTCCTGCTCCATACTCACCACCATCACTACAGGAACGCGAAACTTCTCGCCGACCCCGTTCGTCTGCGTCAGATCTCCGAACGCATCCCCGCAGGGCGGTGGGGCAAACCAGAAGACTTTGCTGGCCCTGTGGTGTTTTTGGCGAGTAAGGCAAGCCAGTATGTGTGCGGTGAGCTTTTGGTTGTTGACGGGGTGCGTTTTTTCTTTTCTTTTTTTCCTTCTTTGGTAATGTTGTTACTCATTTATGGTAGGGATGGATGGGCCGTTGATTTGATTTATTTTAATTGTTGGTGGTGGTGAATTACTTGGAACTGTGTTTATATACTGCGAGAAGACGACGAGGGATTGTAAATGAGGAAGAACGATTCAATCCATGTGTAAATTAAACGAATCAAGAATTTTGAATTTTTTTTAGTCCTTCGTTGTGAATTTAAACATTTTAAATAATCGTCTAGATATCTGCATGAAATATCATCGGGGATGTTAAGATAATATTCCGACTCAGTTATATGTACTGGTGTGCTGTCTTGGTAGCTTTTGATGCGTCTGTGCTCCTTTTATTTTGAATATCAAAAAGCTACTCTACCTGACCATTCTCCCGAGTCGGATGTGGGTGGCTGAGGGTCAACGGGGACTTCAAGTAATTAAACCATCTTGTTATTGGATACACTTGGAATGTCACCAGGCTCTAAAGTAAAGGAATCAGCTAGTTGGATTTCTTTTAAACAGCATGAAGCAGTTGACAACTTGACGAACCTACTTCCCGAGTCGGATATGAGAACTAATAATTACCGTCGAGCATGAAACTAAACAGCTGCGAATAAGAATTATCGAATTCATGCTGTTGAAAGTACCAACCAGGTACGATGCCGTATAGCGTGAGCACGGAAATGAAACTAAGTTGAGGTACCATGCCATTCTGCGGCGCGGCATGATGTAACTAATGTCATTTAGAGTAAAAACATACTTCGGCATTCAGCCTGAGGACATCCGCCATGCCCATGTGTACAACGCAACGGTTAAACGGAATTAATGGATGTGATCCGGCGGTGAGTTACTGCTCTTGCTATTGTCCTTCTTCATTTTCAATGTTACTATCTCGTCCTTATAGACAGCGCTACATGCATACTTGAAGCTTTTTGTTTGAGTTTGCTTTTGTTCTCTGCATCGTTGGTGCACATGGTATGAAGGTATTATACTGGCTTCCTAGTCGAAGATAATAAGTTTGAACTGAAGAATTTTAACCACCCCACACATTTCATTCCACGCATAATTAAATTCAAGATTACCCGACATTCCGTAAACTAATAACCTCTCTCTCCCACCCTGCAAGCCGCCCCGCGAAGCATAGGCATACTCGGTCACCTGCAATGATACGCAGCAGCATAAGGAACGAATTATATAAAAAAGCTCATCCTTACACGCTCCATTATAGAAACCTAGATTTCAGATTCACAAAGTTACTTACTCGAAATCATTCCGGCGGTGTGACATGCCTGCGAAATGGAAGCTGACGTACAAGGACGCATATGCTCCCGGAAAAAGCCACTCACCAGACTAAGTCCTGATTGATGCCAATGCCAATCTTTTGCTTCCAAATATGTGTGCATAACAGTGCGTGTGTTTGATGTCACGGTACGCAATTGAGCCCGGATAGTTCGGGTCTATGTCCCGGGGAGCCGCAAACTCTCCTAAATTCCGATTTTCTCCCCTCTGATCGAGGTTCCTTTTCTGAATATTTGCCGTTGCGAGGTATGTTTGCGAGCGTGGATCGGTGATCGGTGATCTGGTGGAATAAAAAAAGAATGTTATGGAGGTTAAATAAATCGAGATGAGTTCCAAAAGTGCTCAGCAGATTGGTAGACCATTTAGATCTGCTGAAATCATCATAAGATGCTTAGCGCTATAGATTCAAAAGCTACTGGCAAACGCCGAATGACATATGGTTAACTATTTTGAACATTGAGTTTGTATATAATACAGATCGCTTCAAATGTGTACGGCTTCCTTATCCACAGTCGCGTAATCTAGATGCTTGGGTTTATTCTGGTACATTGTGAGATGGGCGATGATTTCATAGACATAAGAAGCCACCAACTCTCAAGGTACCGGTCCGAATGTGCGATCGTTCACTTTGAAGATTTGAAGATTGGGGGTTTGAGCCATGGAACTGGCTGAACCACACCCGCGGCATAGAAAATCCGGCGCCAAGGATGAGTAAGTGGATGCAGGACTTCGAGCGAAGCACGAGAAGGACTTGTTGTCATTGAATTCGTAGGGAGAAGTGCACGAGCAGCGTGCAAGTACATCATCGTCATCATTAATACGTGGAGAAGCGAAGAGAAAATCCTATTCGAGCGGAGGAGAATGAGAACTAGGAACAGAGCTGACTTTGCATGTTTAAACCTAGAGACTTCATTCGGCGGCTTAATTGTGGAGTGAGCAATGAGAATATAGAACCCGGTTCGAGAGACTATATCTCGACAGAACATCACTTAGTATTACGGCTATTGAGGACGTGTGTAGGCAGTAAAATGATATTTCACACAGAGCAGAACCGGCGTCAACGAGCGGAGATCAGCAGGACCGCAGACCCCATGCTAGATCTTCTTTTTCTTGATCACGACGAGCGGTTCGCCGAATTTTTTTTGATATGCCAAACCTTCGAGGGAACATAGATTTGATGAATGGGGGTTATGAAATAGACCCGATACCCGAGGCTGAAGGCAACTTCAGGGCCTGGAAGGAAACTGTACGTGCGGGTGGGTGGAACGACGGGTAGTGCGGTCCGTCATTCCCGCGAGGTCAGAATTTCGCCGGCAGACTGTCATCTTTCAAGCTCTATGAAGCTTTTTCATTTTTCATTTTTTTCCATATGATAACGGTGATTGAATAGAGTGGCTGTGATGGTCTATCAGATTTTGGCCATCAGTGCCATAAGGGGGGCATGGGTGAATCTTTGCAATGGGGGCAAGTGAACAAGGAAGCCGTGAAAAAAGTTCCTGGGCTCCAGCAGATTGGCAGTGGTGGCAGCGCCGTGACGAGAAGAGAATTGGGATTGGGGCGACTGTCGCCGCAGTTGGCCCTCTAGGATGAAGTTGGAAGCCATCCATGGGGAGGTAGATCGTTTTCCGATCTGAAAGGAGGGAGAGGGTGGTCCATGTCTCCAGTAGTGGCGTTGGGGCTCATCGTGGAACTAACAAGGGGGAAACTTATGATCCACTCTAGTCATGCATATGCCAGACGTGAGTATCCAGAGGAAGATGCGGTCCGAAACTAAGCCAGTGCCAGAGAGAAAGACCATCAGAAAGATGTATAGACAGGGCAAGTATGATCCGTTTGGAGGTCTTTAGGCTTCATCCTTTCTCGAGGTGGTGGGGCATTCTGAGGCGCCGAGATGATAGAAGTTCAAGGAAGGAGATTTAGATAAGGCAAGATACGAGCTGGGTGGAGGTAAAATGAACCTGATATATCGGCGTATTCTTCGGTACGAAGAGCGACAAAGGAGCCGGTGGGATAGGCCATGTCGTTATAAGAACCTAGGAAGCAGCACCTGGTAAAAATGTATAGCGTATAAAGGAAGTCAATCCCCACGGTGTGCATCTAGCATCTAGAGTATAGCGGAGACAAGATACAGCCGCACTGGCCTTGTGACATGAAAGAGGTAGATTATATGCATCGTGATACAAAGAGGTACTTCCAAAGTTTCGTCGTCGCAAGGTCCTGATTTGCATAGCGGAAGTACTCCTTAGATGAGATGCGCCGTTACGTTTTCTAGAGCTCCTTGAAGAACTCGGGATGATCCGGCCCCTTGGCGGGTAGCTCAATGGGAAGAGAATTCTGTAAAGGCTACCTGCAAGTAAGTGTAGACGCATGTGATCCAGGAGGCTTATTTTTTGCCTGGTATACGCAGCAGCTGAAGCTTGAGATAGTTACGATATATACGGATAGAAAGCAAATTCATGGAAGTCCATATGCTCCAAATTGCTGAATTTTACGAGCCTAAATGGCTGCGTGTGACCGAGACTGCCAGAGTATTCCATGACGGACGACAAGTATGATCTGCACGTGCGTCAGCGTAAATTAGCCATTTTAGATATTGGTAGATAGAAATGCTTTACAGCCTTTGATAGACTAATATTATCATGGTGTCTGACGGATAAGAGTGAGTTAAAAATGCATGGCAATCGTAACTCACCGCAGAAGACAAGATTAGATGGCACAAGATCAGCAGAAATCAAGATTTCGAATAACCAAGAAGTATACGAAACTGATCAACAGCTGCCAGTTTATCTAGCGAGAGATGGACCGGAGCAGCGGAGTAAAATCAACATGACTAATGCACGCCTTGTTCACGATTGCGAGCGGTAGTTGTAGCAGGTGATAAAAAAAGGGTACGACGGTGAACAGAATTGGCTGATAGAGCTCGAACACGATAGTCTGATCAACGAGTGGGTTGGCGAACAAAAACCCATGACCGTTCCCCAGTAGAACTCCCCAGCAAGTCCCTTAGTTGCCGAAAGCTTGGCCGACTAACAGAGGCAAATATGACTCTCACCCTTGTTTGGTCACGTTCCAATAGCACAGCCACCCCCATGGTCCAGACCGTCGGCAGCTTTTATTGAGACATTTTAGCGCGGCTTTAGCATCTTTAGCCTGGTCTTTAGCGCCTGCTAATTTGATCAGCTGCTATAATTTCAACCTGCTCACTTGCCTTATGTTTGCCATGTGTTTGCCACTATCTCCTGCTGCATGATCCCCACCAGATCGTTAATTTAGGATGTTTTCTCTGTTTCAACGCCCACAATAACTAGAACACGATTGGCTCGATTTCCAGCAGGCGCCCCTTGTCGTTATCCATTTCCTTGGCGACATCATTTCCAGAGCAACAGGAACTTTTCAGCTATTTTTGTTCAGTTGGCTTATAATCAGATGCCACGCATCGCCGTGTTCTCTTTTTTTTTTTTACTCGAAAGTTCCCAACATTTGTTGCGGCTACGCCTGCGACAGACTGCACGTCCAGGCAGCTCGACAGATGGTCAATAGGACGATGAAACACGGAGCAGACAGTCACCTGTGCTATATTCAGATCAGGGACAACGGGTAAATCAACGAGATGTGCTTCAAGCCGAGAGCGACGACCAACACGGAAGGAACGCCGGGCAAACAACGCCCTTGCAATCTGGACGCATAGGCCCACTCCGTGAGTCCGATGCGTCACAACGTGCATATTTAAAGGCGCATTCTGCAAATTACCTGTCTATTCCCTGATCCCCAAACATTTTCACTTCCCTATCCTTCGCTCCTCGTTCCATTTTATTCCCTGTTTTTGGTCTTCTTGTCCCTGTAATCATGACTATCATCCTCACCCCATACTGGTCTAATGGCGTCCAGAAGCTTAAAATGGCCCCTCTTCGTACGTTTCGTCGTCTCTCTTCCCTTCTACGATCACCAATGTCGTGCGTTGCAGCACCTGCGAAGCCTAAGCACGGCCTGACCCCTCCAGCTCTCGAAGACAGCGTCCATGCTATACGCTGCATGGCCCAGTTCCGCTCCAAGGACAAGAACATCGAAAAGTACATCTACCTCTCGGCGCTGAAGAATGAAAACCCCAGCATGTTCTACAAGTTGTGCCTCGAGAACATGGCTGAGTTCACACCCATCATCTACACACCGACCGTCGGAGACGCGTGCATCCAGTTCTCCCACATCTACAGGCGTCCTGAGGGTCTCGTCAGTATACGTTACGCGCCATATCTTGGCTAGCAATTGACTATGATTGTAGTTCGTTTCTATCAAAGACAAGGGTAACATCCGTAATGGTGCGTTTGTGCTCTCGTGCTCCTTATTCCCACCCCAGCTGACTCGATCCCCCAGTGCTCCGTAACTGGCCCAAAATAGATGAAGCGAGGATTAGCGTCGTAACCGATGGTCAGTTTATGTCTTTCTCGGCTACTGCCCCACTTCTCTGTCTAACGAGTCTAATTCAAGGTTCTCGTATTCTCGGCTTGGGTGACCTTGGTGTCAATGGAATGCCGATCTCCATTGGGAAACTTTCTTTATACATCGCTGGCGCCGGGTATGTCAAACACGATTCCTTCTCATGCGCCTGCCGTAGGATACTCATTCGATTCTCGCAGAATCCGTCCAGAATCCACCATCCCTATCACACTTGACCTGGGGACAAACAATGAACAATTCTTGGAGGATCCCCTTTACCTTGGGTCACGTCAAAAGCGTGTCTCGAACCAGGAAATGACGGAGTTTATGGATGAATTCATGCATGAAATGACCACTGCTTTCCCCAAGCTGATGGTGCAGTTTGAGGTGGGTCGATTTTCTCATACAATTTCGTGTCTTTGAGATCGTTATTCATTTTGTCATTCATTACTTTATTTAGGATTTCTCCACGGACAATGCCTTCCAATACCTCGAACGCTACCGTCACAAGTACCCCGTCTTCAATGACGACATCCAAGGTACTGGCGCTGTCGTGCTTAGCGGCTTCCTCAATGCCGCGAAGCTCTCTTCTGCCGCATCTGGCAAGCCTCTGTCCTCTCACCGTATACTCTTCTTCGGTGCCGGCTCGGCTGGTGTCGGTGTCGCTATGCAGCTCATGAGCTTCTTCACCCTCCAAGGCCTATCAGAAGAGGAAGCCCGCAGGAAGATCTGGCTCGTCGATTCGCAGGGCTTGGTATATGACTCTCGTGGCCGTCTCGCCGAACATAAGAAATGTGCGTGTGACCCATTCCTTACATTACATTTCCCTGCAACATCTAACGACAATCCCCGGTAATAGACTTCTCCCGTAACGACTATAATGGCCCACCCATGACCAATCTGACTGATATCATTGAATATGTCCGCCCCACTGCCCTCCTCGGTCTTTCTACCATCACAGTAAGATTACTTCCATTAACCTGCTCTCGTTCCGAAATCTAAAATATCCCTTTCTGCTCCTAGGGCGCATTCACCCCTGAGGTCATCCAATCCATGGCCTTCATCAACCCCCGCTCCATCATCTTCCCCCTGTCCAACCCCGTCCGTCTCTCCGAATGCTCTTTCGCAGATGCTGTCGAGCACACCCGCGGAAACGTGCTCTTCGCGTCTGGATCGCCCTTCCCCGAACAGAAATACGGAGACATCACACTTTACCCGGGACAGGGTAATAATATGTACATCTTCCCCGGTATGTCTACCTCTATCTATTTATTGCAATGTGGGGTACGTACGGCATACTGACCCACCTTTAACCTTCACTTAGGTCTGGGGTTGGGCGCGATTATTGCTCGTGTGACCCAGGTTACGGATAGCATGGTCGAGGCTTCGTCTTTGGGATTGGCAGGTGCAGTTTCGGACGAGGAACGTTCTAAGGGTCTTTTGTATCCACGTATTGAGCGAAGTGCGTCATTTGCTCGGCTCTCCTTTCTTTGTATCATATACTTACCTCGTCTTTCTAGTCCGCGAGATCAGTGCATTCATCGCTAAGGAAGTCATTCGCGCTGCTCAAAAGGCTGTACGTCCTTTTTCATCTTATCCCCAGCGTGCTTTGTCTAACAATTCCTTGTAGGGTGTCGATCGTTCGACTGACCTGCGAAGCATGAGCGACGCCGAGCTCATCACATTCATCAATGGCAAGATGTGGAACCCATAGATCATAGCATCTCAATCTCATGCTCCTCTATCCTAATATGTTTCTTCTTTTATCGGTTTTTTTTGTTGTAGTTGTCTTCGTCTTTCTATCGCTTTCCATGCATACATACATACATACATACACTGTACATTTGATACAAATAGAAGCCCACTAGATTGGCTTTAGAGAATATGATCCCAGTTTCTTTTGTTCATAAACCCATGCATGATGTCAGCAACGCTGTTAGATGGATGATGAACACTCATTACGGATTTGTATGGTACAGTACATAGCACAATCTCATCCTCTACTTCGTACCTGCAATTGTAACTCAAGGACTTCAATCAAGATTCGGCATCATAGCCACAAGGATTGTGAACTACAAATAGTATAATTGGTCGTGATTCCACTACATGCTACTACCTTATTTAAATCTTCTGTCAATGCTGTTCTACATTATTGCTCATCTGGGATAAAAATAGTATATCGCTACAATCAATAAGAGTTCCGAGTCCATATGAACGTTAAGTTCACTTGCGAATGCGACGTGATGTAGTGCGTGAAATAAAATACAAAATGCAACGAGCGAAGGTTCCAATGCCTGCACAGAAAGATCATTTTAAGCGAGAGAGTGCACCGGAGTCGGGTTTTGGAGGCAATGGTGGGGGTACGGGGGTGATAGATATGGGCGAGGAGAAGAAGTCGACAGTTGAAGCACGGCCATCGCTACGAAAATCACTGCGAGAATACCGGTTTGTGGACCATATCATGCTTGGAGGGCTATTTCGCAAGATTGATTCTGTAGATGTGAACGAAGTCAACATAGTTTCTACGAAGATAAAAGTCAGGTTGGCTAATTATAAGTACGGAAGAAGAAAGTAAATACCTCGATTAGCTAATTTAGCGTTTGTGGTCATCTCTTCAGCTTCCCGTCGTCGCCTTCGCTGTCTCCGGATAACGAAGAATACGCCAACAAAAATAGCAAGTGCAACAACTGTCCCAAGAATACCGGCCAGAATTTTTACGCTTTTGTGAACGGAAGACACTGGGGAACCACTCGCATTGGGCGTTTCTTGCATTTCCCAACTTGACGCCGATGTTGACTGAGTGGGTGAAGAATCTGTACCGGTGGGCAGTTGCTCAACCATTTCTTGAGAGTCATTGGATTTGAAGATGAAGAAATAATCGAGTGTATAAGGAGATTCTGCCTGTGTGACATTAATGAGAAAGGTGTGTTCGACGTCAGGCGATAGTTGTGAGGCGGCAAAAAGTGGCTGATTTGCGATAGCTTTCCTGGCAGTGGGAATGGTGGTAGCAAAGGGAGCCATATCATCCATGATATAAACAGCAGTCGGTGGACGAATTGTCTCGTTGCTAGGAGGGACCGTACCGAAGACTACAATACCAGTTCCTGAATAGCGCATTAGACAGAAATTGATTACATCGAAGATAACATACCATTAAAAGTAAAAGAGACCGTGGAGAAGCTGGTTGTTGTGCTGTGGGTGGTCGCGAAAGTATTTCCATTCAAATTCCAGGCGCCACTATAGCGAAGCCGAGGATCATTGTCGTGTACACAACTCATGCAGAAACCAGCCTTTGGTGGTGGACCTGTGAAATTACCGAATTTTGCTGGCGGAGGACCAAAGTTCGTTGAATTCTGAGAGTTGGAACGAACAACGTAATTCTCAAATGTATCATGGCGTGTACTAGACGAAGATGCAAGGGTCTCTTCTTGACTAGACGAAATCCATGACATAACTTTCCGTAAACTATGAAGGATAGTCGGTGCCCTGGCGCGGCGACTTCCATCTGTAAATAAAACTCAGACTCAGTCCTCGTCTTGCATGAACTATATATCGAGTTACGAACCTCTTGGAACCGGTCGAGGGGGCATCTTCGAACCGAAACGAAGTATCGAAAGAAAAACGAAAGACGCTCAACCTATTTCACAGCTAAGCGAAATATACTGAGAGGTTCTGAGAATTCAACTTACGTCGAGTCCTTAGGGAGGAGGAACGGGGGTAGTTACGGTGAGGGAGCAGCACGACATTTATATTGAGAAGGAAGAGACCCATAAGAGTGGGCCACTTAAGGCTCGGGCGAGTCGGTGTGAATATTCACTCCGGTCGGATAGATTCTTCATGACATGTGGGGAATCGGCGCCTATAAGCACGATCGAACTCCCAAAGAAATGCTCTCCGAGTTGTATGCTTTATTAGAAGCTGTAGAGCTCAAAATCCGGAAACTGGGAGGAAATTTAAGTCTTCCCGCTCGTGGATAAAACTTCGCAGTGAGCAATGGATGGTGTTGCAATCGAATGCATTAGTTGCGAGAACTACATTCCCTGAGCACCTTGAGTTCCAGGGAATATGCTAAGATGGCAGTCGTAACCATCGTTGGCGTAACAATCTCACAGGTTGGCAAGTTGCATGACATGTCGATAAGGCACCTAAAGCTGTAGCACAATATGCGCATACAAACTCGACCAATAATCGGCTAGAATCCGCTTTCATAATCTCGATGAGGTCTTCTACTTATATTATCTAAGATCTACAGCCTACGTATTGCCTACGTATGGGAATAAGTGTCTTAACACAGGCCAGTGAGTTCCAGTAACACCTAAACGCCAGCCATTTTTTTGAGCATCACAAACTCTTCCTTCCCAGTCGCTTTACAGAGCGCGTAGAATTTTGTAGATGGATTACTCAGAAGGACGCCAGGTCTAAAGGTAAATACGTCAGCTCCTCCTAGATGAATAGCTTTCATGGCGACCTACCTGTCAAACTCAATAATGCGTCCCTGTTCTAATAGCATGACCTAAGAGGCTAGTTAGTGATTGTTACTACAAAAAAGTCTATCGGAGGCAACACGAACCCTATCATAATCGATCACGGTGCGTAGGCGATGAGCAATCGTGAGAATGGTGCTCTCTGCGAATTCTCTGCAAAGGTAACACATAATGTCAAAATACTAAATACATAGATGCAATGTATGTGCTTACTGTCGAATCGTCTTCCCTATAAGTTCATCTGTAGCGTAATCGACACTGCACGAATCTTGTTAGCAACTGCTTCTCCTTGTTCAAAAGAAATAGTATATACCTTGCAGTAGCCTGATAAAACGGATAGAGACATTAGTCGCGTAGTCAGTTGCAGAGTAAGTATTCACAAACTTCATCCATGACTAGAATCTTGGAGCGCTTGAGAATTGCTCTCGCCATACACAGTAACTGCTTCTCTCTACATGACGTGAAGGTCAGATAATCACTATATGCCTTCATCGAGTACTTACCCGGTCGAGAAGTTGTCTCCTCCTTCTGATACGGTCGAGTCCAGATCGCGGAAGACATTCGCATTGACAGTACCCGCCACTTCTTCGGGCGTATCTTCAGATGGAATCAGGTGGACACGCCGGAGAGCTTCATACTAGCGGAAACGGTAAGCGAGTTATTCTTAGCGAGAGGAATGATTGCTCACAATTTCGGCATCCTCGTATTCGTCAAAGACATCTAAAGTTGATCTCAAGCTTCCACTCAGAATGGTGGGGTCCTCTGTTGGAAATGAACGTCGGCAAAATTTCTGCGAGAAATATTCAAGTACTTACGAGGGATAATAGTGAGCCGACTGCGAAGGTCTGTAAGACCGATTTTAGCGGTATCTATTCCATCCACCAGTATTCGACCTTCCGTTGCTTCTACGAATCTGAAGAAGGAAAGAGCAAGGGTGCTCTTTCCTGAGCCGGTCCTTCCGAGGATTCCCACCTGCGACAATCTGGTTAATGTCCGATGACCAACATTTGATAACAACATACCTTCTCTCCAGGACGGATTTCGAAGTTTAGGTTATGAAGTACATTCGGTAACTCGGGCTGAAGACGGAATCAGAAGGGCAACGGCGGAATACATAAAGCTTGGACATACAGCATATCGTATAACAAGGTCCTCACACTTGATAGCTCCTTCCGAAGGCCATGAAGCTGGGGGTCTCGGCTCAATGAACTCAGCGGGCTCCCTTGCAAGTTCTGAATATTCCTTGACACGTTCCAATGCCACCTAGCAGCCTAGTGTCAGGCCATGTGTGGAAATATACGTGTCCTCATACATACCATGGATTGCTCAAGACCAACAAAGCGCCGAACCTACAATGAAGATATTAAATTTAACTGCATTACGATGTAGGCATAGAATCCTAACCATAAACAAAAGATCATTGGTGATCGTAGACGCGAATGCAAGTGCAAATCCAGCCATAGAGGCGCTGATGCTAGGGGTTATCAGACAAACCAATGCTGTGGCACCAACGATGGCGGATGACACTAGATTGAAACGCGCGGACAGCCACCGGTTCACTAAAAAACTCATGAGCCAATGAAGTGTCATAATACATCCATCCACGTACCTCCCCACATCCAATAGTAGGGATTAGAATTCTACCAGAGATCATCAATGAAGATGAAGACCGGAGCGACGGTGACGGCTTACCGTATCCACGCAACGAAGCATATCTCTTAAGAACTTGGAGGATGCACCAAAAGCACGCAGGATCGTAACACCAGAGATTGTCTCCCCGTAGATGGAATAGAGAGGTGAGCGTGTAACCGAATCTACGCTTGTTAGTCCAAATATCAAATACTGATTTAATAAGAGACATACCTAAACGACGCATGTCTCGTGATGTTTGTCCATAAATCTAGTTATACAACCATGAGATGGGAATACTTAAAGAAATACATATAAAACTTACTTTAGCAACTGTAAACAAAGGGTCAGTAATGATCACATATCGCAGAAGTGTGCTTACCATTGTAGTACACGAAACCGAGCAGAATCGCAGCGATGATGAAAGGAAGACCACCAACGACACTAACGGTAATCAACGTAGTGGCTGCTGAAAGTGCGTATATAATACTGCGTCCGAAGTTGTCCGCAAGGCTGCTATCGATACCTAGAAGATAGTAAGCTCTAGCAGATACGGAAATTATAGAGAATTAAAAACCTTCGAAATCTTTTCCGAATCGATTGAGCAAGCGACCTCTGGATACAGTGTCATGGAATCGAATGTTGGCAAAGAGAACAGCCTCCAATAACCGCTTGTAGAGGACGGTTGATGCATGAATGGAACCACGGTACAGGATGAACCAACGGATAGTAGTTATGATCAATCCTGCCGTGGTGATACCGGCATAGATAGAAATGTAAAATGCAGGACTCTCGCCGTCCCCATTGAGAGCAGCACTCGACCAGTATCTGTGAAAGTTGCGTTTAGTGCAAAGCTTGATTAGGAAGGATGAGCATACCTCAACCAGCCATTTTCCAGTACAGGACTGATTGATGCGACAATCAATACCCCTATAAATAACACCCAGTACCAACCGTTGCCACAAGCCCAGATATATGTCTCCCATATATCCCGACTAATACGTCCGACCGCGCGTTTCTCCTCTTCGATAAGCTTTCTTGCCGGCTTTCTTTCTGCCTTGACTTCAGCGGGGGCGATTGTAGAGCTGCTTTCCGAGTGCGGGTCACTCGCTAATGCGACTTCCTCGGCTCCTTCAACTAAGTCCTTCTCTTCTTTGTCGTTATCGTCATCAGTTGACTGCACTAAAGCACGAATGGCCCCGGAATCATAAAATTTCTGCCGGTCACCCTCGAACTGAACTCTTCCGTTATCCAATGCCACGATATAGCTGGCTTCAGGTGCGCAAAGTTGAACATGGTGAGAAACCAGGATCACAGTCCTTCCCTTCATCAAGTCTCCTCTCAAGCACTCATGGTAGAGATGATGAGCGGTGTGAGCATCGACTGTTCAAAATGTAAGAAAACGTATTTCAAAACATTCGGAGCGCTTACCGGCTGAAAGTACATCATCCAAAAGAAGAATCGACGCTCGCGAATAGACAGCGCGAGCAAGGGAAACTATAGCATACTATGAGCCCAAATTACACGTTTTCGAAGATCATATGTCGCTTACCTCGTGCTTTCTGACCACCTGACAGATTCACCTACAGAAAATCTTTTAAGTAACGACAAGGCAAATAGACACTGCAACATACTCCGCGTTCTCCGATCTCTGATTCATCTCCGTCTTCCAGGATCTCGAGATCACTAATCAGGGCGCATACCTGCAAATCGATGTTAATGCCAAGGAAACTATGGTTGCAGTAGTAAACAGTAATCTAACCTCTAAGGTCTTCTGATACCGCTCCTCATCATAAGGAAGGTTGAAAAGGATGTTATCTACCAACAATAGGTCAACGGTGCTCCAGACAGAACGCGATCAAGTTCACCTTTAATAGAAGCATTACGAAGCCACGCAGCCTACATGTACAAGTAATGAGTATAGAGTGGGGATGATCAATCCATTTCAGTTACCTGAGGAACATAAGCACAAACTCCGTTCATTATCCACTCTTCTTTAGGTACGATAACACCAGCAAACGAAGCGAGCGAATCCGGTGGTGAGCGAGGGCAGAGCATTTGACCAGTCAAGATGTCAGCTTCGCCCAAAAGAGCTATGGAATGCCGTCAAATAAAATACCAGACAATTCACTTATGAGTGCAAGACTTACCGAGAAGCAGAAGAGTCTTTCCAGAGCCAAGTTTACCGCAAATGAGCGCAAGTTCTCCAGCAGGGAAATTCAGCGTAAGATCAACAAGCAAGAACTTATGTTTGGGCGTTGATGCCGCAGAGGAGGCAGCACTAGCTCCAGCACGATCCTGTGGCCAAGTTGCAGTGCATGATTGGAATGCAATGGTCTGTGATTGTTGGTCCATTGGAGGCACTCGGTTGACTTCGGCACCGTTAAGGTATTTTTCTATACGCCGGAGAGAGACCAGGCTCTATAGAACTGTTATTACGACGCTTCATATGTATTGACAGCTGGCTCACCTGCAGCATGTTAATGAACGTCTCAGGAAGAGCGTTAAGCGCAAACTTCATTTCAGAGAAGACTATATTTGTCAGCTATTAGAAATGTTGAATATGTCACAGTTAAGAAATACTTACCGATGATAGAAGTGAACGCAATAGATGGTGTAAGGGGCTGCTTGCGTACAATAGCAAAATGCCAGAAAGAGACCAATGTGACAAGAATAGGTGAACCATTCCATATGGCATTCCACAATGTCTATATCCAGGACCAGTACAAATTAGCGGATGTTGCCAACTAGAGATGTACGGCATACCTCAATAGTATAATTGAGCTTTTGGTATTTGAGTTCCTTTTCACGGATTTTGAGGACACGTTTTTCGAAGCTACGTTCCCATGCCATAAACTATTCGTACCATTAGCATTGATAAAGCTCAGCGTTGGCAATCATAACTCACCTTAAGCATCCGGATACCACCAAGAATCTACAAAAATGATCCAGAGAGTAAGCAATTTATCCTGAAATATACAATAGACTACCTACTTCATTCATGAGTGCAACTCTCTCGTCACGAGCCTTCATGAGATTCTCCTGTGCACCTATATAGACGTCTAACGTTACATTGGCATAACTTCAACGATGAAATACACATACCAACAACAACCTTCCCAGCAAAATGATTCAAAGGAAGGAATAAACAAGTAACAGCGAGACCAAAGAAGCAAGAAACACCTTCACACCCGATAATTAGAAAGCGTGTAGTCAATGAGACAAATCTGAGTCTCACCGAGCAGCTTGTATAAGAAGATAGTTCCAATGATAATCTCAATAGGAGAATCTGAATAACAGGTTAATAAAATGTCTATCCGAAACACAGCCACATATCTAAACATACCGACGAGAGAGAAGAAATGCCACGCGAATTCACTGACTCGATCCACATCGGTAGTCATCAAGGTCATAATTTGAGCCTTGCTCGAGAAATCATCCTCGTCTTTTTTATCAGCAGCGTCGCTGTCGGGTTTCCCGTTCTCAGATGCAGCACCGTCTTTGACTACGTTGGCAGGAGGTGGAGCGGAGGACGCGACGTCTTTGCGTACAAGAGTCTTCGCGAAGAGGACGGTGTTGAGCTGAATGCGAAGGCGAACTTGGATGGCAGTGGTGGCGAGGGACCAGAGCTGACCAGTGACTATGGGTAGATGAGTTAGAGCCCATAAAGAAAAGAACAGGATGACGTACCCAAGAAAGTAACAACATTCGAAACAAATAGCCCAATAACATAAACCCACCCCCATCCCTGATTCTCCCTATTTTTATCCACTTCCAAGTACGCTACGAGCATCTGTAGGAATATAGCAGGAACGTAAAACAACATCGCAGACGCCGCCGCAAGAAGCATTTCAGCTGTCAGTGCCACAATGTTCAGCCGAACTATCTTGTACGCCAGACCCCAACCAGAACCGGGGCGGGGACTCCAGGAGAATATTCGCAGCTTGATATCACGAAGAGCCTTTTTCATTCGGGTGTAGTTGTATGTGGCACGCATGTTTCCGGGTACGATGGGCAAGTCACCAATTTCGAGGCTCACTGCGATGTTGCCTAGCCAGACGACTTTGGTGGTGTACGAAAAGAGAAGAACGTCCCAGGGAGATGCACCTGGTTGGGATGGAAATGTTATAGAGGATACGTAGGAAGAGTTGGGAATAACTTACCAACGAGACCGCAAACATTCTCCTGGTCGGAATTGGTGATTGATTGGACTGTTTTCTCGGAGTAGATGCCAGCAGGAGGATAATGGAGCGGAGGTCCCTGAGGGGTGGAATATGCCAGAATGCAAGTGACGGTGTAAAGTCCAAACATGGCATACCAAATGCCCTTGAGGACTGCATCATCCTCAAGTGATTGGGCGACAGGTGGTGGAGCGTCCGGTAGTATAGCAGCCGAGCCCAAGAGTGTAGTGACAACGGTGAGGAGAGTTGTCAGATGTATGATTGACTGCGAATGGCTTTCGACTTCCTCTTGAACGACAGATCGTGCCGCAATAACGAGTAAGTAGAGCGAGAAGACGACGTGAAGCGCGAAGACCGCCGTTTCTTGACGCTCATCATTTGTAGTAGACCATCCGAGTGCAACCGTACTCAAAATCACGACTACTGCAAGCAGAGATGAGATGAAAAACTTGCGCCATCGCATCTGTTACAGCAAGAAATTATGCTCGCATTACAAGTAGAACAAGCAACCATATAACTCACTCGTGTCCAAAATCCTTCAGCATCAATAGGATATCCATCAATAATGTCCGCCGGGGTAGTCACGTCAAATGGATCCGGTACTTGAGTTATATCGTCGGCGTCGTCGACGTGTGTTGGTAGTTTGATTTTTCCTTCCTTTGGCCTGGCGAGATAGAACGCTATGGCACTGGTGACCACGCTAACGGCCAGCGCGATAGCTATCTCCAGTTGAAAGCGAGGCATTGCTTGTCGAAGTGCTTGCAGGATCAGGGCAAGACCAGTCCTCAGAACTTATAGCGACGCGTAGCTGGAGCGTTGAAGGCGAAGGGACCGAAAGCGAAGAGGGCGTTGAGTCACACCAGGGCTGCTGTTATCCCCGCAAAACAAAATTGAGCACAAGCCCGCATATATCGCGTCGCCCGAAAAGGCAACTCACTAAAATATGTTGCTGACTCAGCATATATTTTGGGAACGGATCGCCACTATCTGCTCACTATCTTGGCGAGGTGTCTATATTAGGGACTAGTGTGGATAAGTTCGGATAACATACGGATGTGAATTTGAGCTCATTTCTACCGATCTCTGTACCAAATTCTGCACTATGCTCCAGTACCATTTATTATATGTAGGTGTAGTGTTTGAGCGTAATCGGCAAAGATATGCGGGCGACAGATACAAACGGATAAGTTTATCTGTGATTTCCTATCCATTTCCTATCCGTTTCTCATCTGTGAATATTGTGAGCCATATTTCAACTTTCTCATAGTTTGAGATGTTTGAGGTGATATATATACTTCATGGGTGTAAATTTATCATACTTTCACGAGAAACACTGAGATACCAGCAGGGCTGTTGCGTTCGAGAAGAGGCGAGTCTGTTTATCTGTGCTTATCCACGCTAGCCCCTAGTCCATATGCGTATCCAAACCTCACGGTGGACGGAAATAAATTATAAAATTGATTTACAGCCTTTGAGAAATTATGCGTATAAAGCTTGAGTGGATCATTTGAAGGTGAGTTTTATAGAGGTATTAAGGTTATGTGATAGTAATAAATGAACCTCGTGGACCACCAATCCGCCTAGCACGGGGCTGTCGAAAAATGTGATTCACGATGAGTTTGCAATGTGGAGAAAGTCACCTTGAGTCAATATATACAATTAAAATGTACAGCCTGTAGACGAAAGGCTTTACGCGCCGCAGTGAAAGATTGCGACTCTTACGGATTATCTAGTCATAGAGTCATTCTTATTTTCTCCGGTTGATGCTATTGTGGGGTACGTAAATTAAACTTTCGCCATTTGAGCCCATACGCCAGCAAATTTAACATGGTCAATTATAAATATCGACTTCCAAGTATTTCGTTCTCACCGAACCAGTGAGCGGAATCATTTCCTACCAATCTCTACGACGGGAATTCATCATCGCCTTTCAAGCCGCCTCCAGTTACGTAATTGACGTCGTTTCTAGATCGCCAATCTCAAATTGCCCAAACGTCTCAAAGAAAAATACCAACAAAGAAGTGCAATTGTGTCGACCCGGTGCTTCCACTGAACATAAATTAGAACAAAAGCCTCCTATTTCATTCACGGTTATAGAGGGTATGTATATCAAGCAGCATCACCAATAACTTCATTTAGCTCCTGTCTTAAAGTACTGAGTTGTTCTTGGGTCTATAAAAAGAAGATAAGAGCATGGTTAAATTTGTGTTGAAAAGTCACATACCAAATTCTTGCTCGTCATCTGCCCAAATATAAATCCAAGCCCTGCTCCCTCACAGTGATCGTCATGCGAAAGCGTAGTGTGTTCGCTTTCGAGGTCTCTTCGACGGAAGTTGATTCCAGGCTGAGTGGTCACCTGTACAAAAAACATAATCAGTCAACATACATAACCAAAACACAAAAATTGAAGAGCGAACGCAGTTATTCTCAGCACGCATAGCCCTAAGCCCACAAATAGTAGTGGTCTTGCAATCGCCCGTGCACGCCTCTACATCAACACCGCGGGTCTTGAAGCCTATGAATTCTTGGAATGCAACGTCGTTCGTGACGAAAGCCTCAGTGACTTTGTGCCAGAAAGCGGCATTGAGAGACTGGGTTGCGGGCCAACCGCCTGCAACAATGGCTCCGTAGGTCTCTCTGGCGCTGTATTCCACCTTCCATGTAGCTGGATATGATATTAGAATTGAATAAATGAAGTAAATGAAGTACAAGTACTGACGAGCGGTTTGGAAGGAAGGATCGGCTAGGTCACCTAAACAAAATCATCAGTAAAAGATTAGGTTGAAGATGATATAACTCACTGATCAACACATGAGCATCCATAACCTCATAAGTATCTGGGTCGATATCATAGACTTTGAATGCAGGGTTTCCGCCTTTTGGGTCCGGTTGGTTCAATCCGAGGTAGAGGAAGCAAATATTCTACGTACTTCTGGGTGTCAATGAAGGTGCAATCCAGCCAATGCTATCAGCAGTGTTGGCATTTTGGTTGTCGTAGTCCGAATACCCGATAACAAACTCATCCTAAGCAACTTTTTTTGAATAAGGATGTCAGATATTTAATCAAACACATACCTCGTGTGTATGTCCGTAAAATTGAGCAGCAATGGTGTTACGGTAACGTTGCACTATTTGATCGAAATAGTTTGACTAGAAGCCCATCAATTGTGTAATTGAAAATAGAATTAAATCAGAGACGAACCTGATCATGGAATGCATCTCCACCGCTGGGAGGCATATGTGCGATAACCCACGCCCTTTGTCCGGCATCTTCTGCGGCTTGGAGTTGTTGTACGGCGAAGCCTAAGATACCATTGGGATCAGGTCTATAAAATGAATAGTAGTAAGCGACGTATTCCTGTTAGATTTGGGAGATGAAACGTACTGGAACTTGTCGCTATCATATAGCCAAAAGCTGTGGGAACACATGAAAAAGTAAAATAATGTTTCGAGGAGTGAAATAAAATGTACTCACTTATCCTTATACCAGTAAATAGTATTGAGAGAAATGATCCTAAATTCAAATTCAATGATACGAAGAAACGACATAGAACGTTATCACCAACCTAAGATTCGTTCCAGGAGCAACGACAGAATAACTTCCAGACAAATGCTGTACTTGGCCAGCTGCAGTTGAATTAATCCATTGCTACCATTTAAATATTTCAACAAGAACTCATCCAGGAAATAAATGAATGAACGCACAGCCCACCCTTGGCTTTGGGTATCAAAGACCCACTGTGAGGACAATGGGCTCGATGACGTATTTCTAGGGAAGGCGTTGACTGGAGCTACTTCACTGAAGGAAATATATTAAAAGACTTGACGCTATTGCTCTATGAAACAACACGTACTGATTGCCAATAACAGGGAATATAGGTGAGTTGAGCAGAGTCGACATCTCGTTGTTGAAGAGCTGAAGGTCGTTTGTCACTTCCCTGAGACGATGTTAATATCAGTATAAGAATAGGGAGAAACGCCCGCGAACTCACTGCTGGTTCACAAGCCAAACAGCAGCTAAACTCTAAATTAATACGGATAGCAAAACAGCATAGTAAGATAAACTTACCTTCAACAACATCGCCAGTAAAGATGGAGAACTGGGTGTTTTTAGTGGCCACCGATTTAAGCATTGACTGGGCGAGTACGCCAGGAGTATCACAATGGTGACTTCCCATAGGACCAGCAGGTACAGTAGTCGGGCCAGTTTGGTCGGCATAGTTCCTGCAGCAGATAGGCTTCGTGCAGTTGACTTCTGCGCCGGTCTGAAGATCTTCTATAAAGGTTTATTCAAATAAATTGACACTGGGACTCACAGTATACGATCGATCAATGTGAACATCGCTGAAATGTACTACTTGGAATGGTGCTTTTCCGGTTGACTCAAAAGTCTTGGGGTTGGTCGGAGCGGCCTTCGGGAAGGGAACTGTGTACTTGTTCACAGCTGGGGGTTGGCAAAGTCCAATAACGTTACAAAGTTTAGTTGCCGTTTGTCCAAGGGCCGAGATAGAGCGAAGGTCATGTGCAAGAATAGGGCCTTGTTCGTTGACAATACCCGTGCAAACATCATCATCCACGATCTGACCGAAACCTTAGACTCTTTCATGGTGAATGGTAAAAGGCAGACGGACCTTGAGCGTTTTGCAAACGGTAATGATCGTTGTGTCGAAGATGCTATCGCCAAGAAGAGCGAGACCTTGAAGAGCAACAAGAAGAGTATGGCACGATGCACAATCAACAGCATTTTCGATAGCACTGATGATATCATCCACAAGACTGGCCGAAACGCATAACGAGAATAGCAAGGTCACAAGCCAGATCCGTAGAGAGAAGAACATTCTAGCAGTGACGGCCTGCCCGGATGAGGTAGAGTCCGAAGGATAAATACATTCGAGAAACGATCTTTATATCGTCAAACATCTCCTGCAGTTCTTTCGAGGACGTCTCACGAGTAAATCAGCGTGTTACCGAGCGTAAGTTTGACAGCTAGAAGACTGATGATAATGCTAACCATATGGACTCCGTACGTCACCGTCGGTGAATCGCCAGTACCTGACTATTGTCTGAACTCCATCCAGAAGATTCAACGCAAAGGAAATGCCACATCACCCGTCTATAGTCATAATAAGGTGTTATAAATGAGGATTTTTAACAACTTCCTTAGATTGGCCACCTACTTCGCTCTTGAAATTGAAATAGACCCTGCCAAAATAAATTCCGAGTCCCACACCCGCGTTGCTTTCTGCGTCATATATCCTAAAATGTTTCTTCAGTATGTGGGGCAATGGTCACAGGATGATCCGTCATCAATTTTAAATAACGCTAAGGGTTTAGCGCGGGATGTAATCACGTATTGTCAGAAACAATGACTAGATACGACTGCAGCCCTGCTTCAAGTATGTCGATAAATTGTTATTAATGACGTTGTTTAGAATATGTGCCTTTGACCTCATTGATGTCTAGGAACAATTGATAGCAAGTCGGAGATGTCGTTGATAAATATGTTCGGACTTCTTACAAGTGAAATATGCTTGGTTTCTCCTGTCGGACGCAAGTCTTGCCGTCGGTAAACTAGTGAATTCAACTACAGATATACATATTTAGCTGACCATTTCTGTGTCAGAAAAGGATTTTCATGTGCTCGAAATTTATGAGAGACCAACCTTTTCGAAGCCATGATCCATGAGACCCGACTTCGACGAATTTCAAACGTGGGAGGGTCCGAACCATGAAGATCATGCAAGCATGTGGAGTGCTGTACACGATGTACCACTTATTATTCGAACGTTTCTCGAGGTAATTATGGGCAAATATTTGGTTGGGAAGATGCTTCTATATGGATCTTTTGCTTCCGAGAGGAAGCGTTGATAAAAAGCATAGGTAGCGGTAATCTTGAGAACGAGGGGGTACCAAGGCTTTTTTTTAAATCTATTTGCGGATGATTTTTAGCAACGCCTATGTTATGCAAAAAATAGACGTAAACTTACTATCGGTTACTAAGTTACAGAGTGACGAACGAGAACGAATTCGTCCTCAAATTGCCCCTCAACAGTCCAATGAAAATCGCATTGGTAGAGTTATATAGGATAAAGTTGCCGGACTGCCAGTGACTAGTCCGGCTCTATTATACATTGAGAGTGATTATCATCTCAAAGAAAAATATAACTAGAGTCTGATATCGAGACTAAGTAACTATTAGCGAGGCAATAATTGCTTCATCCTAATAGTTCCATAAGTAATCGTAGGTGGAAGAAGTCGGTAACGTCATGAAGTCGTCGATATGATGAGTATCCATGGAGATGAACAAGATGCAAGGTACTCCCCAAGCTCCGAGTCGGGGGCTGGTATTGTCCGTCGTGAACTTATACTTTGTTCCGAGGCTCGAGGATGCCTACCACCTGCAAGTGACCTACAAATATGAACGTCTTCAAGGTAGATTGTGTGCTCGCGAACATATATCTTAGCATTGCTAATTTGTATATGCCATTGACCCGTAATGAAATGTAGCATTCGTACATGCAGTCCCAGGCAATTGCACTAACTACCTAAGCCGCAATTTTTTATGTAACGGAAATACACGACGAGGAAAGAGAGAGAAAGAGAAATACCGGACGATTACTACTAATGTATAAATATGCGAGGTACGGATGTGCAATGACACAGACACAGATTGACATGTAAGTAAACGTGCTTGATCGTAAAGACGGAAAAGAAATGGGGAATAGGTAGGGCCGGAGGATGAGAAGGGAGAAAAGAGAAGGGATCCAGGGGGGGATCGCGCCAAATCTTCAAGTAATACATGGATATGATGGACCGGGAATAGAACATGGGGAAGAGAGTATAAAGGAAACAGACAAGATTTAAAAGGGGAATGTAAGATGATGTGTTGCTCCAGAAGACATGAAGAATTAACTGCCATAGCCAAAGAAAGCGATGCCGAGAAGAGAAGAGAAGCCGGGAGACAGTCTAACCGAGAAAGAAAGACGAAAAAGGCCTGAAAGGAATGTATGAAGGGAGGGATATAAGGAGGAGGGAAGATGGACGCGAAGGAGTGGGGTGGAGATGGAACAAAGATAAAGCACGAAAACACACATTCAAATCTTCATCGGCTCATCACTAAACAGGACGCGTGTTCGAGCTCGCAGGGGCGCTCTCCACAGTGCCATACCACGGTTGTAACCCCGGCCTCGACTGCGAATCCGTCTTCGAGTTCCCATCGCTCGGATCAGACTCTGACCGATTTGGAGCTATTGGCCTCTTCGTCGCGTTCAACGAATGCGTCCTCGATTGGATCCCGCCCTCCTTCGAAAGCGCCAGTGAATCATCCACCCGTTCCCAAGTGTCCTTGTTGAAGGTACTGCTGCTCACCTGGTGGTCATCCTCGTGGGTATGCCATGATGTTCCTGTCGACGCAGAACTGCTGCGAAGCTTTTCGCTCTCTGGAGTTTCCCCAGTGCCCACCTCCGAGGGGCTGCTATCTGACGTTCCCTCTCCTCCTTCCTTCCTAACAACTTCCGCAAACCCCTTCGAAACATCTCCCCCACCAACAACAGTCTGCTCATCGTTCTTCCTCTTCCCCTCTTTCCCGCCCTCACTCTTATCCTTTAAAATCTCATTCGCCAACCCACTCGGGCCCAAGCCCGGCGCTGCCATGGGCGGGAAAAACGCCGGATCGAAGTAACCCTTTGGCTCATGCGCATGTGGCGGTCCTTGGTGTGGCGACGACATGGCATAGAAAAAACCCCCATTCCCGGGACTGTGCATGTGCACAGGCGCACCGACCGCGGGGTTGATGAACGGGTTCGGGTCGCCGGGGCGCCCCCAGAGTGTACCTGGGGACATGGCGACGCCGGGGGAGAACGTACCCAGGAGATGATGCGCGTGCGTTGTGTGCATGGGCGAGGAACCCTGTGAAAGCCCCGGGGAAGGGAGCGGGTTGAGGATTGTGTATTGCTGGTTCGAACCGAAGTGGCCTTGTGGGGTGGTTACTGACTGTTGGTGCTGTTGAAGCTGCTGTTGTTGGTGTTGGTGCTGCGCCATCGCATGCGCTTGCGAGGGGTGGTGATGTGGCGAAAGCGTGGGCGGAAGGAAGGTGAACGGCGGCATGGAGGGCGTTATGGGCGGGAGGCCGTGCGGTGTCATAGGCACTAGTTGTGGGTAGGATGGTTGGTACAATGGATGATGAAGAGGTGATCCCATACTGGGATGGCCAAGGTAAGAAATGGACATACCTAAACCGTGATGCTGGGGTGTTAAAGGAGATCCTGAGAATGAGACTTGAGGTAGAGGAGGGAGGGAGATGGGGCCAGGGTGGTGCGGGTGTGATTGTTGTTGCTGCTGCTGCTGAGAGGTCGGAGAAGATGGGGATTGGTGATGACGTTGGTAGTGTGCATGAGAAGCAGACATTAAGGAAGTATCGGCAGAGGACATCGGAGCGCTATTGGCGGAACTGGACGAACTGGACGTACTTAGAGAGGGAGCTTTAACAGAAGAGGCGGAAGAGGTTTGTGAGGATGTCGAAGTAGAAAGCTTCGTAGAAGCGAACGAGTTGGTGAGGTTCTCTATATCAAGGAGTGTTTGCGAAGTGAATAACCGCGATTGTTGTTGCTGTTGCAGCTGCTGATGCGATTTTGCCTGCGCGTAATGTTGTTCATGCTGCCGTTGTTGCTGTTGGAGATGCTGCTGCTGCTGTTGCATTGCCATCTGCATCTGTGCATTGAACATATCATACGGCGACGCCGGACCCGAAGGAGGTCCAAAATCTAGCTGATACCCCGCAGGAAGCGTGATATGCGAGGGGTGCGAAGACGAAGGTAAACCCGTCGGATATGCACTTACATGGCTTAAAGCCGGACTTGCTCCCATCGAAGACGATGACGTTTGGAAAGACGGGTGCGCCGGAGAGGCAGGGGTAGTAGATGGTTGACTCGCCTGTGAGAATTTATCGTAATGCACTTTCAAAGCCCGTCCGTTGTACTCGTAGCTAAACGCGAGAAGAGCAAGAGAAAAAAGCATGAGGCGGAGGATCGAAAGTACAATTATTAAGAATGTCGTACCCGTTGAACATTTTCACTGCCCGCTCAGCGTCAAGCTCCGTTGCGAACACGACAGTCCCGAACCCGCGAGATCTGCCGTCGGGGCCGAGAGCCACATCCGCACGGATGATGGTCCCTGCCTGGCGGAACAAGTCCTTCAAGTCCTGCCACTGGCAGTGGAAGGGGAGCTACCAAATGGAAAATCATAATCAGCAACAAGAGACACACGTAAGAGGCGTTCTTTCTCACATTGCCCACGAAGAGATTCCGACACGCACTGGCGCTGGAAGTAGCAGCAGGATGGTCATGTCCAAATAGGGAAGTATAATCAAGATCGTCTGATACGCTTGCGATACTACTCATGGGATTGGAGGATGCATGGTATGGCGAGGCAACGAGCGAGGCAGGTGCAGAGCCCGCGAATCCTCCTACAGATGGCACACTGAGATTTCCTGTGGGGTTATCAAAGTCCGGGGGCAGTCTGTCAAGGCGCACTTCTAATATTCGGGTCTGCCATGAGTAGCCATTGAACATGTCGACTGCACGACCTGCGTCTTCAGCGGTGGCAAGGAGGACGGTACCATAGCCTCGCGACCTGTTGTCGGGGCCTAGGGAGACGTCGGCGCGGAGGACTGTTCCGGCTCGGCGGAACAGGTCTTTGAGGTCCTGCCAGCGTACGCGGTACGGCAGCTGTAAGAAGGATAGGAATTAGAATGCATAGACGAGGAGAGATAGATTGGAGGGCGTACATTGCCAACAAAAAGCTGGGTGCGGGTGTCCCTCAGCGGACCTGTTCTACCATCTGGTGAGGGCCTGGCAGAGGTGGCCATCTGAATAACGGCCTCAATGTCATCGTTAGTGGGCTGTACTGGGGGGCTGGGGGATGCGGTAGAGACTGAGGCTGGACGAGATGCGAGGGAGTGCTGCCATTTGGGTCTGTATGAGGCTACGGTGTTGGGGGTGTGATACATAAAGAAGAGACGTACGGTTCGCAGCGGATCCATATATGGACGAAACTGACGAGATTAAAAACTGCCACAAGACTAAGCCTGGAGGGAGAGTGGGGAGGAGATTGTTCAGAGATTAGATAGTCGCAGTATACGAAAGCAGACACGGCGAGAACAGCAGGAAGGCACGAAAGCAGACTCGGAGGAGTGGAGAAATCAGACAGAATTATAGGATATCCAAATGGCAGTAGCACTCGCAGGCAAATTTGCGACTAACGACAGCCACGGGTCAATCCTGCTCCACACCGAGGATATTCGACAAAAAGGGGATATACCGTTTACGACATGCGCCCCACGTCATCGCTGAGCACAGCGAATCAGCGCACTTGTTTGTCACCACACGCGTCCTCAAACCATTCGTGCTCGTTGTCGCCTACGTCCTCGCCGCGTCGTGTCCTAATTCAGTCACCCAACATCCAATCCTGGCGCCTGCACCTGTCACATCCCGACCACTGCCTCTCAAGATCTGGCCAATGAAGTGACGTCATCGCGTGGGAGCCCGATATATTCAATTGAATCAGTGCACTCGTCCTCCGCGTCCCCTTCGACCTCCTCTCATCCCTCATGACGCCACCCACCCATCACCTGCCATTTCGCTCAAACTTACCAGAACGACCACCGCTGATCCCGTCGCCAGAGATCAATGCGCCTCTGCTTTTCCCACTTAGCGTCGATGTCATGCCGATCCCAGGGTTCCAAACGGCATGGCTCCCAAGCCTTCTTCCGCCGGCGATAGCCCTCGATAGTCTCTCCTACTCCCTCGCCAATCCATCCACTGCGCAGTAACCATCCCGCTCGCCGCCACCGCCGCCGCCTACTCGAGTTTAACATTGCTCATCCGTCCGACAACGCTCGTCTGGTACACCCTCCTCAACTGAACAGCTATTAAATATGCCTTAGTTACACCGCTGAACGACACATCTATGTCAACTATGACACCCCCATTCAACCAACCCGCTCTCGTGCCGCTTTCATCTCAAATCATCATCATGTGGAACAAGTGGAAAAAAAAGCACTCCACACTCTTGTTAAATCGGAATTCCCTCGGCGCCTCGCAAATAAGAAATGCCTTTCTTCCAATCCTGCTCCTTCCTACTGGTGCTTCGAACCTCCAAGACGGCCATGCTACCGCCCCCCTCATTTCCAAGCCTCTTCCCAAACAAAACACCCTGTGAAGCAACTTTTATCTTCAAAACCCTCGCTTCAACAGCATTCCACACGCATACGTAGGATCATCGCACTTGCCAAATTGCGACGATCATCGCTACCCAGATTCTATACCTACCTTATGTGACTAAAAGCTCCCTACCGACTCTGACAGAGCCTAGAGCGTTCCAGACCACCCACTCCGCCTTTTTAAACTTAAAAACACCTGTAAGTACGACGTCATAGCACCGGAACAAAAGTGGTCCCTCTCCTCCGAAGCCTTTCTCCCGCTGCCCTCGGTATGCAATATGGAAGATTGAAGCTGAGGGCTGCTTCGAATTCTCACAGTACATCCCAAGGTAAAAGGATGGTCTACTTTTTTTTTTTCCAGTTATAACAACGGTTGTAATGCCTCTTCTGATTTTACTCGGCCGGCTTGCAGTGGTATGTATTGCTCGCCTCTCGGGACAGTCAAGCCGGGTCAGATTCTGAATACGTTTCTGCTTTATTGATACCTTGCTCATCTCTTACCTCATAAGATTGATTGAGAGACCTTAAACTCTCACCGAATGTCACTTGGTATAAGAATGGTCCTCCGAGAACCTCAGAACTTCCCCGTCGTCAGCTATGGGTGTCGGTTGTGAGTCTGTAGTACTTTACTCGGCCGGCTTATGTGATAAGGTGATATCTCGTATTCGCGGCAACAAGCCGAGTTCATTGATACCCTGCCCCGGCTACTTCTAAGCTCTCCAAGTTCTTCTCCATTCTATGTTCCATCTTGTTCTCCGTTGCTCCTCATTACTAACTCCTCACCGAGTCACCCTCTTCTCCCTTTCTTCGCCCTCTTTCACCACCCCCGAGCTCCCCGTCCTCCATCCTATGTCCCCATCCACCGCTTTATTGCTGTCCCCCACGGAGGTCACCCCCGACTCCCCCATATGCTACTTAAAGACGACCCCAAAGTCCAGGAATCACGAGGAACGAACACTAGCAGTAATATGATGTCGGCTCCACACCCGGAGAGAGTTGCTAAACTTATATTACGCTAAGAGACGCTTGGTGAACTCGGCGTTCAGAAATTACAATCATTTCTCTACTTGCAGGTGCTGCGGAACTCGAGGAAACGACCGAATACGATCACGTACGCTGTTGGTTCCTGTGCTTGATGGACTACTGGTATTTTAGCTTCCGAGTCGCGTTTTCATTATTGGAAATACTTAGACAGGCCGAGGAGGTGATGTGCTTGGTAGAGGGAAGAAGACACTCTGTCATCTAGAACTAATTGATTCACATTCCGCAGTGATCTGCAGTGAGCTTCTGGGTGTTGTGGCGTATCAATCGCTCCTTTTCCTCTTGTGAAAAGAATCATAAATTTGAGAAGAAAGTGATGAGGGAGTACCCGACAAGGTCAAACAGATACTGTGGTGTTACTGTGCACGGTTTTTCAAAGATAGACTCGGGAGGTTATAAGAAGGCGCTTAATAGCTTTATATTAAAAATTTCTTGTCACTTTACTGTCCAGAACTCCGAGAGCTATGTGGGATCATCGCGGGTTAGTATTTTTGAGACTGCTTTCTGCCGATACTGACTACTCTAAAGCCCATTATGGTGAATTATCTTCATAACAATTTGAATTTGCACTGTTTATTAATTATGGAGATGGTGTTCGAAATGAAAGCACTGTCTAAAATATTGTGCCCCAGGATTACCACAGTGGTCTTTGTCACATATTACTGTAAGGCTTCCAGCCAGCAGAGTCGATACTTAGTCTATCAAAATACCTCAAAGCTGGTCCTACTGAATTTCTCGCAAATGATAGCATTTAAGGTGATTATATGAATGGTTGTGTCTTGAGTGTAAGTAGCACTTGAACCATTTGTCATGCCGACAACACCCTTACGGCCTCCATAAATCTGAGGCTAAGGGAGGAGCCGACAGCCGTTCTAGTATATTCATAGCGCTTATACAAGTTAAAACAAGAGTCAACCAAACGTTGATCTGTGAAACTATGGCGCATTTCCTCTAATTCGTCTTGATATCTTCTCTATGGATCTCAATCTACACGTAAACGGAATAAATAGGGTATTGGAAGAATTGGGCGGTCTAATACTGCCCGAAGAGCAGTTTTTGATTGATATGTATTCATTCTTGTTGTCGCGAGGCAGTAGACCTATTCTTAGGTTCGCGTTGCGTCATAAAGGTTGCCGCTGGTTTCAGGATACCTATTCCTTCGTACTCCTACCGACTGTAAGAATGTAAACGGATATCGTATGGCCTCTCTCATGAGAGTCCAAGAACCGCACGCTCCTGGCCGAAGACACAGAAATCTTTAATATCTTCTCGACGCCTCGACAAGTGAAAATCGATAAAATAATACATCACAGGTTTCAATGACTATTGTTTGTGCCAAGAGAACTTCTTTCGTGAATCCGTCATTTGCGTCTGGATTGACAAAGTGAAATCCCTTTGATGTTGTACCAGTAGCAACCCATTTCGGATTGTATCCAGGACATAGTTTCTATCCAAATAAGCTTTGTATTGTCCCCACGACAGAGTCCCGAAGGTGAGCTCGGCTGATTTAAAGCGACGCATATGGCACGAAGATTTCCCTGGTATGCGGGATTTTCTCGTATAAAGATTTTATGGTTATGATCTAATTCAATTAAATTAGACCAAATATATATACAGCTTTCACTGAAACGTATCTAAAGTAAATGCAGGATATAGTACTATGTGACGTGCGCCTTAGGCTCTTCAGGCTGGGAGCCTTCAACTCTTTCTGGTCGTCGGACCAACACTATCCAGATAAAATAACTATCTTTCAAACTAATTCAAGGAACATGCAACTAATTTATTCATGATCGGGTTTGATACGCTGAAATGACGTTGCAACATATTCTATCAAATCTCATCTAAGTCGACTGCTGACTACTGTTGGAAACAATATCGAAGCATTGATTCCACCCAGCTGTTTTTATGAGTCTCTTCCAGTAGGATCAACTCCAGCTATGGAATTGGACAGCTCAGCGATTTTATTTGACACAGAAATTTGTCTTAGTCCAAAAGTTTGAGTATGGTAGTACCTGACACGGAATTGGTACATAAGCGTAACTTCAATGGAGAGGATGGAAAGCAATTCATACTCACGCCTTGTACTGGAAGCATAAGTAGAAAACTGGCACTGCTTGTGCTGCCACTCCACACATTGCTAATACCTCTTCTCTGCTACTCTGATCACTAATACTGTACCATTACGATCAAGTGCTCATGGGCTGTTACGCGTTACGCAAAGTGTTCATTAGGGTTGAAATTCCCTCTTTTGGACGTTATTGATGGAAGAAAATGTAAAAATAGTACAAATCGACAATTTTTGAGGCCTGTGATGCATGCCATTCTCTCGAAGTGTTCATTTCACAAGCAAATGTTACCCGTGACTGAACACTTGGTCGTAATGGTACAGTAATACCATTCATGGTTTCCACTGTAATTGTGAGAATGTCCGCTGCTCCTAGTACCTTATGTTTGCAGTTGGAGCAGTTAAATTGGTTTATATAATTAATATTGTCTAACAGGAGATAAGTTCTCATCGTTAACCTTTATTTAATTTTCTGTGGTCTTTTTGATTGCTAGAAGGTCGAGAACGGTAATTAAGCCTGTAAAAAGTTTGGTGAGTTGAGCATAAGTTTCAATTGATAATACATGCAAATAACTATCAACACATATCATTCGGGCCATTTCGTGCTCCAGACTCTTTCCTCCAGCCAGTCGGACGATACTCTCCATCAGTTGTCTCTCTATCCTTATCGCGCATCAGCCACATCTCAGACGTTTTATCCTTCCAATCACATATCTCACAGGGGGGGCCGAGATCTTAAGGCCCGGTGCGTAAAGTTGCTAGAGTCCAGACCAATTTCTCTATTACATGGTAGCAATTCTCAGAACTCATCGAATACTGCCTGCCTTTCGTACCTAAGACCCAAACCTTTATGATCTGTTAGACGTGTAGGAAGGATTAGGATTAGACGGACAGGCGGCTCGCCGCCGTCCCTCCTTTGCATGAGCACTTCCGTAGGAAGAGAGCCTCATCAGTCTTGGGCTATCAGCGGTAGTCTTTTATAGTCACGAAGAGTGATAGATGGCCACTCGATATGCAGGAAAACCTGACTTTTAGGATGGTTGGCCTACGTCAATTGACCATTTTTGCGGATAACTGGAAGAATATACTATTTTTAGATCGATCACAGATATAAGCCTAGGCAGAATCATTCCATCATAGCTCTTGTCAGGACTTGCCTCGACCTTACTCGCCCATATCGGCGTCCGCCCACGCGTGCACACGAGAACTCTTCGCGCAGAGGAAACACAGTCCGTACAGTCGGAATGCAAGGCTCCAGACTGCTTACTTTGATTCGTATCTTTCCCCAAGGATTTTAGGCTCGAGCAGCTGCCAGGGCATCGGTTCTATTCCGCTGACTTCTCATCTATTCTTGATGTATATAGTACCTGAGTAGTTCTCTTTGAATCGATGGAGTAGTGGTCCAGGCTCGATCAATGGGAAGGTCTTTGTGCGAATACGTCATATGGAGTTGGTCTCTGCAGTGTTTAAATAGCCAGTATTCAGTGCGTACACTTAATTCACCCGTACCGTAATATATTCGCTCAGAGCTCTTGTATACAGAGTAGCCCTTCTACACCCGCTACATTTACCAACAACCCCTTTCCTCTACGATGTCCAAGACCTACACCATCCCGAAGACCCAGAAGGCTGCCGTAGTGCAAAAGACCGGTGGACAGGTTCAGGTACAGGATATCCCAGTGACCAGTGCAGAGCAACTCGCACCCGGGGAGTGCCTAGTCAAGCTTAGCCATACCGGTGTCTGTCATACCGACTTGCACGCTGCGCTTGGTGACTGGCCCGTCAAGCCCAAGAGTCCACTTATCGGTGGACACGAAGGTATTGGCGAGATTGTTGCCATTGGCAAAGGCACCGCACCATGTCCTGTCAAGATTGGCCAGCGAGTCGGGATCAAATGGATTGCCTATTCGTGCGTTCTATTTAATAACTCTTCTATGTTATCATTAGCACCTAACATGGCGCTCTTAGCTGTCTTGATTGCGAGCAGTGCAGAACTGGACACGAGCAAAGTGAGCTGCATGTTACTGTCGTCAAAGGGTCGCCATCTTACAAATGTTTTAGATTGCCTCAACGTGAAATTGAGTGGCTACACCGTCGATGGAACATTCTCCCAATACGTGGTAGGTTTCGTCATCCAGGCGGTTCTATTGTTTTTTATTATCTAATAACTTAAATCACTTAGGTATCATATGTGCATAGTGTCACTCCCATCCCCGAGAACCTCGATAGTGCTGCCGCTGCTTCTCTCCTTTGTGCTGTATGTTTTACCTTACTCTACTCGTATCATAGCTGACCAAGTTCATAGGGTGTTACCGTTTACCGGGCACTAAAGTACAGCGAAACCAACCCTGGAGATTGGGTCGTCCTTCCTGGAGCTGGAGGAGGACTTGGACATCTTGGTGTGTAAATCCATATGGTTTTCTATCATACCCTACTAATCTATATCATCTGTTAGCTGTCCAATACGCAAAGTACATGGGTCGCAGAGTCATCGCTATTGGTAAGCATCTTTCATTGAGATTATTCGTTCTACAGCCCATTCATATTTCTTGTAGACGGTGGAGAAGAGAAGCGCAAATTGTGCGAAACCCTCGGTGCTGATGCGTGGATCGATTTTGAGAAGTGCAAAGACATAGTCGCTGAAATAAAGAGGATCACTGGTGGCCAAGGAGCGCACGCCGCTGTCGTCACCACTGCCTCTGTATGTTCATACTCTCTTGCTCTCCCCACCATACTCACGTATACATTCGTTAGTCATCCGGATACACCCAAGCCATCGATTACCTCCGCCAGAACGGAAAGCTCATGGCTGTAGGCCTTCCCGCCGATGCGAAGTTGGAAGCCTCCATCTTCTTCACTGTGTTCAAGGGTATCTCAATCCTTGGTTCATACGTCGGAAATCGACAGGACGCCATCGAGGCAATCGACATTGCATCGACTGGTGCTGTCAAAGTGCACTATAAGCTCTTGAAGTTGGACGATATTGAAAAGTGCGTGAATTCTGTTGTCCCGATTGAAAGTATTCTGATGAGTTTGCTTTAGGGTCTACGATGATATGGGCAAGGGCAAAATTGCCGGCCGTGTCGTACTCGCCATGGAATAGACATCGATGTATAGGAGAGGGCTTTGTATGTTCACTATAGAGAATGAACCCAAAAGCTCGCCATTGATGAGCAAAATGGAAGAAGTGTATAACAATTGTACTTCTACATCCACTTGTATAAAACCATAACATCGCATAGCTTTTTCGTTATATTCACATTTTGCACTCAAAGAAGGCATGTACAGCAAGGTAAAGACACGACCACTGCGAAAGTTGACAAGACCCTCTATCCATAGTCAATAATACGGTACAGCTTCGTAGAAATATCACAACAATAACAAATAGACGAATAGTCAGGCAGCAGAGATGATATCTACACCAGAAAACGAAAAATAGGAGCGATAAGCGAAATTAGAAAACACTATACAATCGTGCGGTAATGTACGGATTACACCCATCTCAACCCAACTGCAACGTCGCACCGTCAGGTACTGGACCTGACTGTCCCTCCATCGACGTTCCTGGTGCAACCTCAGTAGCCTGCGTCCCCTGCGCCGTTGTTCCTAACTGCACACCAGGGTTCAGCATACCACTCTGTGCCAATGCTCCAGGCCCGTTCTTCGCCAGCTCAGACCTAACAGTATCTAACATCTTCTTGAGGTTCAGCCTCTCATTCACAAGCGTCATACGTGCACTCTCAAGGCTCTTCCTCTCCTCCTCCAAGACATCTTCGAGCTCTTCGAACTGCGACATCTTGAGTTCGAGTTTCGTAAGTGTGAGTTTGATGAGTGTGGCGAGGGTACTGCGGATCTGGGCGTCCTCTGCTGAAGCAAGTGATGCAGCTGCTTTGGCGGAAGATTTGAGTGCGAGTTCGGCTGCACGGACGACTTTGGAGTGAGGGAGGGTGTGTTTGAGCTTAGAGGGAGGTCCATCGACAGCCATACCCTCAGGTGCGGGCGTTTCGACTTTAGCGGTGACCTCCTTGGGGGCGTCCTCGTCCATGCGATCGTCGTCCTTCTTCTCGCCCTCTGCGTCTTTTTCATCCTCTTTCTCTTTTTCCTCATCGCCCTCCTTCTCTTTATCTCCATCCGTGAGTTCGTGCAGTGCGGTCTTTGCTGCCTCTGAAGCCACCCCAGGACCCACAACTCCAGCAAGGAATGCGACAACACTCATAACAGGGTTATCAGCCTGTTCGAAAGGTATACGACCGAATCGTAGAGGACCCATTGACGCTTCGGTGTTCAGGTATGGGTCCTCGATCGGCAGCTCTAGGAACTTGCGGATACATTGTTGAGCTGAACGCGTGCCAACGTGCTCTTCGATCTTCGACCAGTCATCGTCGTGCATCTCCACTCCCTCGAGCAGAAGCAGAACTTCTTGGTCAGACCAATCATCGTTCACACCACTGCCTTGTGAGACAGCAGAAGAAGCGCTTGTAAGTTTGACAAAGTCCCCGCTGAACATCGTCGATGGGAAACGCCCATCGAGATAGCATGGTGCACAAATCTCGAGCTTCTTGTCTTTGAGGGAGTGATAACGGACGAGTGTGCAGTCAGCGCCGCAGGTGTCGCAGGTGTGTACAACATCAACAGCAGACGCAGATGCGCCGTTAGCGAGGGATGCAGCCTCAGCGCTGCTCACAGGGCGCGAGGATTTGGCAGTAGTTTGGTAGATGGAGGAGCGAAGTTCGAGGGAGGCAGGTGTGGCAGTGGGAGCTGGCTGAGGCTTGCCGTTTACGGTGGCTCCTCCTGCAGCAGGGATTGTGGGGCGAGTTCCCGGATGGAGGGACTGGAGGCCACGAGGAGTATCGAGGATGACACGGAAGTGTCCTGTAAATGGTGGTGCGAGCGCTGCTGGTCGTTGGTCGGGGTCGATCTATGAATATGATTAGACAGCACATCACGCGTAATACAAGGGATGCTCACTTGGTAATTGATGAGCCCCCATTGTTCCAGGAAGGCGTGCACGCGCATAATAGCACATACATCTCCGGCAAGGTTTCTTCGACAGGCGGTCACAGTGAGGTATTCCGTGGGTCGCAGGCGGTAGGTGTTGATCATAAAATCGCGGTAGTCCTTGTAGATGGCCGGAGTCTTGGATCGGTTTCGCGAATTGAAGAACTCAGGTAAGGCACGGCGTTCGACTGGGTGAATCTTGGACATGTCAAACCATGCTGAATATGATGGAATAATGACTTCGTGTGTCTGTGCCGCGAGATACTTGCGCGCCTGCTCTTCAAGTCGTAGACGCGTAGCCTCGAGCTGCGCGGGGTCCTCCTCGTCGTTTTCGTCGCCTGAATCCCCATCATCATCTCCACCGTCTGCCATTGACACGTCTCCCGTCTCGTCATCGTCTCCGTCCTTCAGCTGCCTAACTTTCCCTCCCGTTTCTGGTCCAGATGGCCCAGAGCTCTCGGGCGGCAAGTTGCCTATGTCGCCAGACTGAATGGGGTCTAGCTCGCTTCGTTTCCCCGGTGCGTGGTCTGGATCTACCGCTGTTGCTCCTTGGTTTTGTTGAGGAACGGTGAGCTTTATTCTCTTTGCGTCCGAGGAAACTGGGGCGTCCGATCCAGCGCGTTTTGGTGAATCCATAGCTTATGTTCGACTATTAAACTGTTAATAAGTTAACAGAAGGATAGATAGGACAATAAGTAGTCTTCTTACTTTATATTCTCGCTATTTTACAGACTGGATGCGCTATAATCCGCTCAATGCAGGCGCATACGCTCTCGGCTCTGTTGGAGGTTGGGTTTTACAGGTCACAACGCGTGACTGCCTGTTGTCTAACGATGTTATCATCAAATAGAGGCAAATACGCTTTTCATACGCTGCAGACACTTCCTGTCATTTCTTCTTTGTAACTTTATTCACTAAGAACTGAATGCGGTAAGTCGTTTTCTGTTATCTATTGATACATTCTTCTGTTCTCATGAAAAATTAGCGCTTTGGCTTAAGGTATTGAAGATTTAGCTCTTCGATCGACTCTGGATACGCACGAAAACCGTTTAGCACAATGGTCTTCGGCCCAGAGACGATGATTCTGTGCTTCCCTCGCCATTATTTAGAATTCTACGTCATGGATATACCGTAAAACTAGACGTGTCTCCTGGGCTCACCTCAATATTGAAGAATAACCCAGCACTAAGCTTGCTGTGCGAGGTACCCGTCTTTTGTTATATGATTAAAGGAGATCACTTGTCCCGCAGTCAGATGTGGCTTGCTGAATCTATCTTAACATCTGGACCCCGGTTTCGATGCGCAAATCATGCAGCTATCGAAGAACAGTTCAAGAAACGTTCCGATGGAGTAACGTCTTTGATATCTAGTTGGACCCACTTTGAATCAACGCAAAGAATTCATCGAGTGGACTATCTTTTAATGGTGTCGCTTGTATTGGAAATGGAAACCATAATGGAAGTCTTTAAACCGAAAGCTCATCTCTATCCCACTGTCTGAGACTTCTTGGAGTCAACAACTTATGCTATGATCGTGATTTCCGTATATGTCTTCCGTGGTACACATTATTCTCTAGAGAAGCTCTATTACCCGCCAGAAATCAACTGGGCTCTCCAACTCCATTCTGATTAGTGCAGTATGTGTTTGAGTCTATGCTGATGGAACTGCTTTGGACCGCAATCATTTTTACAACGGCTGGGGACTGTTGACACGTTGAGGTCTTGTATCTATGCCTTTACATGGCTCTCTGAATCACTCTGAATTAAATAGTAATTCGCCCACCGAAATTACAGTCCATAGTCTTGTTCAACCCGGGCGGTGAACTGTGAGCGAATAATATAGTCTGGATTTACCATGGGTTAACTGGCGATAAGATGACGTTTCAGCGTTCTCTGGCGTGTATACGCATCCACAAGGTCTTGGAAATAATATAGCGCTGTCGGCTAATGAAGAAATTGCCTCATATTCTCCTTGATGATTTTTAACTAAGCCACGGGGACTTCTCGACTACGGGCCTCGAGGATACTACTCATGCTTTCATCTGTGTGCAATAATTCACAAATTGCCTTGTATATTCATGTCCGCCAGCCCGCTCCACTCTCCCACCGATCCTTTGAGCTGCGGATTGATGTTTAGTACAACTGAGCTGTCCAAAAGGAGTTGTTCCAAGCGCTTAGACATGACTCACAACGATAACATCGATGCCTCTCAAATTCCAGTACTCTCAGTCTACACGAGGCAAAAGATAACGGGGGGTTTTATGCGCACCAACAGGGTACCAGAATCTCTGTTTGTTGATCTATGATACTGAAGCATTCCGCCGGCTTTTGTTATAGGCTGCGGTTCTGTGGTATCACAACGTGCTGCCCGACAAGCTTCTATACTATCAGGTATGTTCGCTCATCACTAACGGTCGAATCAGCAGCTTATATTTCACCAAGAACTCCTTCCCCCTTCCCTAAATGTAGTCATCGGTCTTATCTTCATGGGAAACATACTCAAGGTGAGTATGGTTCCGTTGAGATATCCTTGAGTGCCGTCTGCTTGGGATGGATATGCTCCAAATTGTCATGTGGTTTTTACTAGCGCTACAAGTCAAAGGAAACCTGTGACTCCATATTTCGTACGTTATCGATCGTTTTCGTCAGTTACACGCCAGTCAGCAACATCTTCGACTGACAAAATATGAAATCGTGTGTATTTTCCGTTCTGGTCATTTTCATGTATATATTCCTGCACGCATAGCTCTTCATGGCTTCACCTCTAGTTGATCCCTTCTCTCATGGCATAAAACACGGGCTCTTCTCTGTGACACCTTATATCTTTCAAGGACGTCGTTGAAGTCCAAAGATACTTAGAACAGCATCCTAATACGCCGGATGCGCTCCAGCTTATTGCGAAAATACCGGGCATTCCCATATACTTAATCGTGCTGAGGAATGATCATGTAGATAGGCTCCCTTATCTCTCTAATCTTGACAGCCGACGCGGATTCACTCTCGACAGTAGAGCAGTGCATTTTGCCGATGGTGTGCTTCTAGGGAACAATGGGGTTGAGTCCCAATTCGAGTTCTTTCCTTCATCGTCTGCATTCATCTCTTCTGGGGAGTTGGATGCGGGGAAAATCCTACCGGAATCATACTGTACAAAGGATCGACTAAAATCCGGATCACCCCGCATGCATTTCGAGCATTACAAAAGCTGTTGACCTTTTGTTCTTGTTATTCTCAGTGGGCATATCAGGCGGTCCTCGTTGCCTTCATCCGACCGATAACAAATAATTTCTGGCTCCGTGAAGATTCTCTGATATTCGCTTTGACTAGTGGCCCCTCACTTTGATCATCTGAGCTCGATATTCTCAGCGCCAAAAAGTGACTCGTAGTGGTGTATTTGGTGCATGAGGCCGCCTACTACAGAGGCGTGGTTTTCGGTCTTCTCAGATTTTCTGCGAGGAACAATGAAACAAGCTAGTAAATCGCGCTTTCGCTATCCAGCACTCATCCATTCATAACATTCCAAGAAACTGATTATGTGTTTTGGAAAGCCCTGTGCTCTAACAGCGTTTATTCCTGTCTTGAAAATGTGATCGGGTGAGCCGACGGCTGTATTGTCGTCGCTCACCCTTTGTATCAACTGACGGCGCAGAAATGGTATTAATACCCGTTAGAACGCCCGATAATCGTTTATTCAGACTGATATGTTACAAAATTGGTTATGTGAGAACAATCATGGTAGTAGCAAATTAAATAGCGTGAGGTTCATGATAACGTTGTAGAGAGATAGCTACGATAAAACTTTGCAGTGAAAGCTTGTTGTTAGGGATTCAGAATTATAATTAGTTCATCCTACCCTTTCCTTTGCCAGGTCCCTGCGCATAACCTTCCTCTGTATAATCTCGGGTCTGAGTAGCTGCTCTTCCGTGAGAATTATGACTGCTAGCATAATCTAGCAGATTGCTTCGCACCACAATGAGAAGAACATTAGCTACTCATGTCACAATCGCTGATAATATTCACTTACCCGAAGGTATCATGGGAAAGACGACCTGATGGGTACTCTTGGGATGAATGAGTGGGCCTTTGGTACGATGAGTGAGTGGAACTTCGGACCATAATGAGAAGAACATTAGCTACTCATACCACAGGCAGTAATAGTATTTACTTACCCGAAAGAAGGACGACTGGATGGGTACTCTTGGGATGAACGAATGGGCCCTTGGTACGATGAGTGAGTGGAAGGTGGGTAAGAAGGGGATTGAACCGATGGCTGATACAAAGATGATTGGTACCCAGAACCAGATGTCAGAAGTAAATGGTCTGAAGTAGTGCTATGACTGTGACCAGATAATCGACCAGACTGTCGTTCATATTCACTGTGGTGATCGGTATTGTAGTAATTTGTGGTTGAAGGCAACCTGTGATTGAAATAAAACGTCAGAAATATAATCATGCTTGCATAGAATGCGATAATACTTGCCCGCGATCTGGGGTAAGTTGAGCATACGCCATAGCACTGAGAATCAAAATTTAAATGAGTTACGGTAATAAAGAGCATGGATGTTTTACGAGAATATCCACTATCACGTACCCAAGTTGAGTATCAGAGTGCGATGGCTGGCGACTATGACGACCTCTCCTACCCCTAGTATGTGTTCTCTGGTATGGCAAGCTCGAAGGTTCAGAATCCAAGTTAAAAGCGCTATTGACATTTTTCTATGAGTGCTCAATAGTATCGTGAGTATTGTAGAGCCGTACCTGTAGTCTGTAATTATCGGTCTGCCCACTAGTAGCAATGGGTTCTGCCCTTGAATCATGTGCGAAGGGACTTGTTCTGGGAGCATAGGAGAGTGCCAGCCTCTCAGCGGTGTGACCGTCCTCCGATACTCGTCCATGAGTGCTTGGTCCCTTTTTTCAATTGCGTCAAACAGGCCCCAGATTGTGTTGGCTTCCAAGAGGCCGGAAATTGTCTGGTAAGAAATTTATGCGTTAATTGTTTAGCGCTAGAACCTGGAACGCAGTAGGATGCATACCATCCATGATTGAACTGTTTTATCCATCTGTGTTCGGACGGATTCGAGTTCCTTTTCCGATTTCATACGGTCTGAAAAGCTATTTCCAAGGTAGGCCAGATCTTCTATTCTGGTTCTCAAGCTTTGTAACAGTGAAATATTAGAAAATTATTTTATCTGAAATATGAATTTCTCACTTTGTGAGCATCACCCACACATCTGCACGGATATTCGGATTGTCTTCATACTGGACGAACTCAATCATATACCTGAGCCGGTCTTGTAGTACTTCAATCGCTTGTCTCCGTAATGTAGGCATCAAAAACCGAGTAAGCCTGCCCATTCCGATTTTATCCATCGTTTAAGTATAGCACGTTAATAGATATGGATAGGTGAATGCTGGTAAATGATGATCGGCGGGTCGCAAAAGCTGAAAATCGAGTTATGTTTCGAAGCCCTTTTAACTGCAAGGCTAGTGCCATGCGGTGTATAAATGCTAGCACACACATTTTTATAGAGACCGATTGGAAGCATGGCAGCATCAAGATACCCCATAGTCAAAAGAATGGCAGGCAGGGCAAGCCTCAAGAGATTTGACGAAGATTAAAATCCGAGTACAGGATCGAATCCGGCCTTGTGCGGGGATCAATATCGTGAGAGTTTCCTTGGATGTCTAAACAAATCTTCAGGATGATGGTTGAAGCCCACAACAACCCACAACTAACTCACCCGTTTTTAAGCTTCGACCGTAGATCCATATACCTTTGCGGCTAGCAGATTTGGCGATAGGAATGCTAGACACGACATATGATCCATACGAACCAGAACACTGCGAAGGCATTTACTGTCATCTTTACAAAGGAGAGGACATTTGGGCCAAATTGTATCCCCTCCTCTTATCAAGAGGATACCGTCTTCGCCCACGATATGCTCCAGGATGGATACCTTCCTGGACTCTTCCAGGGAACGAACACCTACGGCGGTCCCACTGCGAAGATGCTCTCGGAAAGGTGTGTATCTTTGCGTTAACCGTAATGGTGATAATATATTAATTTGGATAGGCAGGAAAGTTGCTTGACGCTACGCGATTATCTGATGACACCAAAGTCGTTCTCAAGATGGTGGATAGTGACGAGGCTGATATCGCACAATATTTATCATCTCTATCAGATGACGCCACAAACCACACAGTCCCCGTCCTGGATATAATTAACGCTACTTCAGAAGGGTCTCCAAAGATGCTCTTGGTAATGCCAATGCTGCTACAATTCGAAAACTTACCCTTCAGACGATTAGGAGAAGTAACAGAAGCCTTTCAACAATTTCTTGAGGTGACATATGATTGTTTGCTTCTTTATCTATATTATTTATCATCATCTCAGGGACTCGTATTTATGCATGATCACAACGTTGCACATCGGTAGGTCAAATTTAGTATATAGCTGTCTATATCCTCATCTAGCACTTCAGAGATGCTTGCTGGAACAATCTTATGATGGACATCTCGAAAGTTATCCCAGATGGGTATCACTTCTGCTTCTGGGATAAGCAAGATGGCATCGAACATAAAATTAAATGGAACGAGCGGTGGACTGTTAAACCAGTCAAATACTTTTTCATAGATTTTGAATTTTCGCGACGCTATTCCGCTGAAGAGGACCGCAAAATAATTGGTTTAAAATGTCAAGATAAGACGGTACCTGAGCTGTCCTCCTCTGTACCCTACGATCCCTTCAAAGTGGACATATACCACTTAGGTAATGTGATTAATAAGATGATTAAGGTATGCTGTATTCTGTGTTGTAAATGTCTATTAAAATATATCCTGCATCAGGAGTACGACGGTCTTGAATTACTTAGACCGCTGGCTGACACCATGACACGAAAGGATCCTGTTGAAAGACCTACCGCGTCCGAAGCATATGAACAATTCAAAAAGTTGACATGTAATTTGAAGAAGAGTCGTCTGCAGCGCCGTATTTGGCGAATGGACCTCTCGCGGTTTGACCGCTTACTTGTGCGATATTGTGGGATGTCCGAGATTTAGAGTCCCGATTTTTATTATATCTTATTTAATCTTCTACGGTGTTTTTTTTGAGCATTTCATTTTGTAATAGTTTATTGGGCTTGTTTGCCAGGATTATCTTCGGAAATACAAACATCTTCTGATCACTCAGGGTGCGTTCGTTGTCAAGCTAAAGAGAGGTGTACCTATGGACAATGCGATACTGGTGCATGAAGACGAGACTGGTTCCATTTCACGCCTTATAACGTCAGAAAATAACAACCATTAACAAGTACTACTAAGCAGAATCATATTCCTTGATGACAATTACGTAGAGAAAATGAATTCGTTCCAATACACTCGTGAGTACGATACAATATGATACCTAAAAAGCATAACAACGAATGTTGATAATGAAGATGATGAGAAGATACGTGAGTGAGAATGTCCATGAAGTAAACGAAGCAAAATAAGTCATTGACACTGTAAATCCAATAAGCGGGGTAACGGTATGGTATCATGAGGTGAGCATGTATTGTAATAAGTTGGTGGAATGCAAGCAGGTGGGAAGTAAGTGAGGGGGTTGATTCCATGTAGTGGTACGCGGAGAGGGGGAGAGGGTAATAAAGAGTATGAAGGGCGTATGAGATGGTGAAGAGGTACTGAGAAAGTAACAAAATGCGCTGTTAGAACATGACGATGGGCCAATAAGGAATTACAAATGAAAGAAATAAATCGCAAAAAAGGGGGGAGGCGAATCATCACATATCATCTGAACATTTTTCACCAATCCTATCACATCAACCAATCGTCCGTCCAATTCCAACACCAAGCAAGGACAAAAATATCTACTCCACAGCCTGTGTAGGCGGCGTTATTGTTGGTTCCTTCTTAATATTCGTATAAGCCGGTGGGAGCTCAATCGTCTCCGCCTCCTCTGCCTTGGGTGCCACGCTTGGTCCAGCATCATCGTGCTGGATAATATTAACCGGCCTCAACTGCTTCATCCCGCCTTTCCTCGCTCCGCCACTCGTCGACGACGTCGCTCCCCCTCCAAGTAAATCCGGAGTCCCACTCCGGCTGAAGCTCGTGCGTGATTGCGACATTGGGCGGCCGCCATCGGTGTGCCCGTCAGTGGATCCGGCGAGTGTAGGATCGGGGACCATGAATGGCTCTGGCTGGTAGTACTGTGGAAGCTCGTTCCGTCCAGAATGGGGCCCAGTGTGGTTAGCGTCGTCGCCTTCGTCATCAGCGCTGAGGAGATCGAGGGGGCGTTTTTTCTCCTGATTGTGTACGCGTCGGCGACGTTTGAAGAAGAGGAGAAGGAGGATTAGTACAATGAGTGCGACGATTCCGCCAATTACACCTCCGACAATGGCGCCGGTGTTGGTTTTGCTTCCACTACTACGGCTGAAATACACATATCAGCATACGTACCTCTCAAACAACAAGGACTAAAAACTCACGAATCACTCCCAACCCCAGTGCCATCCGTACTCGTAGGATACGTTCCACCAGCAGGACTTCCAGGTGTCGAACTGGGGCTGTTTCCACTTAAACAGCTTCCATCGTTGTTGGTATTTGATCCAACCACCTGGAACGAGCTTCCAGCTGTCCCGTTCCCTCGATTATCACCGCCGACAATAATGAGTGTGGTTCCGCCACGCAAGTTGGGTTTCCATGTGAATCCAGTCCCTTGTGATTGGACGTCTGTAATGCTGCTTTCGGGGATGGCGAATGATTGGCCGCCGGGGATGATGCCGAGGAAGTTGGGTGTCCTAAAGAGACGAGTGTAAGCACTTAGAAGGTGAACGGGAACGAAGATAAACGCACCCTTGGACCGTTGACTTATCCCACCACAGCCGTGTATCCTGACACTGAACTATCTGACTCGGAGGTTCGATAGCGAATGTAAATGGAGGTTTCACGGCTGTTGTAGCGTCAAAGCAGCTTGCATCGCTTGAGTCTGTGACTTGTGCTGCTACACTTGTTCCGCCTGAGCCGAAGCCTGTTGCGTCGCTGATCTATGTATGAATGGTTTTGGATTAGCTGTCGGTAGGAAAATATCAAGAGTTGAGTGAAGCATGAAGGGCGCGGTCCGTCACTCCTGTTGTTTCGAGTAGTTGGGTAGACCAAACGCTCATACAGGAGTGGAGAAGGGTCAACGGTCATCTCGGGAGTGGAGAAATAGCGTCTCATCAAACACGCGAATAGACATACTTGAAAGGATACCCGGTGAAAAGTACCCGCGGACACAATTGTCAACGATCAACAGAAGCACAATCGTGGTAACAGATGTCGAGGGTTGGGAAGGTGACGAGCAGGATGAACGAAACACGTCGTTCTCTGGAGCATTGGACGCCGCAAACGCCAACTTCGGCCCCACCATGCACAAGCGCCAACGATACAGCGAACATCAGGATCGACATGACCCTAAAATGGGGAGCCAAAGTGGGGCCGCGTATTTTTAGCACCAGTCTGAATGAATGGCGGTGACAGACTCGTGCAGTGCGATTGTACACGTCCAAGTCTATTGCACATGCACGGAGGTAAACGATGCCCGCGAGAGCATAACCTAAACGCGATGCGGGACCAGAAGCATCGCGTGCCCAAAGCGGCCACCCATCCCCGCCATTTTACTCGATCACATGCAACCCAAGCCCAAAATATCACCGACGAAGAACACAAAGAAAGTGCTACTCACCACAGCCACGAATTGTGAATTTGCAGGATACTTTAGCTGGAAGCTGACTGAAGTAGCATTGGAGTCAAAGGGCATATCCACTATTTTGCGAGCCTCGACGTTATTTGGGAGTGGCGATGGTCCGATGGGCAGGATAAGCACTCGATAAGGTGGTTTACCATCTGAACCGGATATTTGGATAGTCAAGTTGGAGCACTGTTTTGCGGCCTCTTGGAAGTTCCAGGTGTAGGCAGAGGTCAAGGCGGGGAGACAGAGCGCGAGGAGGAAGGTGGGGAGGGCTGTGGAAGGCATGGTGGGCACGACCAGACGTTTGAAAGACTGGCGTTGGGTATTAATTTGCGATTCTGGACTGCTGTAAGCTTGTACAGGACGCCAGACTCGGGGAGGTGGTGGTGGTGGTGGTGGTTTGTTGAGAGAAATGAGAAGAGGCCCCAAGGGCGAATGATTACGATGATGCGTGTGCGAATGGTTGGGCCGGCCTGATGTCCCCGCCCAATCGGGAACGAATATTAAACGACGTCACACCCAAGCATTTCTGTCACGTTGCTTCTCACTTCTTGATTGGACGTGTACCACGCTCGAATGTTCGCGACCTCGCTGACGGGGGCTCGTCAACGACTATCTTTCTTACGTACACTGCAAACAGTCTGGAATCCTAAACGTTAACCCTCGTTAACCGCGTTTCCAGCCGTTTCCAGCGGTGTTAGTAGCAATCACCTTCGTTGAACTTGTCACGCTGTTCTAATTTTAGGTCTGCTTTTCTTCCATTTCGCGAACTCTGACTGCACGACACATGGAAGGCAGATAACGAAAGCTTTACAGTAAGTAATCTCAAATTAAATTTTACTGAAAAGCTGTCTTGTCGTTCAGGCCGCTATTCTAGGATTAGCCACCCCGCTGGTTGCCACACACGTCCGTTGGTGGTGATGAGCTTCTAGTTAGGAGTTCGACAGGCATAGCAGTCACTACAAACAATTGTTATCTATAAGAAGTGGGAATCGATGCGATTAAAATGGGTACCTTCGCACCATTTCCACTAATGGACATGGAGACATGGAGCGATTCAACGACCTGACTTTAGAAATAGTTCTCCTTGCTCTCCACGTGGCATCGAATATCGTGGATTACTTGGATTCTCCAGAGAACTCGCGCCTCTTCTGGAGGACATGTATTGCTCTCTGGTTACTACGACGCTAGGGTCTCATTGACTGTAGTCTTGAGTCTAATGTTTACTAGCCTGGCAATTTTATCGTCGACTACTCCACTCCTGCTAAAGCAAAAGTCTAATTGCAGATTGTTACGACTACAAGAAACAGGAGATTAGCATGCATATGATATACCTGGAAATGTCAACCAACGCGCTCAAACTTTGTGCGTCTCTTTAGCCTTTTTTCGACTTGGGGTGTAGATTTTAAGCATGTCCTACAGATTCAGAAGATACAAAAGCTCGTTCGCAATGCACGTACAAGAGACACTTTCTCCCCCAAAGCTGTATTCGATGCCGATTACCTAGCTTTGGATCTATTGGGTATGTATAGTCAAATCCATAACTATATTCGTGCTAAATGAATCGCTTTAGCCCTTGGGCATTTGCGCTGTAATTGTATCTATGTGCCAAGTTGGGTTACTATGAATCGCCGACGAATGGTATTTGAACATTAAACTGGTAAGCATATTTAGTAAGTCTTCTTCAGGCTTATTTACGTTGCTTTCCCATAATCAGAATGTTCATCCCTTAAATCCAAGTCTTTGCAGAAACCGCCCTTTGGTACCAATGTGGACTTGTTTCACTCTTTAAGGCTCGAATCTGAGGATATATGCGAAAGTGTGGACGGTTCATTGATCTCATCTCATTTTCCGGCTTCATAGTATGATGCTATCGACGTGACTATCGGATATGATGCGCTTGAACGCAGGTCCTGTGTAGGATGATGTACCGTGTAGCATCGGCAAGGAGAGTTGGATGTAGTACGTATATTAACAATATTTCTTGACTTCTTTATTAAACAAAAGACCAGATTGCTATTTCGTCGCTCCGAGTTCCAGAGAACAATGAGCTGGGCCAAAAGGCCGTTCGACAACGTAGGTAAAAGGAGCTAAGTCTTTCCAATGACCAGTTAGCTAACTAGCTAGTCAGTCTTTAATCAAAGTCTTAGGTATGTCGATATTTTGGTACAGTACACCTCGTTCGAGGTTGGCCGACGCGTATTGTAGGTAATGAGGCACATTCGATCCTTCATCATATGTTAGAGAATTCGAGGTATTCTTTTTTCAATCATTGTCCGTCTCGCATTTGATTGATTTACGGTCATGCTATCTATCACCTCTACAAGAATGGCATGGAGCAAGCCAATAATTCAGACACCCCATTACCACAGGTGTGTGCATCTCCCATCTAAAGTACTGGTGTTTAATACTAACCCTTTATACTTAATACTAGCTTTGTTATGTCTGGATCCTCTGTTTATTAAGTCTTATCAGACACAGCACCCGTTGATAGAGATGTTATGGATGCTTCTGAAAGTGCTCATTGTTGGAATATAAATTGTAATTCAATCGATAAATTCCATGATTCCTAATTAGTATTAAATCTATGCCACAAGTATGTACCTTATGCTATGGACCTGTTTCAAAGTAAATAAAAAGCGCTCAAATTATGTATTTAAACATGTAGTAAACTAGGAAAATAATCGCGCGTTTACAACGCAGTTTCCTGATATTCGAGATTGCTTAGGTCACTTCAACACTCATAATTCCGAAGATCCCAACGAGACGGAATTGGAAATTGGAAGCTTTATCGTCAGGGTTGCCATCACGTTATCACTACGCGTTTACGAGTTCGCTGAATTTCCGACTGTTGAAGATTGCCGGAGGTAAGTGAAACATGAGAGAGAATCTCGTAGAGAACTTTAAGAGCGCGTTGAATACGTGTCAAAGGTCTCAATTTTGAGAAAGCTGCTTATCTAACTCTATGTATTTATTCATAAATACGTACTAATCATCTAAGTGAATCGTGAATAAGTAAGCGAGAGGTACCATAAATGAGTCAAGATGAAAGATAAGCCAAAAGAAGAATCTACGACGAGTAGATTATGAGAAGATAAAAGAAACAAGAAAAGAAACGAGTCAGGATAACTCGAGAGGCGTCGTCATCGCATGCCGTCGAGGTTATGCGATGGAATCATTGAACGGTGCCGACGCGACGAAATATGCGAAAGGCCACGTATACCTTACAGCGATCACAGCGGACATGGCTGCATGTCCTCTCAGCAATGCCGCTTCTCCACGAGAAATGGCTCAATAACTCACCTTCCAAGGTCGGATTCATGAGTTTCAAATTTTATCTTTAAGCATTTTTGCCTTTCTGTGTACATACTTATTCAGAAAGGATTCAGACCAGAGATAGCATCACAGCTGTATTCGTTGCTGATGCATTATATTTTGTATCTTGTATTTACTGGTATTCTTACGAAGAATTGTACTCAACTAATGGCCTGTACGTAAGAGCACTTCTTTAATATTAGGCTTACACAAACCACAAAATTAGTCAGCGGCAGTATATCTTGGTTTACTAATAGATAGTCTAAAAATACAAGGTGGAAGGAGCTCAGCCAAAGACTAACGAATGATATCATATAAAGTGGCTCTGTTATACTACATGAATAACTTGTGCTATCCCCCCAGATTCGAATCAACAAGCATTGAAACATGGCTGACAACATTCTCGAACGCCTTTCTGCGACCAATATTTTCAACCTGCAAGGCGTTGTAGCTGTGATCACAGGCGGCGGGAGTGTAAGAGCTATGGCCATGATTTCTAGAACTGGAACTCTAACAATACTCTGAAGGGCATTGGACTTATGATTAGTTCGACATTGATTGCCAATGGAGCAACGGTTTATATTATCGGTCCAAAGCAGGAGGACCTTGATCGGTGTGTATCTATACTTCAAGCTCTATTAATGCGACTGACAGTGTTGAATGGCTCCTAGAATTGCAAAAATCTATAACTCTGCGGCAGAAAATAAGGCAGGGACGGGAAGAATGCACGGGATCGAAGGTGATGTAAGACTCAAAGTATGTATATTCCCACTAGTGAATTTTATGAAAGCAGCCGTCCTAATGGCGTTTAGTCTGAAGCAAAGCGTCTCGCCGAAGAAATAGGAAAGAGGGAAAAATATATCACAGTCCTATTCAATAACGCCGGGATCCAAGCTGGAGTATTCAAGCCTCCTGCATCAGCAACAGCAGCCGACTATGTTTCAAGTCTCTTCGATGGGGTTTCCCAAGATGACTTCGACAACGTATTGAGGACTAACGCGGTTGGTCCTTATTGGCTCACATTCGCATTCCTACCGCTTCTAGAGAAATGGAAGAATTCGGATGAACCTGCGGCGAAGAAATTCGTACCGCAGATAATAATGACCAGTAGTATGAATGGATGGACCAAGGTACATTTATCGAAGAAGTTACCTTCGCATAAAATCCAATTCACTTTCAATATAGGATTCGACTACTAGTGGATTTTCTTATCCATACCAAATGTCCAAGAGCGCACTGGGACACGCCACGTCCTCTCTTGCGCATGAACTTCTTCCCTTGGGAATTAGAGTTAACGGAATAGCTCCAGGTATGATCTGACTTATATTTTTTTTTGGCTCAGAGATAAGTAAATGACATTCATCTCCAAGGTTTATTTGCGACTGAGGTATGGTTTTCGTGATATTTTTTACTGGTAAACTGGTTGACATGGAATTTTAATATTAGATGGCCGCTCCTGGTACCAGCAACGAGTTAGGTGTATCTCACATTTCTCCCGAGATAAAGTTTGCCTTGGAAGTTCCAGCGTCACCTACTGGAGGCACCAATCGTGACATGGGAACACTGGCTTTGTTCTTGGTCGCGAACTGGTTTGTTAATGGCGAGACCGTTCTGATTGATGGAGGGGTAAGTGTGTATTCATGTAAAGGATAAATATTACTTACCAGAAACTCCGTGTAGACTCTCCTTAAGCATCCTTCTGCATACTGAAGGGCGAAGAGGAAACAAGGAGTCATTGTGGTGAAGACGGCGAAGTTAGAATGCCATTAAATGTTGTGTATATTTATCAAAATCAAGGAAATAAAAAAATGGTGCTACCTGTATCAATTCTGAGGAGATTTCCTATTAGCATGAATGGATTTAGAACGTTATAGGCCATCAAGGATTCGGAATACGAAAGCTGTTAAACCAATGCCGGCCCGAACGGTCCGTATACTCTATATGCCAGAAGAATTGGTGCGTAGTTTTATCTTCGACTGTTCCCACTCCTGCTAAATCAAAATTTTAATTGCAGATTGTTGCGACTATAATTAACAGCATATTAGCATGCTTATGAAATACCTGAAAATGGTGGCCGTCAATCAACGCGCTCAAAGTTTGTGCGTCTCTTTAGCCTTTTATCGGCTTGGTGTAGATTCTGAGCATGTTTTACAGATTCAGAAGATACAAAAGTTTGTTTGCGATGCACATACAAGAGACACTTTCTACCCAAAGGCTGTATTCGATGCCGGTTACCTAGCTTCGGATCTACTGGGTATATATAGTTAAAGTCATAGCTATACACCTCAAATACACCCTCATACAACGATGGTTGACACATATAATAAGTAATGTGCCACCCGAGCCTTCGTTATATGTTAGGAAATTTAAGGTATTCGTTTTCAATCATCGTGTTCGTCTCGCATTTAATTGATTAAACAATCATACTATTTATCACCTCTATAGGAATGGTAAAAAACAAGCGAATAATTCAGACACCCCGTTACCACAGGCATGTGTGCACCTCCCATCTAAAGTGCTGATATTTAACACTAGCCCTTTAAACAAAGATATCAGCGATGAGGCCATTAATAAGTATAGCGTTCCATCTAAGATAAAATGTTGGACATTGAGGTATTGAATTCTGTTTGTTTATAAGACCTTGACAGGCGATTGTAAAATCTGGCCTTGGCGATAAATTCTACGTTGCGAGTATGGTATGAGTCAGGATCCCAGCAACCACCTGACGCTGCAGTACCAGCGGAAGCCTCATTTCACGGCAGGAAACAGACGGAGAGAGATAATGGCAGTATACGCTTTGTTATTTCTGGATCTTCTGTTTAATAATTCTTATCATAGACACACCACTCGTTAATAGAGATGTTATGGATGCTTCTGAAAGTGCTCATATTTCTGGAGATTCCAACGATATGGAATTGGAAATTGGAAGCTTTACATCGCCAGGGGCTGCCCTCACGTTATCACTACGCATTTATGAGTTCGCTGAATTTCCGAGTGTTGAAGATTGCCGGAGATAAGTGAAAGATGAGAGAGAACTTCTCGTAGAGAACTTTAAGAGCGCGTTGAATACGTATCGAAGGTCTCTATTTCGAGAAAGCTGCTTATCTACGTCTATGTATCTATCCATAAATACGAATATTAACCACCTAAGTGAGTCATGACTAAATAAGCAAGAGGTACCGTAAATGAGTCAAGATGAAAGATAAGTCAAAAGTAGAATCTACGACGAGTAAATTATAAGAAGATAAAAGAAACAAGAAAAAGAAACGAGCCAGGATGACTCGAGAGAAGTCATCATCGCATGTCGTCGAAGTCATGCGATGAACGGAGATACTTAGCTGCAGTGGTATGCAGCCGTTTTCGTCGCCGACGCTTTATATTCCACATCTTGTGTTGAATTTAATTATATTCCCATGGAGAATTGTATTTAAATGACCTGTACGTAAGAGCTCCCCTTTAATACTGAGCTTCTGCAGACTACAAATTTAGTCCGTGACAACATATCCTGATTTATTAATAGATGCCAAGGTGGGAGGAACTCAGCCAAAGACTAACGAATGATATCATATAAAGTGGCTCTGTTATATCACATGAACAATTTGTGCTACCCCCCCAGATTCGAACCAGCAAGCATTGTCGAAACATGGCAGACAAAATTCTCGAACACCTTTCTGCGACCAATATTTTCAACCTGCAAGACGTTGTAGCTGTAGTTACAGGCGGCGGGAGTGTAAGAACTATGACCATGATTTCTAGAACTGGAACTCTAACAATACTCTGAAGGGCATTGGACTTATGATTAGTTCGACATTGATTGCCAATGGAGCAACGGTTTATATTATCGGTCCAAAGCAGGAGGACCTTGATCGGTGTGTATCTATACTTCAGGATGTATAATGAGACTGACAGTGTTGAATGGCTCCTAGAATTGCAAAAATCTATAACTCTGCGGCAGGGAATAAGGCAGGGACGGGAAGAATGCATGGGATTGAAGGTGACGTGAGACTCAAAGTATGTATATTCCCACCAATGAATTTATGAAAGCAGCCGTCCTAATGGCTTTTAGTCTGAAGCAAAGCGTCTCGCCGAAGAAATAGGAAAGAGGGAAAAATATATCACAGTCCTCTTCAACAACGCCGGGATCCTAACTGGAGCATTCAAACCTCCTGCATCAGCAACAGCAGCCGACTACGTTTCAAGTCTCTTCGATGGGGTTTCCCAAGATGACTTCGACAACGTATTGAGGACTAACGCGGTTGGTCCTTATTGGCTCACATTCGCATTCCTACCGCTTCTAGAGAAATGGAAGAATTCGGATGAACCTGCGGCGAAGAAATTCGTACCGCAGATAATAATGACCAGTAGTATGAATGGATGGACCAAGGTACGTTTTTATCGAAGAAGTTACCTTCGAATGAAATCCAATTCGCTTTCAATGTAGGATTCGTCGACTGGTGGATTTTCTTATCCGTATCTAATGTCCAAGAGCGCACTGGGTCATGCCACGTCCTCTCTTGCGCATGAGCTTCTTCCTTTGGGAATTAGAGTTAACGGGATAGCTCCAGGTATGATCAGGCCTGTTTGGTTTTGTTCAGATGTATCTAAATGACATTCATCTCCAAGGTTTATTTCCGACTGAGGTATAGTTTTCATAACCCCTTACCGGTAAAGTGGTTGATATGAAATTTCGATTATTAGATGGCCAGCCCCGGTACCAGTAACGAATTAGGTGTATCTCACGTTCCTCCCGAGAAAAAGATTGCCTTTGAAGTTCCAGCGTCACCTACTGGAGGCACCAACCGTGACATGGGAACACTGGCTTTGTTCTTGGTCGCGAACTGGTTTGTTAATGGCGAGACCGTTCTGATTGACGGAGGGGTAAGTGTTTACTGATGTAAAGGATACATATTACTTACCAGAAACTCTGTATAGACTCTCCTTAAGCACCCTTCTGCATACTGAAGAGCGAGGATGAAACAACGAGTCATTAAGCTAAAGACGGCGAAGTTGGAATGTCATTCACTGTTGTGTACATCAAAGAAAGAGAGTCATGATTTTACCTGTATCATTACAGAGGAGATTTCCTATTGGAATGAATCAATTTGGAACGCTAGAAGCCATCAAGGATTCAGAATACGAAAGCCGTTAAACCAAAGCTGGCTCGAACCGTCCGTGTACTCCATGCCAGAAAAAATTTACCAGTCGCCCCATATCACCTGGATGAATATTATCATGGTATGCATTACTTGAAAACGATAAAAACATAACAGCGAGAGGATGTCCTTTAAATTAGGAGTCTATAATTGCAATCAAAGGCGAAAGAAGTCATCCTCACACCACCCAAATACACATCTAATAGTAGTGCACCTCCTCCCTCTCCCTACCCCTCATGAATGGAGGCTCAGTACCTTTGTAGTAGATGTCCGTCCAGAGATCCTTGATCAGAGGCTCGGGCGAGGCCTTAGCCTCCTCAACGGCAGCGTCAACCTCGGCCTTGGCAGTCTTATCGAGGGCCTTGAGCTCTTGCTCTGTAGCAAGACCCCACTCCTCAATGTAACGTTGAAGACCGCGAATGGGATCCTGAGTCGAGCGCATGCGCTGAACTTCCTCACGGGTACGGTAGGTAGTTCCGGGGTCGGACATGGAGTGACCGCCGTAGCGGTAGGTGACGAACTCGAGAAGAAGGGGACCCTTCTGCTCGTTGACGGTCCAGTTGCGTGCGTACTCGACGGCACGCTTGGTGGCGATGATATCCATTCCGTTCACTTGCAGACCAGGGATCTTATCACCACGTTTAAAGTACTCGGTGTTAGATGATGAGCGCTCGGCTGAAGTACCCATTCCGTATTTGTTGTTCTCGCAGACGAAGACGGTGGGGAGATCCCAGAGCTTGGCCTAAATGAATGTGTTAAGATTTCATAGTAAGAGAAAAACGTAATGCGCGGACCATGTTGAATGCCTCGAACACCTGACCCTGGTTAGAAGCACCATCACCGTACATCGCAAACGTACAGTTCTTCTGCCCAAGGTATTTCTGGGCGAAGCTCACGCCAGCACCAACGGGAACCTGGGCACCGACGATACCATTTCCACCGAAGAATGATGGGGTGAAGATATGCATGGAACCACCTTTACCATGCGACATACCGGCCTGGCGACCGAGCAACTCAGCGATAACACCTTTAATGGTGCCTCCACGAAGGACAGCGAAAGGATGGCATCGGTAAGCGGTGATGACGCGGTCGTCTTTTGTGATCCCGTGTTCGAGTCCAACGGATACTGCTTCCTGTAAATGTTCTCAGAACAGCACATAGGTACAAGCCAAAGCTAACGCACCTGTCCAATAGCCAAATGGCAGAAACCACGGATGAGTTTCGCCTTGTAGAGTGCATCTGCGGCCATCTCCATACGACGCATGGTCTGCATCTGCCTGTACATCTGGAGTAGCTCATCCTTGATCGCCTGAGCTTCGAGTTCGAGCTTTTCACAGAGGTGGGAGTGAAATCAGCCTTCATGAGCTTCCCAGTGAACGGTTTTGAATAGTCGGCGGACTCTTGCAGCTCAGTCTTGTCCGCTGCGATTTGAAGTGGACGGACGCTGTGAGGCTGATCGAGAGCTATTGGCTCGTGATCAACGCGGCGAACGACAAGCAACACTTATAAGTCAGCGAGGAAGACGAATCCACGCTAAGGAAGCCATTGTATGAGGAGGACGGAGAAGAAAAGGGGATGGTAGTAGTGAACAACGAGCGACGCGTTAGTAGACACTCAAAGATTATGGTGGGGATGGGTAGCGTGCGAAACCTGCTTACAAATGATAAGTTGCCGTCCCAAACGGTGGTTCTCCTGTGGCCCCCATCGTTCTCCACCTAATTCACCTCATTCCTCACATCAGTTTTACCCTGGAATATTCATCATCGTGGGCTGGGATTCGTTCCGGACGACCCGGTGCTTTGGAAGGCAGAAAACAATTTGATAGAATACACAAGAGCATGAAATATCCAATAACTACTGCAGAGCATTAGCCACCATCTCTAGCGTCTCCCTTGTACTCTTCCCAGTATTCTTCAAATATTTCGCAATCGACTGCCACCTCGGCGAATGATAAGGCTCAGCAGCAATGCACGCTTTCCGGACTTCTTCTCCGTGTTCCTACTAATAAAACAAAACAATCAGCGTCACCTTCGAAAGCAAGGTAATCAAAATCACTAACCTCAGTCCCATGCTGGCGCTCAAACTTCAGCCACCAGCCCCAAGAGTCTCCTAAATCTTGATCAGTAGCGACCGCTCTCCCAAACCACTGTCGTGCCTTTTCGATCTTGCGCTCAGCCCAGAATAGGCGTGCAACTGTACAAATAATTACTGGGTTGTCGGCACTCTTCTTAAGCGCATCAACGCTACGCGCTTTACGCATAGGTCGGGGTTCAGCCCAAATAGCCATGGACCATAGTAGCCCGGAGGTGGGGCACTCCTGCAAACCACGTGAGAGCATAGCCTTTGCTTGAGGGGCGCCACCAGCACGTTCTTCGACACTCACTGCCTCTGCCCACAGTGTCTCGTTCGCTGGATTGACAAGACGGGCTTTTTCGAGCAGAGCACGGGCTTTGATACTCCTCCCATCTGCTTCTTCCAACCTGCTCGCAAGAATCCAAAGTATAATTTCTTTAGGACATGCTTTGAGCCCAGCAGCGAAAGCTGCGCGAGCAGCAGGGATGTTGTTTAGCGACTGGTAGATCTGCCCCTGGATCATATACAATTTGGCGAATTTTGGGAACTTCTTGAGGGCGGTTGCAAGTGTCTCGAGAGCTGTGTCCACCTGGCCTTGCTGACGCTCGAATACGGCCGATTTCATCCAGATCTGTAATAGGTTAGCGAGTAATTCTAGATATGCATGAGTCCGAGTTGTACCCACCCTTTCCGTATCTGCAACTGTTCTTGCACGAATGAGTAGTTCTCTGGCAACCATTAGCTCTCCGTTCTCCGCCTCCAGTTTAACGGCGGCAAGCCAAATCTTCTCGCTCTCTGGGTTGGCGACGAAAGCCTCTTCAAGGACACGACGAGATGCGGGGACATCACCAGCAAGCCACTTCTCTTTAGCAGCCATGAGCCAGAGCACCTCAGCTTGAGGACAGTGGTGTACTGCGCGCTGTAAAATTGCATCGAAGCTTTCTCTATAGAAAATGGACATCAGTGCCATATCTGACGGTGGATGTAGTAGTATCACTAACCTCGTTCCATGCGACTTCTCCAACTCTGCGGCTCTCATCCATAAGCTTCTTCTGTCCGGGTACACCTTCAAGGCGTACGCTAACACCGCTCTGGCAGTACCTACCCGTCCCTTCGCCTCAGCTGCATCCGCATCCCCAACCCATGTATCCAACCGATCCTCCTCCTCAAGCTCCATAGCCACTGTAGCCTTAACAATCGCCTCACACGTCCTCGGACTCCCCTCCTCTTCGCACCTCTCAGCTTCTTTCAGCCACTGCTCCCTCGTGAGCAGCACCTGGTGCCTTCTTAGTTCACGCACACCAGCCTCGATAGTCTTATCCACCATCTCCAGCTCCTTCGCCACCTGCTCCGGCGTCTTCTCCGGGTGTGACGACGCTTCTTGCTCGAGGAGACGGCCGGCGGCGATCCAGATTTCGTGAGAGGTGGGGATGGCTTTGCGTGCTTTGTTAAGTACGGCTTTGGCACGGTCGGGGGTTTCGAGACGCGCGAGGGCGAGCCAGAGCTCGACAGAGAGGGGTATAACTTCGACGGCACGGGCGAGTATAATGCGCGCGTCGGTGGCAGAGGATTCGAGGTTGACGGTTTCTTTCCAGAGACGGACAGAGTTGGGGATGTGTTCAAGGGCTAGAGAAAAGATAGTCAGTAGATGATTAAATTGAATCCGAAGGGAGCACAAACCTTTTCGTAAGACACGCTTTTTGGATTTGGCGTCGTGTTCAAGGTCGGCAGCTGCAAGCCATATTTTCACGCTTTGTCCAACGTGTTGGACAGCGTTAGCAAGAATGACTTTTGCATCATCGTTGTTCTATAATAAGTTATCAGTAAAATGCCTTGAATTGGGTGAAAATACACTTACATGTAATCTTGCTGCCTCCAGCCATATATCCTCGCTCTTCTGACACTGCTCACATCCAGCCTTGATGATCTTCCGTGCAGCAACCATTCTTCCGGCATGCTCTTCCAAACATGCGGCTGCGATCCAACCAGGTGCGTGTTTGGGATTCGACTTGACAAGAGAGTCGAAGAGCATGCGGGCACGTTTGATATCACCAATTTCAGCGTCAGACTTGATGATAACGCTGTCCAGAGAGGTGAGGTAGCCTTTGGGGTCGACGGAGGTTGAGGTACCCGAGGTTGCGGTTCCGGATATCTTGGAGATAATTAGTAAATAAAGAGCTGGGGAAAAAAAAAAAGGACTAACCTGATCGAGCTTCAGAGACAAAATCTTGTCGCGAGCTTGACCGATTTCGACGAAGTTTGTAAGTGTACCGGAGTCAGCTGGAGTCTCAAAGCCTCCATTCTGCTGCTGCCTGTCGTCCAAAGAATTTTCATACTCGTTTTTCCCCCGATCCCCCACAAGCACACTATCTGGCACAACATATGTCCTCTCCTCCCTTCTCCTCTTCTTCCTCGTCAAATTGCCAACTTCTGGGATATTCTCCCATTCCTCGTCCGTCACAGCAGACAGGCCACGCTTGAGGTCAGCAAATTGTTGCTGGATCTTCGGGCGTTCAGCACGGTGCTTTACGAGTTCAGCTTGCTCTTGTGCTTCTCTGGTGGGGGTGAAAGGATGAAGTCAGATAAACGAGAAAGAAGCAGAAGACTAACCATCACACACCTCCGTGCCCGCCGTCTCGAGTCCATCGCTTCGTCGACTGAGTCGTAGATCTTGTCGGCTTCTTCATCGTCTTGCTCGTAGGTGGTTCCGGCAAATAGACCATATTCGTTATCCGGGTCTTGGAATTGCTCGGGGTCGACTTCAACTTCCTCTCCTCGTTTTTCTTGAGCTTCACTGAGAAATAATGAGTCAGTTGTATGTTCGGTGAGGCGAAACGAGGTACATACGCGATTACTTCAGCTGAAGGCCCTTCACGAGCCGGACCGATATCTGAACGGGTTGTGAATCCAGAAGCACTAAAAGACGACGTCAGTATCTCTATACGACAAACATACTGACTTACGCACCCACGACCGAGACCAGCGACATAGGATGCCGGTGCTGGCATCGACAAGAACGCCAGCTTATTGGGTTTATTGGCAGACATTGTGAGTTAATATTTGGGTGGGTTTTCGCCGTTCCTTGGGGTATATTTTCAACGCTTGGCGGTTCTTCAGCAGTTATAGAGTGTTGAGAGAGTTATTGGCACGAATTGGGCCGTGGTTACTGCAGACTTGAAGCAGGACGTCTAGAAAGAAGTGAAAAGTCGTGCTGAGTTACGGGACCGGCTGGTGAAAGTGTGTGGATTCTTGGCTATTCTTGATAAGCAGATGTAAATAGTAAATACAGACCAATGCCGTACGCCGGCCAGCACTCTTTCTCTCTGTCTCTACTCTCCTTCATTCTCTGTATCAAAGAACTCCAGGGTTATTTTACATGTGAAGACGTCACTGTAACTCCAAAATATTTATTATGGCACCTGGACATGTCGCCATCCTCGGGGGTGGCCTGACAGGACTTTCGTCTGCTTTGCACCTCTCAAGGCGGTTTCCAGGAAGTCGAATCACACTGTTGGAAAAGCAAACAATACTTGGAGGCTGGGTTCGGAGTGAACGTGTCCAAATACACCAGTCAGATGCGTCTGTAGTACTTGAGGCTGGACCTAGGACGTTGAGACCAAACGCAAAGTCAATACTTGAGTTGGCGAGTCCCATGCATTAGCAATCATGAATCTGAAATAACCAAATTCGAAAAGACTAGATAAACATCCTCAATCTCCAGGATAGTGTCATAACAGTTTCCAAGACATCCCCTGCTGCAAAGGCTCGATTTCTCTATGTTCCCAAGGACAGTGCGGCTATACCCAAGATTGAGGGTCTGCAACAGTTACCGTCCTCAATCCTGTCACTTTTGTCTTCACCGTTCCGGAGCATTATGCTACCAGCTATCATGCGAGAACTTATCAAACGCTCTAATCGTCCCAAGGCAACTGACGAAAGTGTTGACTCATTCCTCGCTCGCCGGTTCGGCGAGTCATTTGCACGCACATTTGGTAGCGCCTTGGTGCATGGAATCTACGCCGCTGATTCGAGGAAGCTGAGTGTCCGCGCAGCATTTCCTACTCTCTGGCAGGTTGAAGATAGAGGAGGGGGCAGTCTGATACGAGGACTCATAGTACCTCAACGAATCAACGCAAAGCAGAGAACAGCAGATAATGGGAATTACGATCTTGGAAATACCTTGGAGATGATGCAAGATGCGTCTGTTTACTCCTTTAGAGATGGAATGGAGACTCTGACCTGTGCCATGGAAAACTATCTCAAGGCACAATCTAACGTGCATATCTTGCCTGGGACTGGTATATCTCGTCTTGTCCACAAGAACAATAAGTCAATAGAGGTACGTCTATACCCCGACACTGCATACCCTCGGCTAATATGATCCATAGCTGCTAACGACATCAGGCGAAATTCTTTCACCAACCCATGTCGTATCAGCACTTCCTCTACATGCTTTACACTCCATTATCTCTGATTCAAACTCTTTAAATTTACCTCACCTAACAGCCAATCCCACATCCACCGTACACGTCGTCAACTTTGTCTTCCCTTGCGCTCCAGCTCAAATACACCCAGCAGGGTTCGGCTACCTCATTCCCCGACCCATAGCCGGCTATCCTTCCTCGTCCACCCCCTCGTCTCCCGGAATCCTCGGAACAGTGTTCGACTCTTGCTCCCTCTATGCTCAAGACACCCCGTCTGTCCCTGACTACTTCAACAACGGCAGGCTAACCAAGCTTACGCTAATGACTGGCGGCCCATACCCTACTCCCTCTCTCCCTCCACACCTGAGCTCACCAGAGACAGATGGAAGCATACCAGATGTCGTGCGTAGACTTCTACGGAATTTGGAGTTACATCTGGGGAAAAAACTCCCCGATCCTGTGTATTGGCGTGTCCGGAAGAACGAGGCGTGCATACCGACTCTGCTTCCTGGACATGTTGACCGCATGGAGGAGATGAAGAAGATCTTGCTAGGTAGCGGCGATGGGAGGTCTGGGTGGGATGGTCGCTTAGAGATTGTAGGCGCTGGTGTGGGTGGCGTGAGTGTTGGTGATTGCGTAGAAGCTGGAAAGCACGTTGGAAAGCACTGGGTGTAATCGTGTGCAATCCGATAATCCTGCAATACCCAAGCTAATAGAAATAGAGGCTATACTTATTTCGTTTGGATACTTAAAAGCCGCTTAAGGGTTTTAACATGAAAACCTAAGACAATCATTCCATTTGTTAACAAACACAAACATCATTTATCGTTCTATTCGCGCATTCATTTCTTCTGCTTATACCTTGCACCCACCCATACCGTCCTTCCCCTTATCATCGACCTTCTGTGCGTTGTGGTTTTCCTTCCCATCGCTCGTCTTCTTACCCCTTCCCTTGAATCCCCACCGAATTTGATTTGCCAGCTGAATCTGTATGTCTCCTGAATCCCCTCCCAGCTCCTCCGCCCAAGCCCATACGGTGCCCGGATTCTTCTGGAACTGACGCGCGACAAGGATAACATCGGCATCTCCTTCCTGCAAAACTTTCTCTGCGATGGTTCCTTCGGATATTGCGCCGACAGTGCCCACCAGTAAACGCTCGGGACGGTCAGCAGAGCTGGCCTTGGTTTCTTTGGCAGATGGGTAAGCAGCTTGTGCTCCAATACCACGCATAACGTCCTTCGCGAACGGGGCCTGATAGGCCGGGCCACCTTTGATCTTTTGCGAAGGATGATTGCCGCCAGTGGAAACATCGAGGAAGTCGACTCCGTGCTGGTAAAGAATGGGGGCAAGACGAACGGTGTCCTCTGAGCGCCAAGAGGGCTCATTAGCCAGCGACTCCTCGAGCCAATCCGTGGCGGAGATCCTAATGTGCAGCCGTTAATACGTTATCAAATCCAACAGTCAACGGACAGTACGAACCTCACAAACAGGGGCATATCCTTCGGGATGATGGATCTAACCTCATCCACAATTTCGACGACAAGGCGAACCCTGTTCTCCCAGCTTCCACCGTATGCGTCCGTGCGCTTGTTACTGATGGGACTCAAGAATTCGTGTAACAAGTACCCATGAGCGCTGTGGATCTCAATGACGTCGAAGCCAGCTTTCAAAGCTCTCTTCGCGCCTTCTCCGAATTCTTTTACCACATTCTTCACTGCTTCCGTAGTCAGTGCTTTGGGATGCGGATAGGAGTCCTCGTAGGGGATCGCAGATGGAGCCCAGACATCGTCTGGCCATCCACCGACCTCTTTCGATGCGGTGGAGTCGCCATTGATCCAGGGAGCGACGGTAGATGCCTTGCGGCCAGCATGAGCAAGTTGGATTGCAATCTTCTGAGATTGCGAGTGCGCAAACTCGACAATTTTTGCGAGTGGTTCGATATGCGCGTCAGACCAGATGCCAGAGTCCTCAGGCGTGATGCGTCCGTTCGCAGTCACCGAGGTGGCTTCGATGATGGTTAAACCAGGGCCTCTTGTGAAGATTCCCCCAACTATAGGACGCATTAATCATAATGAAAGTGATTCCCGGTATGCTTACTCACGGTGAGCCATGTGCCAGGGGGTCAGCTGTCCGTCTTGAGCAGAGTACTGGCACATAGGAGAAACCTGAACAACGATAAGCCATCTGCTATGACCCACACAGCAAATCGATATACCCAAATCCTGTTCTGGAACTCGACATTGCGAATCTTGATAGGCTGGAAGACCTTGGGGATAGGTTTACCGGTTGGCTGAGGGTCAGCAGCGGTACCAGCGGGCGGGATCTGTGCTGGGGTGAAGTACGAAACGCCTCTAGCAGGAACGTTGAGATTGGATGGTGCCATTGGATAAGTACTGAAGCGATATGTTCGTAAATACAGCTCTTTATACCTTTGACAGTGTTCACGAGCACGCCGTTGGAATCCCGTCCGATCACATATGACGTCGGACGATCAAGACGTGAGATACGCTTAACCCCCATTAGAAGTAGGATGGATATGGTAGAATCAATTTCACAAGAATCTTTAGAGCGCTCATTTAGTAGAACACCGCCGTAGTAGAAGAAGACATCGTTCATTCATGAATGCTAATAACCAAGGATATTAAAGATGGTTTCTACGGTGGTGAAATCTGACGAATTGAGAGTAAAGTTGGGGACAATTGAAAAGCTGATAGCAACTCACCAGGATTGTATATAGGACGAATGAATAGACTATCCCCCAGAGGAGTTGAAACACGAAACTAACGACTATACTCCAGTCCAAGAGTAGTCTGAATCGAGTTACGTCGAATCTATTGCGAAAAGAAGAAACAACACAACTCGGAGCCGCGAAGTGCACTCAAGGACGCTGTATACTAACGAACCACCCGAAGAAAGAACGTATGGTATGACGCACGAATGCATGTCGCACCCGAATCCCTACAACATTTCCCATAGCTTCTCTCTTTATACCCTCCCCTTCCTTAAGTCAGGATCTCTAGGCCTATGAGGAAAAGAGAGGCGCTAAATTTCTGGTACGTCGTGTGGCTGTTCACAGCCAGACCCGGCAAGAGTCGATTGAGGGAGATTGGAAAACTCATACCTCAGCCCGCTCACAAATGAGAACTCCATGCTATTGATATCGAACTGTAGTTCTGCGCGGGGTGAGCATCGTGGCTTTCGGACTGGTGAGGTTGGAAAGAAAGATATGAGCAAGTGTCGACAAATCTTTTCTATCGCTTTCCCACAATTATTCAGGGCTTTCGGCTGTTGGTGAGCTATTCTAGAACTGATAAGATAAGATGGCTATTGAAGAGTGCTGACGCACGACCTTCTACTGTTATATGTTAGTTATACGTATGCTATGAACTATCTATAATTGTTTGTCTCTATCGTACGTAGTGTTTATTAGTATACGGTCGATATTGTTCTTTCGGCATTCTGCATCCGCGTCTTCAACCCTCCACGACTGGTGTCCCAACTCGTGAATCGCCACTCCTCTAGGTTGGAAGACCTTGGGGATAGGTTTACCAGTTGGCTGAGGGTCGGCGGCTGTACCAGCAGGCGGGATCTATGCTGGGGTGAAGTACGAAACACCTTTAGCAGGAGCGTTGAGATTAGATGGTGCCATTGGAAATACTGAAGCGATATGTTCATGCATACAACTCTTTATACCTTTGCGAGCATTACGAGCACGCCGTTAGAATCCTGTCGAATCATATAGGACGTCGAACGATTGAGGTCGCCGAAATACGGTCAACCCAATTCAAAGCAGGATGAGTATGATAGAATTAACTCGCAAAGCACTTGTTTGTCAGAATACTTCTGTAGTAGATGATAAGTCACCATTGATTCGCAAATGCTAATAACTAAGGACATAAAAGCCATCTCTATGGTAGTGACATCTGAAAAATTGGAAGTAAGGTTTGGGGCTATCGTATAGCTTACAGACTCACCAAGATTAATAAAGAATGAGCTATAACATCATCTCCAAGGAGTTGGAGGAACGGAAAAATTAACGGTTGCACACCAGTCCAAGAGTAGTCTGAATCGAGTTACGCGGAATCTCTTCTGAGATGAAGAGATAATACCACGAGCCACGAAGTGTACTCAAGGACGCTGCGACCTCTATACCGACGAACCACCTTAGGGGAGAACGTATGGTATGACCGCATGAATGCGTGTCGCATGCCCGAATCTCCACGACATGTCCCATAGATCCTCTCTTTATACCCTCCCCATCCTAAAGTCAGGATCTCCGAGCCTATAAGAAAAGAGAGGCGCTAGATTTCTGGTACATCGCGTGGCTGCTTTACAACCAGACCTGGCAAAAGTCGATCGAGGGAGATTGGAAAGCTCAGACCTTAGCCCGCTCACAAATGAAAACTCCATGATACTTATATAAGATCACGTCAATGGTGGTTCTGTGCGGGGTGAGCATCGTGGCTTTTGGACTGATGTAGTTGGGAAAAAGAGATGAGCGAGAAGTCGACAAATCTTTCTTGTTGATCGTTCGCTTTCCCACGATCTATCGATGGCTTGATCGTTGAAGAGCGCCATTCTGAGAATCGATAAGATAAGATAGTTAATTAGCCATCGACATTCAAAGCATACACAGAAACTCACAGAAGGCGACTTTCCGCGATAGATTGTATTACACGCTAATTCTCCATCTATATCTGATTTTAGATAGAAAAGACTCTGTTGATGCCTTAGATAAACGAAGGAGTGATTTAAACGCGCTCTTTGTGCCAGTCCTCGAACCGGGACGTCGGACCGCTAACCCTTGCAGATTCCCACGGATGGACGACAATTGAAAACGATGCAGGAAGGCTGTGCATTGAGCATGCTCCATATAAATGTAAGAAAGATGGGTTCTCACTTATTCTGCAACCCTATCATTTCCTTGACGTTTGTGCACGAGGAAGATAAATTTGGAGCCTTTCACAGCCAGAGTCCTACTAGTCAACAACTTTCGCCAGTGGATCTACGTTCAAAGCCAGGTATCTAGTTCTGTGATCCATAACGTTGTCGCCTTCAAGAGGTCGGATGAACTCTACGTTTTACCTATTGCACGTAACATGCTGAGCCATGAATGTGGGGAGTCCGATGGTCAAGTAGGCGTTGAGATCGGTATACCACAGGCATCCTATGACTAATGCAACGTTAAACTTTGCAGCCAACAATCAAACTATGGCAGTGTGGAGATCCCATCCCTATAAAGTACCAAAGAACGGAGACCCCTGGAATAACTGCCACGATTTAGTGAAACCATATGATAATGAGATATACAACGCGCGGAGAGATGAAGTTGATAAGTTACTGATCTTTGTGTGTTATTTTGCACTCTTCGAGTTAGTTCGGGATACTCAATCTATCTGATCCAGGCGGGTTTATTATCTGCGGCCGTTGCAGCATTCACCGTCGAATCCTATAAATGGTGTCAGCTTGATTCCGGCGGTATTTTCGCCTAGTTGCTTCAGCATATCTCGGTGCGGCTGTCTCAGATTGCATCTCCCAATGAGACGTCACTCCTTCAGCTGTCTTCTTTCTCTCTAAACTCTCCCACCCGAGATTCGATGCCTACATCTGCTGCTATCCGTATTAACATATTTTGGTTTCTCAGTCTTATTTTGGGACTAAGCACGGTGCTCTGGAAGGTCCTGGTTATTCTTTCAGCTCTTCCGCTTATGCTTCAACTGGCGCTTCTATTCTTCTTCGCTGATCCTTTTATTTAATCTACTGTGGCTACTTCACCATTTAGTAGCCATTATAATCACAGCTGTTGTTGGGCTGGTCTTCGTTTTTCTCGTCTGCACAACTATTCTTCCTTCACTCCAGTATATATGCGTGGCAGACGAACACCTTCGAGTTCCTCAATGCGCTTTCAAATCGCCGCAGTCGTGGGCCTTTCATCGACTCATGAACGCCACAATCACTAAATTACCAGCAGCTATAAAATCCATCTATCCTCGCTTCTTCCGCTATTGGAGGTGTATGTCTGATACGGACTGGGTTGCCTTTGACCTTCGCTGGCGTAAACTACGCGATATTGTCCCAGTCACAGAATGATTGCCTGATACACCAGGAGCGGACGATATTGTCCGTGGTCTTATCTGGGTCGACAAAGTATACAATCAGAACACAGATATCGTATTCATGCTATATCATTGTCTTCAGGACCTTCAAGTAGCCTCAGCTGCCCAGATTGTAGCCGGATGCCGGTCTGACGCTGTCTCTCATCTGCGAGATACACTCAACATTTCCATGATTCATGCAAACGCACAAGAAAAAAGGGAGTTTATATCAGCGCTATATCTGGAAATACACCGTGATATTCACCGGGTCCTCGCACCATATCATTTGGAGTCGATTATTCGATTATTAAATTCTCAAGATATTGTTCCATTCGTACAATGGCCTTCAAGCTTTCTCTTACGTGCGCCAGATGGTATGTACGATCTATCTCATCACGGCTCTCCCTCAATTCTGAATATTACATTTCTGAAGATATAATTTCCCAATTCCTGATGTGCTTAAAACTTCTCGTTGTCCGCAATCGTATTAAGCCCTCCGACGTCTATACTATCTGGTCTTTAATCAGGCGTATATTGGTCGGGCCTCAAGGAAAGGGGAAAAGTCGTAGCGTGGAACACATCCGACTGGCGTTCGAGATTATAGAAGGATTGGATACAACAGGAATCGGACTGGGACGTTGCTCGAATTAGGTTGTGCGTCTTTTGTGTAACTAAAGTCTTCCACTCCCACTGGACACATATATCTCGTTGAGCCGCTTCCTTGAAGCAAGTAGTGGAACTTCGCTGTTACGGTCATTGGAGAACAGTATAAAAATGGGAGCTGCACATGTTCTGGGGCCTCTACTCAGCGAACAGTGGACGAACTTAATTAGTATGTCGGATGTACGATGACCGTTTAAATCGTGGACTTTACATATGGCTCGATTGTATGATCGTGTGTTTATTACAAGAATTGCGTAAAGCAACGGCTTTGGACTAAATACTGGATTTATCAAATACGTCGAGCTAATTCGCTCCATCGTGCAGGAACTGAAAACAATGCCTCACCTGCCCCCTCAAATACTTTAGAAATCCCACCCCATTCCTGTATGGTCCCATCAATTTCCCGTACAACAGCGTTCGCGTCGAAGTGATCTCGGATTTCCGCTCCCGCGAGGACATCATACAAGCCAAGTACATGCAAAGTGCACTGTTGTAACCGAGATATTGGTGGCGCATGTCTGGAATCGCTTCGATTTATAGACCATTTGGCGAGCTCTTGAATGATCCCACAAGCGATTTGCAGATGTCGATGATGAATTGTGTGAGGATCTATGTCAAGCATCCTGTCTATTGAGCCCTTTGCATCTGCATAACTATCGCTGTTTTTATCTCGGTTTCTCTCTTTAAATCTTGATATGACGAGACGAACGAGTTCCCAGATGAAGCCGACATTTGCTACAGAAACACGGTCATTTGACACAAGACTTTTTATGGACAGAAGGAATTGTGTGATAATGTCTGTGGAGAAATATAAGCAAAAGTGCGAATTATTAGATTCAGAAACATACCCTCAGGAAGGCTATGTATATAATGCACTGGCCAGTTATTAAAAGGAAGAATTTTTGCCGAGTTAGCGACGCGAATGATGGCCTCCAGATGATATGAAATAAGATTCGGGTGGACCTGACGATGTTTTTCTAAGAAGAAAGCGGAGATGATTTCCTTTTCTTCGTCATGGCTGAAAATTTTGCGGGAGTGGGAGCAAAGAGATGGTTCAAAACCTTTGATGATGTCTTCTTGGATGATGTTACATCTAGCAGATTGTGGTGAGAGATCTCGAAGACAGTGATACACCAAACATATAGCATCAAGGCTTTGGCTGAACATCTTGTCAATCCAACCTAAACCACGAGCAGCATCACGGTCACGATGTTTTCCAAGATCTCGACGTTCCCTCCAGTGTAGATCGTAATCTGTCCAACCACCATGGTTGAAAGACTTCTCAAATCTTTCAGAGCGATGGCCGGTCATCTTTGCCAATCCTTTATGGCGAAGCTCGAGTTTTCCAAACGCATAAGCAATCCAGGTAATAAAACGATGGAATGCCCATGATTGAGGTGATTTATAAGGGCACTGGGGGACATGGAGATCCTTTCTAGCAAACATATATTGCACAGACGGCGAGACCGTAGTCACAACGAGGAAAAAGAAGGCAATCCCAGCCGAAACGGTCACGAGAAGAGCAACAGCGTGATCAAGTGACCAGAGGAGGCATAATAGACCGGCGAAAAACAAAACCAGCGCGATTTGAAGAATTACCGGTAAGGAGGAGAGGATTTCTGGTACCCGCCACGCCAGAAGTCCTTCGTACCTCATCTGGCGCAAAGCGATTGCGTCTTTATGCGACAGGGCTGCGTCCCGATTGTATTGTCGAAGCCATTGCAAACAAAGAATGCCGATCATTACGGCTCCCAGGCTGAAAGTAAGGCTGAGGAAGTACAGAACATTGATTCGCACCGCTAGAGACGACGGTACGAAAGCAGGAGTTGCATTGAGAGCAGCAGAGATATTCGTACCAGCAAGTTGTTGAGATATCTGAAGGAGTAGTTGGGTCGTAGTTTCGCCTGGGTCCTGCTGTAAGTCCTTGTATGACTCCACAGCAAAGGCTGTTACGATGGCCGAGAATAAACCCGCCTAACAGATGGCGTTGGTAGAAAAAAAAATCACGAGAACAGTCCCTTACTCACGAAAATCAGCAGATGTTCTACTTCATCTCTCCACGCATCAATCATATCTTCGTCATACTTCCGAACGTATTTATGGCACTTCTCCCATGGTTGGTCTTCAGACTTTCGGGGTACTTCATGCTGATAAGGTTCACCACATTTCCAAGGCTTGATATCCTGTAGATCATATTTAAAGTTCAAGTGAGTTTGTTTTGAAGTCACAGGTTCCTCCTCACTTCGGGGTCTGTAGCGTCGTCGATACGGCATCGAAATTTAGGGTTATCAGTGGCAGTTTCAGTACTCTAGGTAATGGAGATTAATCAAGGGAGTAGCATAATATTGATGAGAAGACGAAACAGCTTGCCTCGTGTGGTACATGGGGCAAATCGTCTGCATTTACTATTTTGCTACACGATTGAGTCTGTGTAGTATCCGACATTCTGTGCGTCCAATATGACCACGAAGCGAGAAGAAAAAAGAAGGAAGTTCAAAAGCATCTGGATGTTATTTAAATATTAGCAGTATTGAAGCGAAGGCAGCAGGAATGAAGCCAGTTGAACACGACTCTGGCTCCTGGCCGCGATATCGATCACAGAAGAACGCATGTTATGTGACTGGTAGATCGAGCGTCTGTATAACTACAACTTTAGAACATCCTCTGTAAATTGGAAAGAGAGGCATCTAATTAGAGATGACGAATATAAGTTCAAAATCTGTCAATACATTTCAAAAAATCATATTTCAGTGCGAACGAAATACCATGTATGATAGGAAGAAGCTTGCAAATCAAGTTCACGAAAAGAGCGCATGTGATCGTTTGGTAAGAACGAGCGTTAAACATAGAGCATTCCCAGTAACGAAGGACCTATGCTGCGATAATCAACAAACGACCTCAACGCTAAGAATACCATAAACAACAAGAGAAAGTACACGATTTGAACGCACCTTTTTAACTCCCGACTTCCACGTCAACCCAGAATACTTACTGCACATGTTCATAACTCTAGTGATTGGGCGCTTGCAGAGAGATTAGGTTTACGACTATATAGATTATATAAAAGGTTTCAATAGAGGCGGGAGAATGCTAAGAACTCACTTCACCAAGAGAATATTAGTATGAAGGGAGTTAACGGGATTCTGATCAAGTCAGGAAATGTCTCGGTGAAATGTCTTCAGAGGAAGTGGCGTGGATGCTAGAGACATTCAGTACGAGATTAGTGCCAGGGTTGACATCAAAAGAAGGGTGCTGTGAGTATTTATTATGGTGAATAATGAATTAAGCGTCTTGAATTTCCAATAGCCTGTCAAAACGCGGCTTCGCACAAAGTGGAATCGCACCATTTTGGTTAGCACTAATTCGTGTGATAGATATGTTTTTCGGAACTGGAATTTTGATGGAGAGCTAACGTTGGGGGCTTGGTCGGGCCGGTAGACGGTTTTTTAACTTTCAGACGATAATTTGAGTGATAGTTTTGCAGGGCTGATGTGCGGTAAGCAGTGAGAGTTGACGCCTGCCAGTGCTACTACGATTTTTGAGCACTGCCTGATTGATGCATCGCGACAGCTCTTCCCGTGGAATGGCCGCAAACAAGTGTGTGAAGACATGGAAGGCAAGAGGACCAAGAACAAAAAAAGAACGCGATGTAAGCTTCGATGAGTCATGAGTATGAAATAACCAGCTTGCATTTTCTGTACTGGGCAATAGACGTGGCGCGAGGAGCTTGAGAAAATTACGAGAAAGAACTTTTATGAATGCCAAAGATAAGTGAAGCATTGCGGCTCCAATCATAGCGCGGGTACAGTAGATATCAGCAACCCGAGCCCGGATACTAATGCACGAAGCCCAGGGAGAGCTATGTAGTTTCGTTGTGAATTGATAGGTACCTACAGTGAGAATATACGTTATGCATAATTCCATGGGTGACGAGAATGACTGCGTGTACGTTTACTGTCGCTCAGTTTATGTGTTTTGGAGCGTTTCAGCGAAAATAGAAGTTTAAAAAGTTGTGGGCGCAGCCCCGGGTATTCATAGTACCAAGTGAGAGAAATCAAGCTGGAAAGGAAGATAATTCGGCTCTGAAAGCTTGAAGAGGAGACAAAAAATCATAGAATCGGGCAGGTGAAAGCCTGCTGTTTGGGCAAGTTTCGTATCTTGCGAACTCTAATCGCTTTTAGAGGCAGGAGACGATCATTGAATCACATTGGTGTCGAGGACATCAAGACAGGGCGATCAGCGAGGATGCACTTTTTTTGAGTCCGCGAAGACAGATGCCAATGGATGGCGTTGAATGAATGGGTATACGAATAAGAGAAGCACAAAACCGTGCTGTTTATGTGCGTGATGACGGTGCTCTTGTGTGGCCGTGACCGCTGAGGAATAATACCAGGCTGCTCAGGGCTCTGTGGGCGTGCATCCTGCATAAGAACAAGCAGTAGCGAAATGAGGAAGCATAGCGTAACGGTTCTCGAGGTTAACAATGTGCGTGAATTGGGAGACGCGAGCGGAGTCCATGCAAGTTGGGTCGGAGCACACAAAAATTGGAAATCGACCTGACAAGCTTCAGTTGTACTTCGACCGTTCAACAGCGACCTGACAACTTTGATGCACATTTATCGATAAAAGTAGTCCCGAAGACGGTGAAAGCAGGGACCAATGGTGGACAACAGCAAGGGACGAAGGAGGCCGTCGTGTACGGGCCTCGGATGCCAACTTAAGGTTAATTCGCACGTGTGGTTCCTTCAACAGTCCGGCGGTCTACTAGTTCTTCTCCCCCGATATCTTGAATTCCGCTCGTAAACCAGTCAGAACTCTTCCTCCTCCCTCAGAATACAGCTATAAAACAGCAATTATACCCGCATACAGTCTAATCAACCCATTTCCGAGCTTGGGTTGGTGGGGTTGGGCGGAGAACGAACATTTCAACAAGTCTGAGCGGCGACGGGATCGGAAACTCATAGTTTGAGTCGGAGTGAGCATTTTTCCTACTCATCCACTTGGGCTCGTCCACGTCCAAGCTTTCGTTCTCATATCCCACCTTTATGCTCGTGCTGATGCATCCTTTCCCAATGGCCCCAGTATCACCTCTTCTTGCCAGCGCATTCATCGTTTTTGCTGGACGAGCGATCATCTTCACTCTACCTCCAACTGACGATGGCTACGATGGCTGAACAGCCCAAAGCCACCTCCGTGCCTCAGGAACACCCATATCCTGTCGTTCTTCCCTTTCCTCACCAAGGATTCAATGGCGGACCATACCCACCTCCAGGAGCACCCGGCGTTTATCCACCACCGCCTTACTTCGCTTATCCACCCCCTGCAGAAGGTGCGCACGGCGAGAATGGACAGCATGGAGTACCTCCAGGACCATACATGATTCCTTACCCACCAACAGGTATGATGTACGCATACCCGCCACCTCAAGGCCAAGGTGAGCCTGCTTGGTAATAGTGACAAGTCGATCTGGCAGTGAATCGAATAAGGATTCAAGAATGATTCGCCAGTGATTCATATGCAGGAATTGCCTTCAGATCGTAGCCAATCGCCAAACTTTGACGGCTTGACTTTTGTCGACAATTCAATGACGACTCACACAACGATTCATATAATGTTGGGTTGAAGGCGATTCGAATCGTCGAAGTGCCTCTGGCTCCAGATGCGCTTCGACGATTTGCTTCCTATCGAGCTTTTCAACGATTTGGCAACGATTCGGCAAACCAAGATCGACAATTATATTTCTACTCTTTAATTGTACATGTTCCTCATGCATTTACAGCTTTCCCCCCTCCTGCAAATCAAACAAATGCTGCGATATCGCGTCCAAAACGCAAGCAAGTGAAGATGGCCGTATGTCACTCTTAAATGCTGTCATTGCTATCCCACTGACAAATTGTTTAGTGCACAAACTGTGCGGCAGCTTGTAAACGCTGCGACGAACACCGCCCTTGTGAACGATGTATCAAGTACGGTATCTCCGAGTCTTGCGTGGACGGGCAGAGGAAGGAGAGGAAGAAGGGCATCAAGAGAGGGCCCTACAAGCGCAAAAACAAGTCGGGCTCTGATGGTACGGCATACGCTGCCCGTCTCTAATAATATCTCACTTACACTTGGTCCTTTTTCAGGAGAATGGGCCCCTACCGCACAGACCCCTCCCTCGACAGCCACGACCACTGCGGCCATCCACGCGGTCGCTGCCCATCAGTACCCTCCTCCTGAAGGGTATTACCCTACTATGTATTACTCTCCACCGGCATTCATCCCACCGACGCATGACGGCCAACCAGGCCCTGACGGCTCTCCTCCTCACCCGAACGGCCAGCCCCCCATGATGCCTTATTACATCCACCCGGGAGGATATCCGTATCCCCACTATCCGCCGATGTATCCCATGCCCGGTGCTCCGCCGCCTCAACCCCAGCAACAGCAACAATCGCAATCAGATCCACAGGTACAGGTACAGCCGCAACCGCAGACAATGAACCCCGCTGACGCAGCAAAGAAACCTGGCGAGGTGGTCGCTGGTGAGACGAACGGCACTGACACGAACGGGCCAGGTAAGAAGCGGGCCCGCGCCCCGAAGAATGGTGAGCCTCGGCCCAAGAAGCCCAAGACCGGCGCTGCACGGGCGGGAAAGGATAAGGAGGACGAGGGGGACATGGAACAGGGGGTTGGGGGCGAGGGCAATTCCGCTGAATAAACTTCAAGCGATGCTATGCTGTCTTTCGCATTTTCCTGTGAGTGCGACCGACAACCCTTTATCTTGTCTACCCTTATGGGTCGCTCATGAAGCTTTTTTTTTTATCTTGCTATGTGTACTGTAGTTGCCGTATAATCATGGTTTATTAGTTCTTGGCCCTCCTTGTCTGGCTTCGTAGACAACTGTCAACAACCCTGGCCTGGATCGAAATGAAATTACGAAGACGTCCGATCATATCCGCATCTTACTCATCTCCATCCGGCTTGGCTATCATCATATACACGCTCGCACCATTCTGGAATATCCTCGTGCCCCCTTTCGATACCCATCATATTAATGGACTCTGGCAGTTCATTCCCCACCCACAAATATTTTTCACAAATACAACCTTTGAAGTAAGGCGTTAACTGTGTCTTCTGACCTTGAACCGGGCCCAGTTGTGCTTTGCGTACCGAAGCATCTTCTGGACCCTGTTACTGTTGTCAAAAGGCCTTTGCATGACCTTTCTCATTTCTCACATGTACGTACTTTGTACTTGCTTATTTATCTGCGTTGTTATGGGCATGTTGACTCTGCAGACGCTCTATTCATTTGCCTCCTTTCGTGATTTAACTTTTCTATTCTTGTCTTCTTCCCGTTCTCGTATTTTTATGGGGTTGTTGGCAGTTGCCCGCCTTGCTTAGTCGTTACAAATTACTTCTGTTGATGGATTACAATATCTGATTATATATGAAATATGTACAATTTACATGTCTGTATATATGTTCTCCCGGTTCGAATGATAAAACCCAAAAAAAAACTGTGTTGATCACAAAACTGCATGTACTCCTGAGTTGAGATTCAGCGACGTAGATAACTGATTGAAAATATGGCTTGGAGCAAGCTGACGATTCGTGACGTGATAAACCCGAAGGTGCTTCCTGTTGTATATTCGACCATGAAGGCTGGGTCTGGCCAGAGCTCGTCGGAGACGTGCGAGAACGTGGTCGAAATGGAAGATGATGAATTCAATCGCGAGCCGTGCAGGGTGTACGACTTTGTAGATTTATCATTATGTACGTCTTCAGGAATGGTGTACAGTGGTTCGGACGGCGGAGCACGGTATCGCTCGGGTTTATACCTCGCAAGCTTCCGGTAGAACGACGTGAAATCTGTGGGGTGCACCTTGACCCTCTCGTGCAATAGATCTCGTAACATAGCCTGCATAAGATTGATGTCATTCTCCTTGAACTTCGACATCTGGCACCAATGATTGGTACTATACACATCTAACCCTTGCCATGTGCGTTGTTGTGCTGCAAGGATGAATGCTGCGAGGAAGACGGAGTGGCCGTGCTTCTGAGCCAGGCCTTGCCGGATGGTTGTTGGTAGGCGTTGGAGGAGGATGAGGGCAGAGCAAGCGACTGTATCTGGGAGATTGGTGCTATGTATTAATTGTGCAATGAAGCGCGGTAGTGGCGACTTCTTGCTGCATTCGGCTTCTTCGATGCATTGGAATACAGTTGTGAGATAATCGGCGCATTTACGTGCTATCTTCTCTTTCCCCCAGAGAGGATGCAGCTCATGAGCTAGGCATGGTGAGGCCATCGAGGAAGACTAGACTTAGAACTAGCATTCGCGGTATAGTCGTTCGTATATCAGATCTTATATTTGCACTGTTATAGAATCATTTGTTAGGTTCATCGTATTGGAAGAGATTGCGAGAATTGTAGGAGAACGGGCACATACCGTTGCGACTATACATACGGTTATAGAGGTGCATCGACTATGCTTAGATGCTGGTTTTATCCATCGTCAGTAACAGTCTCAGATTATATCAAGTCGCGACGGCTATCTATCGGAGACAGAATTCAGTCGCCTGAGACAAGTATTATTGACAGGGATTCCGAAGGCTCTTCCTCTAGTTTTAAGGTAATAACTTATATTTCGGCCAGAAATCCTGGACGAGAAGGTACAGTAAGAAGTCATTAGAGCAATTAAGCAGCGGAGAGAAAGTGAAGACAAAGTGAAGACTACACAGACACGGCGTGCCCTGGATCGGCGCGGGCATGTGACCTCTTATTTGCTCTGTGAGTCCCAGCCAAACATGGGCCAAAATTTTGCTTCCAGAATTCACTGGCTCTTCCACGCGTCTCCGATTTCACTTGTTCGATTTGCTCATACTCACTTTTCAAATCCACGAATAACGACCATGTCCGCCATTCGCGCCCTCCGTCAGCTCACTGCCACCTCCGCACGCACCTTTGCTGCCCGCCAAACCATCGGCGCTACTCGCACTCTCGCTGCGCGTGTCTCTGTTTCCACCCCCACCTCTGCCAGAGCATTCTCTGTATCTACTAGGAGGTTTGGAGAGGGTAACTGTGAGTACTTCTGCTTTCATTTACTCCACTTTTACTCGTGCAATGTGTGGCTGAGATCGTTGGGAGAGTAAAATTCCCAAGGGTTTCCGCGTTTGCTGGCATATGTTGCCGGGTCACTTCATTTTTGATACAGTGAAGTGCAGTAAAAAGCTAACATGCCGTTACTTTTCCAGCCGATGTTATTCTCTCGCAAAAGCTCGCCGAAGAGCTGCAGTACGAGAAGGAGGCCCTTGCTGACGCAGATGTGGTCCCCGACTTTCTGAAGACATTCCAGTCACAGGGTGTCTGGTCGGTGCGTATCTCACGTTCAGCCTTATCTCAATGTAGTTGCTAACATATTGCCGGATTTCTGTAGATTGAGGATGTTCCCGGAAACGACGAGGTTACGCTCTCGCGTAAATTCGGAAACGAGACGTATGTTTATCTATCAGTTATGCCACGAGTGCCTCTGACACTAATTTCTATTCGTAGTATCCGCCTAACCTTCTCCATTGCCGATATCCAGGCTGAGGAGGAGGATTTCGAGAATGAGACTGAGAACGACGATGGCGAGGAGGCACTGAACGTCTACCCCATCCGCGCTTCCCTCTCTTTGACCAAGGTACGTCTATTTACACTCTATCATCGCTCATGTACTCAGCCACCTGCAGACCACCGGCCCCGGTGCCCTTAACGTCGATATGATATGCCAAGAGGGCCACTTCATCGTTGAGAACATTTCCTTCTACAACGATGCCAAGCTCGGCACCGACCTTACCGCCGAGGCCGACTGGAAGCGCAGGGGTCTTTACATCGGCCCCCAGTTCGACACCCTTGACGTCGCCGTTCAGGAAGAGTTTGAGAAGTACCTCCAGGAGCGTGGTGTGAATGAGACTGTTGCCCTCTTCATTCCCGAGTACGCTGAGTGGAAAGAGCAGCAGGTGCGTTTTGGATTCTTTGTTACTATTTAGTCCTGTTCGCTGACTTCCCTCTTTCGTACCATTAGGAATACGTTAAATGGCTCGGCAAAGTTAAGTCCTTCATCGACGCTTAAATTACTCTTCCCCCTCTTTCTGTGTCTCTCTACCCACTACCCCACGCCAAAAAAGATGCCTTTCTCCGCTCATGTGGAAGGGTGCCTGCTAGTATCGTCCACTTGCATCATTAATCTCGTTTATCCCTACACTTACTCGTACAATAGTCCTAGAACCAGCCTCTGTGTTGATTAGTCATTTATTGCCGCATTTTATACACAACACACCACCACTCTGCATTAGTTCTGTCATTCGTGAATCGTTTGTGAGAATGAAATAAGAGGAACAAAGAGTTGTTAACAGTACGGTTTTGAGTTACACGTGTAAATATCCTGAGCGGATGACCTAATGCTTGATTTTGCTCACAGCACCAGATACACAGCCTCTTTCAATTGCGAGTGCATAATATATCTGACTCTAGGTCTTCAGTTTACCCTCTTTAATTATTGCGCATACCTCACATACGCAGAACATGCCATCATTCAGCAAAGTTTTCGCAATCCGCAAGAAACCTCCTCAGACCAAGTTTGCGCCTGCAGGTATAGCAGCAGCCGATTGGCTAGCCAACGCGATCACATTGGTCAAAGTTATTCAGACCGCTAGTGATTTGGCGCCGTTTCCGTACATTAAGAGTGCTGCTGGGACATTGTTAATCTTGCTGGAGCCTATTCAGGTGAGTAACGTCGTTGTCGTCAATCCGAAGGTTGTTCAACTTTGTGTTCTATATTTAGCAACTGCAGAAGAATCGCGATGATTACAAGGGATTGGTACAAACCACACTCGAGATCATTCAATTGCTGCAGGAGGAAGTTCTCGCGAACCCTAATGTGGCAGCTGTCTCCGATAGATTCAAACAGCAGTGTAAGGATGTCGATAGGTGAGCATTCCTTTCTAAAATCTCTACTGCCATTTGCCGTCGGTCTGTAGCAGAATGACAATTATGAATTGGCAGCTGCCTATGCACAATCGTTAATGACCTCAATAAAATAATGTCTCAATCTTCGACATTCCTCAAACAATACTGGAGCTCGAGCTCGACTTGTGAATTGATTGCGAAATATCAAAACGAAGTCAACCAGCTGCGAAGTAACTTAATTGTAAGTGCTATCATCTTCTGGTGGCAGAAGTTCCTTATTCACCTTCATATAGCTGAGAAATACAGTGGCAACAAGGGGTCAGATTGAGAAAGCACTGCATACGTTACAGAAAGGTTCAGTCATCTTTTCGGAATCGAACGATGCGGTTGAAGACGTCGATATATCTGAGGTATGTCACCCCCGCCCGTTCTCGACACTTGTGGCCTTATTTTATTTGTTATTTTCCTAGTTCCGCCACTATAAGCTTGGAGAGCTCGAATTAATTGAGCGGCATGTGATCGAGACAAAAAACATTGAATACGAACAGCATTATTCAATCAAACTCCAAGATACTATTGGAGAAAAAACAGCCTGGATATATCGTGGAAAGGAAGGTCTCAAGGTGAAGCCTTCGTTGAGAAGAATAATTGTATCACTTACAAGACTCAGCACTGGAGATCGGATATCAGCATTCTTTCCCAACTTCGGTATAGTGCTGGCGAAACCATTTATATTATCAGCTATGGCGCTGAATAATGTTCAATAGACACCCTCATATTACTCAGGTTTTCGGGATCAGTATTTCAAGAGACAGCGCTGCCATGATAATGCATGACCGTAAATGATCATCTTCATCTAACCGCGATGTATTTTTGACACCTTTCAGATGCGGTTCACGACCCCTTCGAATTCTACTCGCAACTGAAGCCAATCGATAAAGTCATTTTTAGCTATAATCTTGTCAGTTTGATTTGCGTATCGGTTTTAAAATATTCATATTAATACTGAGAATTACCTTTCAACAGATCAAGGACTATCAGGTATAATTGGCACTGGTAGTTCAACTGAAGCTCATGAATTATACTACAGAGCGCCATGGACTATGTGGGTCTGAAGCTGGATAATACGTCACTGCCCAGGCGTTCTACCTTCAAAAAAGTATGCAGTGACATTTGCTGGATAATGGAGGATGGCACCGTTGTTTGTTTCAAGACCCTCACAGACATCAATGGCCATGTCACCATATCAATCGTAAGCCATTTATCCGCCGAGGTCAATATCGTGGACGCTAGAAGTGATTTATTTAATCCAGAATGTGGGCCCAACGCCATTTTTCACCGAGTACATGAAACCTACAGTGGGTGAGAACATCACAGCCGTTTATATACCTTTTGGATCCCACTGGTTTACCAGCTTGATGCCCAAGCGGTCGAAGCTATCCCATCAGCTATTGAACGACACGGTATCCCGCGCTTTGGGCAGCTTGTCCAACCAGAGTTCTAAACCCCAGAACCTTACCGAAATTAAGGCGGACCTGGAATCTTTACATAGCATGCTCCTACCACTGATCTCTTTACAAACGCATACCGTTATTCGAAAATCGTATCAAATTGGTGAGATTTGGGAACAGCATGGCAGCCGAGGGCCATCTGCAGTTGCACGCATGCCTTTTGTGCTCGGGAGCGATAGTTTCATGACCAAGGAGATAATTTATGAAGAATTTTTTCGCCCTGGATGGCTTAGGTGAGTCCATAAATCGATCAATTACAGCTGGTAGCATCCACAGAATTTGACGTTGGCTTTGTAATTAGATTATCACCCACACCGACAGGTAACTGGAGCGGCCCACGGTCACTCATGATTCTGGAGTATTTAGACATCAAAAAATTATATACACAATGGTTTGCCGAAATTCCGCGCATTCTAGCTTGTTCGGACAGTATTATTAAACCGGATATACGTTTAGCAGTTGGTAGGTCTCCCCCTCCTCGATTTATCTTCCGGCTCAAATGTCCTTTGTTTATAGTTATTGGCATCAAACTCAGCATCGGAGCCCCCACGCTTGAAATCCTAGAATCACGAGAATTGAAGTCCAAATTCCCAACGCCACATCTGTTTATTAGTATTCCAAAAATTGATTCAAGGGGGGTTGTTTCTGCTCCCCAGGCGTATTGGTCAATCAATATTGATGGACTGATACCCATGTCGCAAAACGATATGATATGTTATGGGCTTAACCAGCCGGAATTGTTCCTCCACCCGCAACTTGCATATTTGGACAGCGCCTATGTGCAGACTCTAGTGGAACTCCATAGCAGATGTGGGTTTACACAGGACTCTTTGCAAGCGAGCAAGCTGTTGAGGACACCTCTCCACCTCACAATACCCGGTGAGTTTTTCGTAATTTATTTATTGAACCCACTGGCAGGAATCTCAGATCAATTGATTGTACACTAGTGACACTGAAAGAAAGGAAACGTGTGTACCACCTTGAATCAGAACCAGTCGAGGCCGAAAACCTCGACTCGTTTGAACACATCTACGGCATTGAAGACCCAGACAACTGCCTCGCATTCCCTCTGCGTTGTAAAAAACAACACCGTCGAGAACTTGCCATAGGATCAATTGCGTGTTATGATCTTGCGGATCATAGTGGTACACTCTCCAGAAGATATTTTGACGATGCATGTACTTGCTGGAGAAACAAGTTTTAATGCCCTCGGGCATAGTCCAGAGTTCTCCAGCTCATGCTAATGTCATGTGTATATAAATTGAAGTTCAAATTACATTAAATTCGCATTTATGCATCTATACATACCCTTCAGCGATGTACTTATATGATGTATCTCTCTTTGTCTCTTGAAATTTAATAGCTTCATTCCCCCGCGCGATGCAACTAGGCCAAAAATAGATACAGCGGACCTATCAGATACTGCGCTAGCTTTAAAGGGAATTATAAAGGACTTGTGAAGAGAAGTTATTTCGCGAATCTTTGAGAGGTATTTATAGTTGAGGAATAGCTCAATTGGCGTCTATAATTGGATGTGGTGCTGTAAAACCCGAGGGAGAGGCAGATCGATGCGGATTCTCGAGTGAACTCCTTCGAGTTGATTAATTACGAATCTATTTACAAATCTCGTCAGTAAAGCATCTATACATAGATGGGCACCTTGCTAACCACCTCGGCGGCGGATGAACGGTTAGTATGTCATCCTTACAAATCCACGATAAACAATTTCGCCGACCCACGTTTTACTCCGCAATCACCCCAACCGCTCTCACAATACTTACTATTATTGACGTTGTAAGCACCGCGCACGCACGACACACCCGTGCATCCGTGAGCTCATCCTTGCCATCGATTTGTACCCCACAGTGAGCGAGGAAGCTCGTAACCACTGGGGTAGAAGTGAGCCGTGATGATGACGCGCGAAGCACGCATGCGCGTGGTTTGTTGTGGTGTGTGTACCGTGAGTTTCGAACGCTGTGGAAAGGACTGGAAAAGGCAAGAAGCGCCGAGGCGATGACGTGTTAGCTTAGGGAATGTTCTGGATTGGGCAGGTGCTTTGGCAGCCCAGCATGTTCCTGTGTAATTGCCTGATTCATTGGTGTGATTTCCGTGTCATGCTCAATGATTCCGTCTGGCCACGTACCAGCTGCGCTTTCATTATTTCCTATATAAACACGGGGATGAAAGGCGGGATGGGGCAGATCTCGCCCTACAACTGGTTGAGGAAACTCGAGTCACTTTAAAGCGTAACAGCCTCTCGTCGTCGATATCAACCACCACCATCTACTCGTCCTTGACATCACCCCTCTCGACGCCAATAACAATGTCTGCACCTATCGTCATCCGCACCTCTGCTCGTTCCCAGGAGTCTCAGTCTCCCTCTTCCTCGGTGTCGTCCACATCTACCTTGGTGTCTTCGCTGCCGACCATGACCAAAGGGCTCTACGTCCCTGTCCACAAACGCACCCCGAGCGAAATCATCTCGCTCTCGCTCGCTTCGTCTCCCGCCGCGGAGCGCATTCCAGCTCGTAAGTTTCCTTCTCCTCCAACCCCCATCTCGCAACTCACCTACTGCGCCGTAGCACCCCACGCAAATATCTACAGCATCCCCACCCTGCTCAGCATCGCTTCGTCCCCGCTCGCCACACTCTCTCCAAAGAAGAAGGAGCATATCCGCAGTACACTGCCCGAGCTGGTTATGAACCGGAAGATGAGGAAGAGCATCGAGTACCATTCGCATCATCCCCATACTCTTCACCACGTCGAGTCCCCTCGCAAGCAGGAACGATCCGCTTCGCCTGCTCGCTCCGAGGCCTCTTCGTCTTCTACCTCTGAGCACTCGACAACCGACCTCGCCGCTCCTACGCCAACCGCCCGCCCTCAACCCACTCGCACTCCCTCACAGTCAGCGAAGCGCCAAGCACCCCGGCGCAACCGCCCCGCTGGCCGCGCACCTGAAAGGAGACGCAATGCGTTGATGTTCGGGAGGAAGATCCAGGGCGTTGCGGATGCGGCTAGCTGGAGGATGCCTACTGTGCCGCTCGCAATGTAATTGCCTTCGCTACACCTCCAAACCAACTTATACCCTCAGCGATGGTCGCTCTTCCGCTTCCAAATCCTTCAACTTACGATCCACTCACGACACTCTTATGACCTTGTATCATTATACATTCAGTAACCCACCTCATAGCCATACATACAATAATCGCAACAATAACACATTTAGTTCCATGTAGAGATAGCATTCAATTCAAGCATGATTATAGAAAACAATATCTGGTTTCGAAAGATGTTTTGGCGAGAACTGTAAGAAGACTCAGGCCGGAAGAGTGACAACGCCTCGGATTTGTGTCGTTCTATATTTGCTTTCACCCAAGAGGAAGCTAGAAATTGGATGACGTCACCCTAGGGATCTGGCGCGTTGACGCGATGCGTCTTCAACAGAGCTTCCTTCTTGGGTGAGCCTGTTCTACATTTGACACTATCCCTTCAAATCCCTGTTCTTACATCTACCGATCTATCTCACTCCGATGTAATTGTATACCTCCTTCAAGTCTGTGGTGCTTAATCATCCATCGTGACCATTTCTTCTTCCCAAACCCCGATCATGGCTTCAATATACAACCTACGTTCCCTCGTGCATTCTTTTTCTCTACAACGATGAGGCCATGATTCCGGTGCCTATGTTGACGGATTCTGATCAGTTATCTTTCCGAAGAGTCGGGGAAGTTTGTGAGGCTATTGACCAGTTTCTTCAGGAATCGTGGCGTGTTACTTACACAGTAAAGCTGATTATTGAAGCAGAGTCTCGTCTGCGTGCACGAGCATTGTATTGTTCACATGCACATCTGTCCTTAATTCCACATACTCGTGGTGAGCAAAAGTGATGGCGCTTATGTAAGCTCACGCGAGCGCGTTCCGTGATGTACTCGTTTAACTAGTTCATTTTCTCTACCATTCACGCGACTTTGAGCCCGCAAATGGCTGTTACTAAAACTAGTCGACGCCAGCATGACTCTCCAAAAAAAAACCGCCTTATTGGTCGCATCCAAATGACAGGAAATGTGGCAGAAGCTGCTGAAGCCGAAAATATACCCCCACGCACCGCTCTGAACATTTATAAAAAGTTCTTAGCCACGGGATCTACCTCCAACCTCCCACGTTCGGGCCGTCCTCTGAAGACCACTGAACGTGACAATCGCCACATTATACGAACAGCTCGAAAGAACCGTAGAATGCCACTGCAAGATGTTGTCAATCAGCTTGGGTTGAATATCTCACACGACACAGCGCGTCGCATTCTGGCTCGAGCAGGATACCATCGACGGGTCGCACGCAAGGTTCCTTTCCTCACACGAGCTCATAAGCTTGCACGCCTTGCTTGGGGGAAGCAATACCGCCACTTCACAGCTTCTGACTGGCAACATATTATCTGGTCAGATGAGGCATACATCTACCTTGGCGACAACCAAGGCCGTATTTACGTTACACGCCGTGCTGATGAGGATATGGCTGAGGAATGCGTTATACCATCCTTTAAGCAGTCTTCAGTACGTGTTATGATCTGGGGATGCATTATGGAGGGTAGGAAAGGGCCGTTGATTGTGTTGGAATACCCAGGAGGAAAGGGAGGTGGAATGAATTCCATGCGCTACCATGAACAGGTCCTTGAAGGTGTTTTGAAGGACTTTTATGCAGAGATGAACCAACTGAGATATCCTGTACAATTTCAGCAAGATAATGCACCCAGTCACACCAGCAATTCAACAAAGCGATGGTTTGTCAAGAATGGGATCCGGCTGGTCTTTCATCCCCCATCATCACCTGATCTTAGCCCAATAGAACCTGTTTGGCATGAGCTAAAGCACATCCTACGTGCACTTGAGCATCCCCCAAACACAGTTGAACAGCTTAAAGCGGCAGTTATGGCAGCTTGGGAGCAGCTACCTATTGAATCAATTAATAAACATGTCAGGCATATGCCTGATCGTGTTCGTGCTGTTATCGCAACTAAAGGTGGTCATACAAGATTTTAAAGTGGACAATAACATTCTTAGGACTCTCTAGTTTACACCTATGTTGTATATACAGACATTTGGTATGCACATTCTGGCTGGATATTGGATGCGATGGCAGAAGATAGTTGAGAGTGTCGTGGGAAAAACTTGATGCACCATCACTTTTGCTCACCGCGAGTATGCATTGGTTGTTGAAGCACTTCAGAGATGCTTGTCGCTTCAATCTGACAACGGACGCACCCAGGGTGGTCAGAAATGATTTGCATTTCTGAAAACAATCTTGACACACAAGCCCAATAAACTATTACAAAATCAAACATTCAGAAATATCACAGAAGATGATACATATAATAAAAACCAAGACCCTAAATCTCGCACATCCCACAATATCGCACAAGTAAGCGACCAAACTACCGGAGGTCCTTTCGCCAAATACGACTTTTCAGATTCTTCTTCAAATTACATATCAAGCTTTTGAATTTTTCATATGCTTCGAACGCGGTAGATCTTTCAATAGGATCCATTCGCGTCCTGGTGTCAGCCAGCAGTCTAAGTAATTCAAGATCGTCGTACTCCTGATGCAGGATACATTTTAGTAGACATTTGCAACATGGAATAGAGCATAGCTTCATCATCATATTAATCACATTGCCTAAGTAGTATACGTCCACTTTGAAGGGATCGTAGGGCACGGAGGAGGATAGCTTAGGTACAGACCTATCTTTCCCCTTTACACTAATCGTTTTGCGGTCCTCTTTGGCGGAATAGCGTCGCGAATATTGAAAATCTATGAAAAAATACTTGACTGGTTTAACAGTCCACCTTTCGTTCCATTTAAATTTCCGTGAAACGCCATCGTACGTATTCCAGAAGCGAAAATGATGATAACTTTCGAGATATCCATCATGAGATTGTACTAAATGAGGGTATAGACAGCCATATACTAAACTTGCCCTACCGGTGTACAACGTTGTGACTATGCATAAATACAAGTCATGGGATGATGATGACTATAGCTAGTATACATAAAGAACTTGAAGTAAGCAATCGTATGCCACCTCAAGAATTGTTGAAAAGCTTCTGTTACTTCTCCTAATCGTCTGAATGATAATTTCGTGAAAGTGGCAGCATTGGTGTTACTAAGAGCATCTTTGGAGCCCTTCTGAAGGAACTTCAATGATATCTAGGATGGGAACTGAGTGGTTTGTGGCGTCATCCAACGGAGATGATAAATATTGTGCGATATCAGCCTTGTCACTGTCGACCATCTTGAGAACGACTTTCGTGTCATTAGATAATCGCGTAACATTAAGCAACTTCCCTTCCCAAATCAACAAATTATCACCTTATGCACTTATTTGGTTAACGCAAACACACCATTGCGAGAGCATCTTCGCAGTCCCATCGCCGTAAGTGTTCGTTGCCTAAAACTGTTCAGGAAGGTATCCATTTTGGAGCATACCGTGGACAAAGACGGCATCCTCTTGATAAAAGGAGGGGATACAATTTGGCCCAAATATCCTCTCCTTCGTAAAGATAATAGTAAATGCCTTCGCAGTGTTTGGTTCATATGAATCGTTTGTCGTGTTCAGCATTCCTGTCCCTAAATCTGTAAGCTGAAAAGGTATACGGATTTAAGGTCGAAGCTTAATATAACAAGGAACATCGAGGAGGAAGTGGTGAGTTGGTTGTGAATTGTGGGCTTCAGCCATCATCTCGGGTATTGTTTGGACATCCAAGGAAACTCTCACGATGCTGATCCCCGCACAAGGCCGGATTCTATCCTGTGCTTGGATTCTAACCGTCGTCAAATTTCAGAGACCTGCCTTGCTTGACATTCTTTAGGATATCATATCTTGATACTACCATACTTCTAATCTGTCTCTATAAATATTTGTAGCAGTATCTATGCGCTGCATGGCACTAGCCTAGCAGTTAAAAGAGCATCGAAATTTTGGCTCCTCGGGGTACAGCTTACCCGCCGAGTAAGGTAATTAGAATCTGTGTCTATAAGTAGTCGAGTGATCATTTTTGGCATTATATTCGCAGTGTATAAACCTCGTGCTGTCTACGGAAAAGAGTTGGATAATTTGTGTAATTGATGTTAAGAATCGTCTTACGGAGGCGATATTGGCATAATAAAATCCACAACGCGCACCTCCTCCTGATCTGCTGCAACACATAGCCTGCCCGAGACAGGGCAAAGGTCATACTGATTGTGGTTCATAGACGAGCCAGTATAAAGAAGAACTGTTTTATTTGACACCTTCTGCCCTCTCTTCGTCGGCCGCTGCGAGATATTCACCATGACCCGTCTGTTCACCACCCAGGGAAGAACGAGATTCTGGTCACAGAAGTACAATGATCCATAAAATACTTCGAAATCCCCATTGCTAGGAAGTCGAAGTTTGCTGAGAAGCATGGGTGTGATGTTTGGCAGATCTTCATCGTGGCTGTTGTCGATAGACTTCATTATATAGCACGCGAGTGATAGACTCTCTTCATCTAGTCCCACTAGGCTGAAATAAGCGGGACCGTCAGAATGAGAGCTAGGCAACCATTCGTAGTTGATGAGCGTTACACCTGCCTGAGACCTATGAAATGGATACATAAATAGCAGAACTGCTGTTTGGTCTGCTACCAGCTCAAAGGATGTACCGGGGCTGCACGGCTTCAGAGGCGGAATCTTCCAAAGGGTATAACCCTGCCCACCGATGAGAATAATGTTACCGCTATAAAGCATGATCTAAATGGAAGGAATGTTTAGAACAATATAAAAATTTGGTGAGAAACTATTCACACTAGTAGAATCATGATTAACACGCCAGCTAACGAGCGAGTCCAGCATAAAATTCCAAACCGTGACGATATTGTTTATGGTTTGGAATGCGATGAAATCTTGAGCGTAGCCTTCAGCTTGGACGGTACATCTTTCTACATGTAGTACTTTAATCTTCTCAAAAATCGGACTCGGCACTGTTGGATACACCTCGTAAACAGCATATTCAATGCCTATAGTACTTCACAGATCGGATCAGCAGTGAAGTCACGAAAACACGGAAACCGAACGGACCCCAAAATGAATCAACTTACGGGGAATTCTCATCTGTCATAAGTGTAATCAATCGAATCCCCAGTCCATCAGAAGTCGGATGTAGAGAAGTGATGTCGATCCCTCTTCCATCCATAGAAGCTAATGGATATGGCTTGATAATTGTACTGGGTGTAACCCCCAAATCCCAGAGATGAATAATTCCAAGAGAGCTCAAAGTAAACAAAAATCGTCCTCCGGGTACGAGCAATACCTTCTCAAAAGTCCCGTGTGGGAGTCCAGCAACGGGTGACGTACTGGGAACGTGTGGCTGGAGTACACGCGTTACAAACGGCTTTATGGGGGACGTGAGAGGATGTTCTTTTTGAAGGTAGGAAGAGAAGCGGAAGGGATTAAGTGCGGCATGCTCGAGAGAGGCCTGGGTCATATTTTCGACCGGGAAGGTGGGGAGGAAAACGCCCTGCGTAAGGCAAACGTTTCGCAATGCATTAAGCCACACGGTACGTTGGTGAGTCGCTGCGTAGATGGTTTTACAAGTCTTGGTATTCAGTAAAAATCAATGAGCTGTAAGATCTCCTGATGATTTAGCTCTTTACATACCTTTCGCAAGGAAATGATATCACCTGGATCAACGAACCCCTGTATGCAAATCAGTGTATCCAAAGGAAAATTTATGATGTTGAATTTCGAGCGACATGGTAGCCCCAATTCGCTCGTGGAAACCGCTAGGAGAGTATTCGAATTTGAATTTCGATTGGCCTTCATCTTGGGCTCCTCGAATTTTTTGTAATCAAGCATCAGAGAAGGGCAGAGTTTCGTAAAAGGTGTTTTGTCGTGGTGGGTGACAGATGGACCGAAGGTAGTACGTCGTAAATGGTGAGTGAAGAAATTAGTCTCTTAAAGCTGAAGCTCAGACACGAAATCCATGCGTCTGCATGCTTGCACACATCAAGGATGGATGGATGTAAGGAGAAAGAAGTGACTGATTGGGCTTTCGCTTGATGAGTTGAGGCAAGATCGTATTGATTTTCAATTTTGCGCACACGTGATCAGATGTTCCACGCGTCGAATTTGAATACAGCGCTTGGCACATGGGTGGACAGGGTTTCGTCAGTACTCGGTACGAATTCACACTGAACTGGGGCACGTTCACTCAGGTTGGGATGGAATAAGATTCCGTTAATGAAACGACAGGTATATACAAACATATAAGCACAGGTCAAAAATAAGAATAACATGCCTCCTTAAGTGCACGCTTGAACCCTTCGTAGCATGCAGGCCGCAACTTTCCGCTTCTCAAACACTGACTTCTTCCTTCGAGTCTAGATCCATAGAAGAGAACTTCATTCAGCCCCTCATACACCACCTTCTTCATTGAACCCATCCAACATTGTGCATCCTAGATCATTCAATTCTTTGCAATCTTATCCCGTTTCGTCAGTCCCCCAGCAATAGCAACAGCCAGAACCAAAAAGAACCATTTGCCCCACCATTTAGATTTACCCGCATTCACGGCGGGTGGGCCTGAAGGCCGTGCGGGAAGAGTGACGAGAAGGCGCTTGGTGGCTGCGAGGGACTTGTCCTATAATTGCAAATGGGGTGAAGAAAACAGGGTTACTGATGAAAGATTTAGGGTAAGAATAGAATGGGCGTACAGTGTAGGGAGGGAAGCGGAATCCGAGAATAGCGTCGATCCTAGTGCCAATTTATGTAAGTTAGTGGGTATGATTACTCCAGCAGAGATGAACACACCAGCTGGGCGAGTCCATAGACGAGCGGAGGTGAGTGAACATATCAAACGAGTATTTGCCGGTATGCATTCCGTCTGTGCATGCAAATATCAGCTGCGTCATTCAGTAAATAAGGTAAAGAGCAAATGTACATCCACTGGGGCCGGTACCACCAAACGGCAACCCATCAGCACCAGGGTGTAGAACGACCTCGTTGGCGATAGCAGCTCCACTCTGTGTGTGCTCAAACACTACCCACTAGGTCAGCTTGAATTTCTTACAGCAACAAAACAAAAGACAACTTACCCTGTTTCTTAAACTCTCCATCCTGCGAGAACACATACAGTGCCAACGGGTGATCGCGTGCATTTACAAATTTGACAGCCTCCTCGACGGTACCATCGTACGGCACTACAGGCAATACAGGTCCAAAGATCTCGTCGCTCATCAGGGAGTCGTCACCCGTGACATCCTTAACAACAGTAGGCCCTATGTATTTGCTAGAGGCATCGGTGTCTCCGCCAATGGCGATGGTACCTTTAGTGTTATCGAGGAGGTTTTTGATGCGGGAGAAGGCTTGTGGTGTGACGATGCGGGAGTAAGCGGAGGGGGCAGAGGAGGGGGTGTCTGCAGGGTAGAAAGATTGATATCTGCATTCAAACCATCAGCCGAAATAAGTGACGCAGAACAAGAAGAGGCAACCTACGTCTCCTTCAAAGCCTGGATGAACGTCTCCTGGAACTCCCTGGGCACGAGCACGTAATCCGGAGCGACACACGTCTGGCCGGCATTGACTACCTTGCCCCAAAGAATGCGCTTCGCCGCCATCTTTAAATCACATTTGGGGTCGATAATGACGGGGGACTTTCCGCCCAGCTCGAGCGAGACGGGGGTAAGGTGCTTGGCAGCAGCAGTAGCGACGATTTTGCCGACGCGTCCGCTTCCCGTGTAAAGGACTATTGGATAGGTTAGTAGAGGTAGGGGTAACGAGTGGGATAAAGGACGTACTGTGATCCCAGGGCAAATCGAGCAGGTGAGTAGTTTCGGGGATTGCACCATTCACGACGCGGACGAGATCAGAGTCGAGGTATTTCGGGAAGAGCTCAGCGAAGAGCGAGCTAACAGCTGGCGTTGACTCAGAGGGCTTCAATACAACTGCATTTCCAGCTGCAAGAGCCCCTGCCTATCAAACAAACCATCAGCTTCTCTTCTTGAATACCCGCCGAAGCCTAGAGGCGAACAACTAACAATAGGTCCAACGCTCAACCACATCGGGTAGTTAAACGGACTGATGATTAAGACAACGCCCTTAGCTTCCTTGTATATCACTGGGCGCATTGCAGCAAAGTTGAGCGAGAAGGCAGGTTTCTCAGGTTTGGCCCATTTGTCAACACCAGTGTAGGCGGTTTTGATTTCGGTAAGGGAAGGGTTGATTTCAACGCTAGAGGAAGAGTGTTAGCGGTGGTTGAATGAAGGGCGCGGAGAAAAAGAGAGTGGAAAGAATGAACGTGACAATAGGAATGGATAGGAGGTAAACCAAAATAGGTAAACTGCTAACTGAGAAAGGTGTCAGTCCTGTCCAACGCGGTAAATGACACTAAGATGAGCCCTTTGACCCAGAACATGATGAGTTATCCACATGACACGAGAAGATCATCAACAAAGATAATAGCACACATGCTCATCACGAAGCCTGAAAAGATATTAACAAAGAACCAAGAACAGGAAGTTCTCTCCAAACAGCGCCAACAGTGAGAACGAAATCGAACCAGTACTCACAATCGACTCTCAAACTTTGGCCTGCCCAAGTCTGAGGCAAGAGCTTCTTCGAAACGCTCTGCGTTGTCCTTGATGAGGTACGCAAGCTGCAGAATCTGGTACTTTCGGTACGCGATAGGCTTGAGCTTTCCGGTGCGAAAAGTTGAGCGAAGGGTGCTGTGGAGCTATACCCAGCATTTGTTAATAATGATAGAGAGAAAAGAAGAAAAACGTGCCTGAGTGATCTCGTCCAGTGGTGTATACGCAAGCTCAGGCATAGTAGTCGTTCGTTCGCAGTTGGATTAGCTGCGTTGGGTATTCGGGCGGTCAGTCAGAGCACCGCTAGCTAAATGGGATGTGGTGTACGGTGGAAAGAGCAGAGTTGACACAAGACAGGTGGGGGGTTAAATATGAGACCAAAAGAGGACTAGCTCGTAAATGAAAGGTTAGGAGGCTTGTGAAATAGTCAAAAGTAAGCGCTCGTCAGCAACGGTCCCCACAATGTATCGATCGGCCCCGGGATCAATGATTTACCGCTCCCGGTCACATACGCGTGCGCGTCGCTGTGGCATCCAATTCTCTCCGCTTCGATGCTTCCTGACAGCTATGGAGCAGGTCACTAAGTCACCGCTACTTTTTGACAACTGAAATAACCGACCCATAATTTCCTTTTTTGCTTATTCCTCTTACAAAAACGTTTCTTTTGATGAAAGGAACAAATTGGTTAGAGCATTTAAGAAAATACCCAAAACTGACGGAGTTATTAAAAAAGTACATATGGGATTGGCCGTTCCCTGCCAAATGTCAGAGAACTTACCTAATTTAGTAAGACCCTGAATAGAGCCAAAATCTTTCTTAGGCTACAAAAGACCTTCATTTTTGATAGGAACTGCACAAATCATCTTCTTTGTCAATTCACCATGCATCCTTCCATGAAACAAGGCAAATCTCGTGGTTTTCTCTTTTTTTTTCGCCCTTCGGGCGATTTGACCACTGTCAAAAAGTAGCGGTAACTTAGTGACCCGCCCCATACATATGTCTTCTGCGCTTAAAGTCGACAGGTCTATTTTTACGCGACCTACTAATTATAAAGTGAAACTCGGCTTTGGCTTGAGAATCATCATCCACCAGTAGTGTCAATCAGCAAGTTATTTCTGGCAACTCCATATGTACGAGTTTGCAAACCTCTAGAAGAGGTTCTTTGGCACTATGGTTTTATTAGACTAGTGGGTTTACGTGAATCGACATATTCCTCGAAGTTTAACCACCGTCGCACGTTTAAACACCATATGGCCAGTTCAATTGGCATATGCATATTAAACCAGCCAATCCCAACCTTATCCTTTCTCTGCGGCAGGTAAGTTCGATAAAATTTTGGTAGCTTAACTCCTTTGACATATTATAGTTAGATACATCATCGGGCGTGTAAATCCCTCGAACACGCCATTCACTAGTTTCTCAAAGCTCCCGATATCTTGTTGAAGAAGGCACATTTATTAAGAGGTTTACTTTTCCATCCTATTCGAATACGATCCTTCAACGTCACGCTGAGCTCGGTTTCTTCTCCATCATAGCCATGCACAGCGAGACATCTAGGAATGATTTTAGCGTCACCTAGAGCTAGAGTGGAGGCTGGTATTAGGATCACACTTGTGTATGTGCGCACGCTCGCCCTCAGTGCTGGTTGGTATGTTCAATTTGACATCGTGGCCTTCAACGAGCTACCGTTGTGGCTGGGACTTTTCCAGTCCTCAAACATTTGGTATGTGTTGAACAACCAGATGAGATGAAGCCAATTCATTTGCATAGTGGATTGTTTAATGACATTTCTAATCTTTGCCCAGCGATAAAGACCGTGACTTTAACCTCATGCCAGATGTTTCGATGGATAGCTTCTTCTTCTCAATATCTGCACTAGCACTAATATTTCTTTAAGACTACACTGTTAATCATATCATGAGGGAGTATTAACTGATATCGTCATATAACACCAGAGCGGGTACTCAAAAGTGCGTTATGTGATACATAGCCATGATCCCAGATTTATAGCTTGAGGCTCTCGTTGAATATGACGAGAAGAAAATCTCCAGCGACTAGATAAAAATGAAATGGACTTCAAGATCTATCCAGAATGAGCAAGTTCACCGTCATTAGCTGGTGTGAATAGGGACATAAAAAAAATAAGAGCTGCGTGCTCTAGCTCGGAGGCGGGCATGGCTTCTATCGGCAGGCTAGGTAGAAATAGACAGTTAGAAGTACAAGTGACGTGCACAGCATCGATACAGAGCGACCTCTCTTGGGCGGTTCGACCAAATGCTTTACATGTCTGTGAGATAACGGATTTTGTTGATATTACACCAACGCTAATATGGTGAAATAATTAATACGTACTCCCTTAAACCTGATGAGAACTCGAGGATGAAGGAAGCTCGCGATGAGAAGGGGAATATTTACAGGAAGCCAAGATGCATCGTGATTTTTCAGTGTACCCACGCAATTCCGCTGAAGGGAGGAGCTGTACTTGTCATTTTCCATAGGTATCGTAAGTATATTATCATTAGACGTATTTCTTGGCGGGCCGATTAATGTTGAGGATTTAGTTGATGGTCGAGACGAAGAAGTTAAACGATGGATATGAGAACACTGCTTATATTTCATATACAGCTCGATGACCTCTAATAATCGCCACGTTCGGCATCAGCTCATGGCGGAGGAAAAAGACTCAAAGGATAATATTGTTATGCTTATATTTACACATTACAATATTTTGAGCCGCTCATTACGCCCATTGTTATATTAAAGTATGGGTTGGATTAATAAAGTCACGAGATAAAATCTCAAGAAAATCAACCTGATGGAAAACGCAAGCTACAAATACATATAACATATCAGTTGATATAAATTAGAGCAATCATGGCCAGCCCCTCGCTAAAAGAAAAGCAAAAGAGAAAATACACCCTTATCGGCCTCTGTATAGGTAATTAAATTAATTGATAGGAATACCTGTTTGGAGGTCTCGGTCTGTGAGGGGGACGTACTAAAATAGCACAGAGAAAGTAACAGAATGAATATCCAGAAAGAAGATGAGTGGAGTTGAACACCGACCGAAACGCCCATGACTTTATCCTTCGTTACTTTACCGTTCTTGTCCTTGTCGACGTGCTCTATATATTGCATAGCTGTGCCAACGGGGATGAAGATCCGTCCTGGAGAAGCAAGCTGCTCGAGGAGAGAGGAAGGTACTTCAGGCGAGGCTGCGCCAACGTGGATGGCATCGTAAGGACCTGTACAAGAGCGACCAGCGATTAAAAGACGAAGAAGATAATCATAACGCTCGCACCTCCCTCTGCCCAGCCCTCCCTTCCATCGCCTTTCATCATCACAATCTTGGCTTCCTCCATAGCCTTACCAAGCCCATCATTCTCAAGATTATTTACCGACCAGTCCACGAGTTGGGGGATATGCTCGATCCCGACCACGGTGCCCGTGGGTCCCACAAGGTGGTAGAATACAGCAGAAAGGTAGCCAGAGCCAGAGCCCACGTCGAGGACACGTGCACCAGGGCGAAGGTACGGGAGGAGGTGTTCGGCTGCATATGCATGCTGAAAACCGATTACAAGAAGTCTAGTGCAAATAAAGTAATGGATAGAAAGAACATACCATGTGAGGCGCGCTGATCGTCGCTCCATGTCCGATTGTTCTAGCAGGTAGATATAAGCGCCTTGCCTGACATATAGGAGGGCAAAATCACTGTGGTGAATCCTCATACGCATCTATCCGCCTGGGCACGTAGTTGGCGCGATCGACCGCAGCCATTGCCTGGGCGTCGCGATAAGGCGAGATAGCATTTGGTGATACGCATCGTTGACGTCAATGACAGCGATGACGGTGTGGAGGCGAACAGATAGGAAGAGAAATACGGTAATTAGAAGGCATTCACTTCGACGAGGCATGGATAAGAGAAAGCTAACCGATGCAACGCGATCAGAATTAATAATATGGGCGTTTTTCATATTCCCGATGAGCTCAGCATTGGAGGAGCCGCTACAGCGCCAAGCCATCTGGAACTGCGGAGAGAAGTGAAAAAAAGACTTTAAAGTTGGGAGCCGTATAGCTTGAAGTTAGACTGGAGGAGTATAATGGATTTAATGGAAGAGGAGTACGCAAAGTGACTGCAAGTCACGATCACGGTGCGGAGGGCTGTGACGACATGCTCGAGAAACGTGTAGTCAATTCTGGACGGACGAGTTCATTTTGGGCAATTTGATTTCCCACCATGCGCCATTACAACACCTAACCAAATTAAAAGTATTCTCTACATGATCTACTAGAGAACATAGTGGAAGAAAGAAAAGATAATCGTCGGTCGTGAAAAAAAAAAAAAAAAGAAGCGTGCTAAGACAGTAAGACGTCGCTAACTTTAGATACCAATAGTCCGTCCGACCGCTGCAGAGAATCCTATTACTTATGCATAAGAAACAAATATATTGGGAAATGAACTCAGACTGCAGAAGGAATAAACGAAAATGAAGACAAAAATATACACGTCAAACTCCCAAGAGGCCAAGCCGCAATTGATGAATCGCATCGTATCGCACGTCCAAGTGCTCTTGGGAATGAATGGAAGATCAGAATGCCAAGAAGGTTATAACCTACCTATATCACATCGTGGTGTATTTTATAGAATCTTATCTTCTCCGAGCAACGGAAATGACACGAGCGACGCGGTCTACGAATAAATTTGATCGTACTCCTGAAAGGAGATAAAAACTGGTTTATAAGTAACGTATGCGAGAAATAATCACTGAATGATGTCCACATAATATAATACAGATAAATCCACAATAAGGGGATAAATATCAGGTTTCGTGTTCAGACGAGCGCATGTAGGGATGGACATGATGGTCATCGATGTTGAAGGAGAATGCACCAAAGATACGCGGTGTTTATCATCGTCTTTAGTGGTGAAGCCCTTGCCAAACAAAAATCATCAAAATGATATGTGATTCATTCGTAAACACTGCGTTTGAGAAATGGCTCATACAAAACTGCGACTTATCGCTTATCCTCGAATGATGTCCTCTGAATTACACGTGATTCAAAACTTCCCACTGCAACTGGAATTAATGCCAAGTGTCCGAGGTGAGGCGTATTCCTTCCCAGTAATAGCTCCATGATAGCTGCCATTCTGTCTTTCTCCTGCCCTGCCAATATCAGCCACCAATTTGCCACCGATGCAGTTTTTGTCCTATGTATAAATATCTATCATCAAGTTAGATGATTAACGCATCTAATAAATATATATCTTATCCCCTAAACCACCTAAACCATGTTTCCTTAGACTTATTCTGCGCACCAGCTGAGGTGTCAAGCAGTTAGAGTTTACGATGGAAGCCGCAGTAGTAGAAGTTAGAACGTAGTCGAAGCACGCTATAGCTACGAGGCACGATCATTAGATCACGATGACGAAATTGTCCCGCCCAAAATGAACTGGTTCGACACGGTCCACGCACGTTCCTTGTCACGCTCTGCTCGTCGTCGCACTCGTCCTCCCTACCCCTCTATCCGTCGTCCTCCTCAGCGAGCTCGCTATCGTCTCCAGCACCGATGAAACACTCACCTTCACAACAGGCCCAACGCCCACGCACACGGCATCATTACATCTGATACCGGAACTCCCATCATCACACCGTGACAAGTGGCAGTGCGCTTACGCTTTGCAATTTAGGGTGTGGGCCACGCATAGTGGCTTGGCTCGCCTGGTGCCTCTGCCCCCGACTCCTCTTTACTCGATCGTTTTTATTCTCCCTTCATTCCATCCACCTCACTCTCAGTTATGGACTACCAGCACGAGTACGAATACGACTACAACGACGGTGGCATCGAGGACCAAGGGACCCCTATTGGCCCTCTGCTCCTTGTTGTTTTTACGGTATGGTTTCACTACAATATGTCGCGGTAGCAGAAGTTTATCCGTGCACAGAGCATCCTAGAGGTCTTTCTGCTATGTCTTGCAGGATACATCCTCGCAGGTCGAGGTATCCTAGATAAGAAGACACAGAAAGTGAGTTTTCCCTCTTCTTCGCTCCTGAAATAGCCTGACAGCAGTCATGTGCAGCAATTGAACCGACTGAATGTATCCCTCTTCACCCCCGCCCTGCTATTTTCAAAGGTTGCCTTCTTCCTTACGCCAGAGAAACTGAAGGAACTATGGATTATCCCGATATTTTTTGTTATCGTGACAGGTCTCTCGATGAGCGTGGCGTTCTTTTTAAGCTGGATAACTGGGCTAAAAAGGTCCCAGAGGTGCGTAGCTGTTCTCTTTGTTTTCTATCTATGCTAACAGCCCTCTAGGAGCTTCGCTATGGCCGCAGCGATGTTCATGAACTCCAACTCCCTCCCAATTGCACTCATGCAGTCCCTTGTCGTCACCGTCCCCGGGCTCAGATGGGACATCTATGATAACAAGAATTCCATGCTCGGACGTGCGCTCACGTATTTGGTCATGTATAGTACGATGGGCATGGTGGTGCGTACTCTCATCTCTTTTCGTTTTAATTGGAGCTTACGTTTACGTAGTTGCGATGGAGCTACGGCGTCCGCCTTCTCACCCAAGCTGATACCGAACATGAACCAGATGTCCAAGTTCAAGTTAACCAACTGCATATTGATGCCTCCTCGGGTGACTACGAGACCAGTGCTTTACTCGACGAGCGCTCGCCTCTCCTCGGGTCGTATGAGCGGCAGCGAAATGGTGAATACGACCGCTCACGGAACGGCAACGCAGACTACTTCACCTCTCGGCCTTCTGCGTCCACCCTTGTCGACGTCTCTGGACCAACTTCTTCCGGCTCCTCGATAAAGTCCCATTCGCGCTCAAGAGACAACTCTCCTACACGGCAAGAGTTAACGGCGGATTTGACTAAAGTCATTGTTGCGCAGCCCCAATCACACGACATGCGGCCACCGCCACGCAGAAGAACGACATTCTATAATTCATTCCCCAACTCGCCGAATCAATCGCGCGTGCACCTCCCCACGTCGTCCGAAGAGTCGTCGAGTTCTTCATTGACTGCTTCACCGTATGAATCTGACCATGAAGGTAGGGAAGCAGATGCTGAGACTGGACTGCTCTCCCAACCCACCTCCGCTTCCCTCCCTACACATCACCGCCGTCACCCACACGCTCATCCCTTGCACAAACGTGTCTGGAAGAGACTTACAAGATGGTGGGTCACCCTGAATGACTTCATGACAGTCCCCCTCTGGGCTGCCCTCCTCTCCTTGACGGTAGCTTGTATCGCCCCCTTACAACATACCCTCGAGAACCACATGCAACCCGTCAAAGGCGCCATCTCCTCCGCCGGAAAGTGCTCTATCCCCCTCACCCTCATCGTCCTTGGCGCGTACTTCTACACCCCGCCTCCCGAAGAAGGTGCCTCTTCCACCACGAACTCGGCTCCTGCACAGGACATCGGGCTCAGCACAAGGAAGGGCAAAGGCAAGGGAACAAGCGTGTGGGGGAGCGTCAAGGAATTGTTTGGATTCTCAGATGATCCGGCGAAGGTGAGGGCGAAGAAGGAGGAGCCGAAGAGGCCTGGAGAGACTAAGACGGTGATTATTGCGGTGCTTTCGAGGATGGTTATTACACCAGTGTTGTTGCTGCCTGCGATGTGGTTTGCTGCGAAATATGATCATGTGCCGGTGTTTGATGAGTGAGCATTCTATTTTCTCCCTTTTCCCTTTCTTGCCAACAGCTACTGACGCTCTCCCCCTTTAGCCCAATATTTGTTGTCGCGAACATCCTTCTCCTCGCCTCCCCGCCCGCTTTAACGCTCGCTCAGATCACACAAACTGCATCTGGGGCCGCGTTCGAGCGTCTCATCAGCCGGACGATCTTCTGGAGCTACTGTATCCTCACACCGTTCACAACGGTCATCTTCGTCGTCGTGGGGTTAACTCTGGCGAGGATGGAGTAAGCGCGTGTAAGACGAAAACGAAGGATTTCCCCTTGGACGGCCCTCCTCTACTATTTCTCGCTCTCAATCTTGGTTTTCTCGCAATTGGGAACTTCCATCCGGACGTTTAATTCTCGTTATTCATCAGTCAACCCAGCTGTATCTTTACGACACTGTATAATTCAAGGTTGTCATTTTGTTTTGCACACTTGTATATAGCTTACATTCCCTCACTCTTTCCTCCCCTATTGATACACGTTCCTCACCCTCAGTTCACCTCCCCTCCTCGGCCTCTAGACAATGCAGGTCAGGTGTAGTAGATAAAACACGATTCGATAAAGATTAAAGCTTCATAGTCGGCATATTCAATTAGTTACCTGGTTAGCTATTACTTATTATCTGGGCAGATATTTTTCTTGGAAAATGTAGTCTAGCGTTGTACGTGAATACATTCTCTTTTTACATGTCTTTTTGATATTAGATAGGCGATATAGCCAGAGGGTGTTGGCCTTCAAAATAAACAGTCGCAGCATGCACGACTCAGCACGAGTCAATTTTGCATTTCAATCTTGCTTGTATTTACCGCTGTCTACTCTTGAATACTTGTTAAATTCTTCTTGGGAAGGGCTATCAGTACACTATTCACGATGCTTAGAAGGGAGGATCACAAGAACTCCCTTCGGAATGATTGTAACTTCATGTCGCTCCCTCTAAACGTGCTTTACCTTATTGCGAGCTTCATGCATCCTCGGTACTTCCTGACATAGATACTTAAATGTCGGCATCAAAAATGAAATATGGGACAAAATCTCCGTCGTACAGCGATGCTGTTGGCAGAATCGACTATCCAGCGAAGACCCTCTATATTCCGAGTCATGGCTCGGACGCTCAAGAATCACATAGGCAGCTGTCTCCGTGTAGTTATCCTTGTTCCAGCCGACCCTCTTTTGCGATTATATTCTCGACCAAGGAAGTCTTGCTCTGCTCTGAGACTTGGGTCACACATTGCATATACAGCCAGCTAACAAGCTGTTGGAAATAGTCCACCACAGTAAGCCTGTGTTTACGGCGTCTGCTCTCTAGCCAACATCTGATGGGCATGGTTACGCGTTTTGCATCGCTGAACAATGGGTTCATTATTTACGAGGTCTTTCCGCTGCCAGAGACGCCGCAATTCTCAGAGAATGCGAGCTTTCGCGACAGTGATCGAACACTTTGGATACAAGGCAGAAATATGGAAGTGAAATGAACTTTAGGAAGAACTTATGGGCTATCTGCGATGTTGACCAGGGAGAATATGTACGTCAGGTGAGAAAGTCGACTACTTTGTCGATAAAATATCACGAATGTGATGGATACTGCAGATATGCATTCATAAAAGCGCAATAGCTTTCTTCCCTGAGGAGAATATTATCTTCTGCAAAAATTCTGTTCTGAACCCAAATAACGATGCTATTTTGGCAAACGGCATCAAGTATCATTAAAGCTGCCCGATGCTGAAATACATGTCCTCTCATTTTAAGGGACTTAGCACGTGGTACAACGGCTGTTCGACTTTGTCCACGACAGATGCTATATTTTTGGCCCCCCGAAGAGTTTCTTACCGAGTCATCATCCAAGAAGACACATTGGCAGCACTCTCACGTAGCATCGCTTAAATTAGTTGCTCTATCTAAACATGGCTTCGTTCCATTTATTTTTTTGCAATTCTTTTGTTTTACGATCTAAATATTTAAGTTGGTCATCCTCCAACATCGGTCCTAGTGCATGCATCTCGGTAGACAACTCGGCGAAATCCCTCACAATCTTATTGCTACGCTCCCTCTGCTTCTTGACAATGCGACATACAAGTTGAAAAATGACCGCCTCCCTATTAGTGGCAAGGCAATATCAATCCTGACATACGGCAGCGTCTGGACTTGAGACCGACAGTCTGTGGGTGCGTACTCAGCCGCAAATCATGGCCCAGTCACACTACGCAGGAGGAGGGTTTATATTATCAATCCCATTGCTGAAAGGCCTTTACCTTCGAAGAAAGCTTGCATCCGATCTACTTCACTTTGCCGTCATTTATTATCAATAATAACAACTTTCCCTACCCTTTAAATTCTAAGTTCTTACTACTGCGACTTATTTACTTACGAACTTTGATTGTACACCGTTCAAATCCAAATCCTGTATCTAATTTACAAATTATATTGACAAGGATTATTAGCTAGATGCAAAGAGTTTTTGACATGCACATTTTAATCACGAAATGTTTGCTTAGGATCATTACTTAGATCAGAAGCGGATCAAAGTACTTGCCGTCAGCGTCGCTGCTGGCCGCGCTCCGAGTCGTCCAGATATCAAGCGTCCACGATGATCTTTGCTACACGCTAAACCTTCTGGAGCAGGCGGTAAGAACGCCGCTCGCGTCAACAACTCGCAAGTGTTCACCAGCACCCTTCCCACAATCCCGCAATTCGTGACGTGATCCTGGAGTCGCCTTTAGACGTGCGCAGCCTCAGATGTTCCAATTGTCTTATCCATTAAGTTGATGTTTTCAGTATTATGCCGGATATATTCCTCGGTCAATTGTATGTTACAAGGTGCCTTCAATACTTTCTTCGTGGCTTCAATCACCAGCCAGGGGTGTGCCACGATTGCCCCCATGCCCACCTCGAACTTTCCAGGCGCGCAATCCAGATATTCCAACGTTTGCTATCTGTCATTTCAGGCATACTGGCAATTAAAATGGGATTCTACGAATGGCAGCTAGTCCTACTGGTGTGTGTATGTATTGTAACCTTGCTATTCGAAAGATACGCGTCGAAACGCAGGGAGGATGGAAGGAAGAAGGATGTAGACGAGCGCCAGGCAACAAGTAATCAGCGCGACGCTTACAAGGCGTTGTCAATGAAGTACTTGGTGGTCTTTGGTATCGTGATGGGTGAGTTGACGCTGTGGTTCTATCTTAATGTGCTACTTACACCATCCACAGGCGCAGACTGGCTTCAGGGGCCTTATCTCTATTCACTGTATCGCGAACAGCACGGTTTTCCTGAACGTTTCGTTGCTGCGTTATTTGTCACAGGCTTTGTCTCGGCCGGAGTAGCAGCACCATTCATTGGTGTATGGGCTGATCAACAGTACGTCCAACCATCTAACTATTCTCTATACCACTAGACCAAACGGCAACCGTCCTCTTAGCGGCCGACGCACACTCTGCCTAACGTTTTGTATACTCTATACCCTCACTTGTGTCCTTATCACTGTGCCCTCACTCCCTGTCCTTATCTTAGGACGCATCTTAGGCGGCATCTCGACGTCTATCCTCTTCTCCGCCTTCGAATCATGGCTAGTCTCATCTTCTAATAGCTTGTCCCTTCCTTCTTCCGATTTATCTGCCATTATGGGGAAGGCGACCTTGCTGAATGGTTTTATGGCTGCCACCGCCGGGGTGGTAAGTAATCAGTTTGTTAGAGCCACAAAGGACTTCACAGCTCCGTTTATTGCGAGCGGATGCGTATTGTTGGTGGGCTGGTGCACTATACGGGCGACATGGAGCGAGAACTTTGGAAGCAGAGACGACAGCTCAGAAACCAACGGCCACAGTGATCCATTTCAATTACACCGGCTTCTAAGTGCTTGGAGGATTGTCCGTCAAGGTAGAGCATCTCTTTTGACACTCTGGCTTTCTAACCAATTCCTAGATCCACGACTGCTCGTACTTGGTTTGACGCAGACATGCTTTGAAGGCTGCATGTACCTCTTCGTGTTCCTCTGGGTTCCATCTTTACAGGAAATCTCGCCAAATTACCCTGCCGAATCACCGCCCTTGGGATACATATTCTCCTCCTTTATGATCTGCATGATGCTTGGATCGCTACTTTACAGCACTATCTCCTCTAGATCGCTCTTGCAGAAGCCAATAAATGCAGAAACGGAACAGGAATGCTTGTCTGTGAAGTTTCACGCGAAGCTGAGTACTGCTGTCTGTGCTACCAGTGCCCTGGCATTGGGGAGCAGCGTGCTTTTTCACGATGAACGTTGGAGGTTTTATGCGTTCTGTGCCTTTGAGGCCTGTGTGGGAATGTACTATCCTGTCCAAGGGATGCTGCGAGGGAGACTAATCCGTGATGAAAATCGAGCAACCGTAAGCAATCAGGCATACTTGCAAGTCCGCAGGAAGTCTAATCATATTCGCCAGGTTTCCTCACTCTTCCGTGTTCCTCTGAACGCTTTCGTCGTCCTCTCGCTAATGACGGGTGTGGCTTCTGCGAGGCATGCTGTGCTTACTGCCAGCTCTGGGCTGCTTGCATTTGCAGCTTTGATGATGTGGGTTACCATTGTGCACAGCTCAGATCTAGTATCAGCAGAATCTGTACTAGCTGTCGATGCTGTTGATTCGTGATGACCTATTGGCCATTCATTCTTATACATAGACTTCCAATGTATACTCATCTATGATTATACCTTGTAATAGAGTTATTAGATTTCTTCCATCGCGGCTGTCCTTGCTCGCTGTTCAGTGATCTTCACATCACAACTCAGGTTATCGGGTAAATACATACATCATCAGACGCTAAGACGGAACCAGGGAGACGCAAGTTCTGTGTCGTACGTTTTGAAGGCGAAGATTGGCCATGAGCATAAATAAAGAATACATCGCGGGCAGGCAAGATACATAGATCAAACGAGAACGAGAAAAGGAACGAAGAAGCATTTAGATAGCGTCCGCCTGCATGGGTACAACTTGTCCACCCTTCGCAGCCGTCGGGGTGAACGTGTGCCAACGGTCGTTGAAGCGAACGTCCAAGGGTCGGCCACCGTACATGTACTGTTGGAATTTGGCTGAAATGGAATAAGCATAGGGAAAAATAGTGACGCAAATAAAGCGTACCGATTGCCGTCTCGGCCTCGCCAACCTGAGAGAACTGCACGACACCACAACCCTTCGACCGACTGCCATCAAACAAGATCTCCGCCAACTCGACTGTACCGGTCGTCTCGAACAGCTCAACCAAATCCTCATTTGCAGTTGACCAAGGCAACTATCATGAGCTCATCAGTTCAAGGGCATTCCTCGTAAAAAAGGCTGTTGGGACTTACGTTGCGGACCATGATTTGCTGGCTAGGCTCAGGCTCGACATATCCTCCACCACCAAAGGGAGCAGCACCAGCACCGTATCCTCCCCCTGCTCCACCTCCGTAAGCTTCTGGCCTTACACCAGCGGCGGCAGGAGCCTGATCAGGACCATTGTAGTCGGCATAGAGATCCTGATTGAAGTCGCGGCCGGCACCACCCTGGTACCCGCCACGGAGGCCACCACGAAATCCTCCCCGAAGGCCACGAAGACCACCGCGAGGAGCACCTCGGAACCCTCCGCGGAACCCACCTGGACCGGAGAGGCCTGCATAACGGTCCTATAATAAGTGACGTCAATGATAAGCCCATCATATATGAAGCAGAATACAAACCTCGCGAACTTCGAGTGTACGTCCGTACCAGTCGAAGCCATGATACATGCCTACAAGATTATAAGGAATATGAAAGAGAATAAAAGAGAAATCGTACTGATGGCTTGCTGGGCATCCTTGGGCGTCTCAAACACTACAGTTCCGGATCCCTTGGGGCGACCATCTGCACCAATATTGATATCAGCGCGGATGATGTTTCCAGCGGTGCGGAACAGGTCCTTCAGGTCCTGCCAGCCGGCTTGGTATGGCAGCTGCAGGTTGTGTAAGACACATAGCAAGGCATAATGGAAGGAAAGGAACTGTGGAAGAGAAGCACTCACATTACCAACATATAGCTGGTTGCCGGGGTTCCCTCCTCCAGAAAAGTGATTGTGGGAAGGAGGGCGTGGCGGAGGTGCAGCGTGCAGTCCTTGGCCAGCCATAGCCATACCGATTTTACCTGGAACGGGAGTTGCACCAAAGCGAGCTTCGTTTTCACGATCCTGTAGAATATAACTGAGTATCAACGAGTTGGTTGTATGCTTGATGTCCACACACCTCGCGAATGAACACAGGGCGACCCAGAAGAGGTTGCTCCGAGAGTTCACGAATAGCTCTCTGGGAATCTTCTTGCGAGGCGAATTCGACGATACTAGAGGATGCATAAGTAACAGGAGAGGGTAAAAAGGTTGAATCAACACACCCGCATCCTTTGGATACACCTGTAGGTGTGACGAGTACTTCGGCGAAGAGGACCTCACCAGCTGCCAACCAAAACTCCCATCAATATCCTCTTACAACTCGACCATTCCATCAATCAAAAAAACTAAGAAAACGCCACTCTCCGCCCCGGCTCAAAGCACGCTCTTCCTCGCCATAAGCTAACGCCCCAGTTCATCGGAAAGATCCACCCCTTCTTGGGGTCAAACACTCGAAAATCAAACACCGCCACCAACTCCCGTGCCGCGCCTTCTGAAAGATGAACAAAAAACTAATCTGAAATTCCCCCACCCACCTCCCCGCATGAATTCCATTAGGTCCCTGTACTTGACGTCGTAACTGAGGTTACCGACGTAGACCCTATTTTCTCTCTTGCTAATTTTGGCGAACTCGACGGCTTCTTCATGGTCGGCGTTCATTGGGCCTCCGAGTGAGCGCGCAAAGGTGTCAGCCTTGCGGTCCCGGCTGCGAGAGCGACTCCGCGAACGGCTACGTGAACGGCTGCGGGAGCGGGAACGACGACGCCGACGGGGAGAAGCTGAACGACGCCTAGAACGGGAACGGGAACGGGTGCGTGAACGCCTCCGACGCTAGAAAGAATAGGGTACGTCAGCTCTCCTGTTTCTAGGCCTATGGACCTCGCGAGTACTGATGCGGTATACGATAGGACTTCTAAGGTACTCACATCGCCGTTGCGCTTCTCGGGCTCCCAATGGTCGCCTCCGCCTCTGCCTCGACCGGAACGACCTAACATACGTCAGTATCAACTTGACTGGTGCTGGTGCTATTAGGAACCTCTCAACGTACCACCATCCCGTCTGTCCCGTTCGCGGTCTCTGTCGGGGTCACGCTCCCGCCTATCTCTGTCCCGGTCACGATCGCGATCCCTCTCTCTGCCCTTGTCGCGGTCATAGTCGCGATCCCTATCCTGGTCTCTATCTCTGCCGCCGCTGCTCGAGGGCACCGTAATGCCCTTGTCCTCACCGTCATCCTTGTTCTTCATGTCTACGTCCATGATGGAAGTCAAAGTTCGAGCACAGTAATGAGGGGATGGAAAAGAAAAGCAAGATTTGGCGACGGAGGAGGATATGGAACAGGTGAAACCCGCTCTGACACAGCTCGGATATTTTTCACATAAGACCAAGGGTGTGGGAATTTAGCGGACTCTCAATTTAGGCGCGCACATACATCACGGCACATCTCGTTGTCATTCTCTTCTGTGTTTCCTTATCTGAACACTCCAATACTAGGTCAGACTCAAAAACTTCTGCATCTTCAGATTCGTGTGAGGAGTATATCGCCTCATTTGGTGGCTGGGATAACTTCATGCACAGCTTGGGCTTAAACTATAGGATCCTGACGACGTTCGAGAAGCTTCAGCCATCGTAAAAAAGCACTTGAAAACAAGCCTCTCATAACTCTGCGGCTTGTAAAATTCAAATCCTGCACGGACCAATTCCTTAGATTACATGGATGCGTTTGGAGGATACGAAAATCTCATAATGAACTACGACTTGGAGCCATGGGGTATGGATGATATGATGAGGGAGATGCCATTCTCAAGGTATTTTGAGTCAAGGATGATAGCTGCTACCCAAATGAAGGAGGCTAGACGGAATCCATCTCCTACCTCGATCCCATTCAATCGTACGGTAGCTTGGAGAGCTCTATGACTAGCTGTGGTTGAAACCTTGGGATCCTGACGATGTAGACCAAACGTACGCTATGTTGGAAGCATCCGACGACCATCACAGGAGGGAGACTAGTAGAGAGGCTGAATAAACTTTGAGTAGATAGTCCTTCGTGGCTTTACGGTACATCACGCCAAATCCTTAATGCGTTCATTCATTAACGAGTTACGATTTAGCCTGCCTGGAAGTAGCCGAATATCTCTGTGCTAACATATAAGCCACTGTCGTTTGTCTGTGCGCTCGTCGGCGCTAAATTCTTCGCATCGATCCTCAACACTTGACCTCCACAAGCATTATGTCCTCAAACACCAACTACAGCAACATGTTTTCCTCCAATTAGTAAGTAGGGAAATCAAACAACGGCTCCTGTAGCTCCTTCGGTGGATGTATAAGCTTCATGCAGGGCTACGGGTTGAAGACCTGGAACGATGCTGATGTGTAAGAGGGAAGGAATATTGTGGAATACTTCAAGGAGCAGAATATATACGAGTGGGAGCGGAAGCAAAGTAGAAGGGGAGAAATAGGGATGAAGCGAGTATCGTCCTAGGGCTTGTCCTTTGAAATGCGTCTTATGTTGTTACAGATTCTCGTGGTATGATGGATGAAATGCCGTATTTCCACTTGATCAAGGGAAATAAAGGTAAGTTTATCTCGTTATCTCGCTTCAGAGTAGTTGTTGATCTTTGCATTCCACTATGCAGTATCAAGGGAACTATTAGTCAAAGTGAGACTATGACCCGAAAGCGAGAGGCATACTTTCAATAGCTACTGTTATATTCTCCAACGTTCAGAGGAATTAGTACCCCTCTCATGATGACTCTTGTACTGGTTCGATGGTCTAGCAAAGAGGGTATATGAAGATTCAATATTTAATTCTCAATACTTGTGAGGAACATAATGTAAGAAAGGCCGCACTGAGTATACTACGACTTTCAAACACTACCTGAATATTCTATTCTGATCAAATGAACTGAAGAACCTCGTAACGAATTCATTATGAATCATCTTGAGAAAACGAAGCGTCAAAGTCTCAGGCTGAACATTTCAACCATATGTGGACATGGATGCTGTTAATCGTTACGACGATCAATGAATACCGATCTTCAACTGTATCAAACTAAGAGAGAGAATTCATATATATATATATATTACTTATTCTTTTCCCTTTCATTCATTTCGTACATTCCGCACTCCGCCACCCTGTCATAAATATTTGCCTCTGAATGTTCTATTTATCCGCTGCTTGTTCCGCACGGGCATAACAGCAAGAAAGAAAATTTCTCTTACCCACCCTAAATCCGTCCAGGTATTTAATTGGTAACATTTAAATCAAATCTCCTGGAGAATTCAATCTTGCAAGAAAGGCGGTCTCTGCAAAGACAGTCTAAAGTAAAGAGCGCTTTTCCCAATATAAAGTTTAGACTTATCCAGTGGATAGAACTAAGAGTTCGGGGAGAAATTTGCCACAGTAAGGCAAAGCTATCAACAAAGAATATATAGTCTTCCTTTTCTTAGTACCAGTCATCAAATTAAACGATCGCATCTAAGATGTCTACGAGAGACTTCCATGACAGCTCCTTATATGTCGACCAAGAATATGTGAAAAAATCCGACTATCAGTTCTTGTACGAGGGTTGGGGAGGATAGTAGTATTTTGTGCGAGCCTATATGCTTCAATATTGAGTTGAAGACGATATTGCCTAGGGAAACGACCCTTTACGCCATTTGAAAGGCGAAGACAGACAGCGATAGGAAAGCAATCAAAAGCTACTAGTAAGAAATTCTTGTTGCGACACAAAAAAGTAAATCTGACTGAGAGCTTTCTGATAATGCAATACTCCAACGGGACCGAGCTCCTAGATGATTTTGGGAAGTCTAATAGTGTACGCACATCATACTATAAGGCTGTGTAGTCTATCTGCAAATAAGTGAATTCGTACGGTCCAATATAAAGAACAATATTCAATTTCGAATTTCCAGTTTTCATGACCATTAAATAAGGAGTATTAAACACGATTGGTGGACTCCTATGGGACTCGGATTGATTTGGAAGCGGCGGCGGTTGATGCTGTATGGAAATTTTGCCGTTTAGGGAGTGCTCGAGTTTGTTGTTGAAGTGGGAGGTGAGGAATGGTAATGTCTCCTCTCTGGCCGACTATCTTGGAAGGTGTTTGGAAGTTTTGTCTAGAGGGGACACAAAGTACGAGCTTCACGATTTGTTGTTCGCTTTAGGAGGAATCAGAAATTAGACAGTTTATAAAGGATGACAGTAACATGCTAAAATCATGCAGGAAGTGTTAATATTTATAGCGAGAATACATGCTTCGAAATAATGCTGTTACTGGCCTCCAACTTTTACTTGAGATTTGAGTACTCCAGCGCCAACGGAGCCACCAGCGACTGGTCGAGAAAGTTTGTTCTGTCCAGCTTCAACAACAAATTTGGCACTAGCGAATCCATCAAGGTTAGCGAAACCTGGGAGAATTTTTTTTAACAATGCTTGAAGAGGAAACAGAAGTAAAAACGTACTAGTATTTTGCATCGCGTAATAAGTAGCATTCAAAGTATGTGTATCGATAGTCAAAGTAAAGAATCCCCTGAATGACCCCTCACTCCATTGGAGGTCCTCGTTCACATCAACCAAGGTGCGAGACATTGCGTCTGCAGCATCTGGAAGGATACCAGCTCCGAAAGAGGACGATGACGTCACTGCCGTTCCAGCAAATTCAACGCCAATAGCACCTACACCGCTATCTGGATTGTAACTGTCGTCGCTTTTGTTAATCCTTTAACTCTCGCAACGTAAAAGCCAGCTTACTTCAAAGTGTCATTTGGGTCTGACGAGCAGGAATAAGACAATCAGTGTCATAGTCGGGACAATAGTGACTTAACGTACAAGCAAGATCTGAAACCCAGTTGGCATGACTATCACCAGCCAAAATGACTGTGTTGCTGATTTGATTTCCATAAAGATGGTCCAGAATTCGGCGTCGATTGGCACGATACGCATCCCATGCATCCTAACATATTTAAGAATGAGAACTTAGAGTCACTGGCTGCAAAATAAAGCTGCTACCAGGCTAACTGTAAACAGAAAATGTTGAAAACAACATCGGAAAGATACATAAAACCCTAGAAGAACTTACATGAACCTTTCCGGAGTAACTGCGTAAAAACGACTTGCTGGCTGAGAAAGAGGTTACGCTGATTTCGAGGGCTTCCATAATCAGTATCACATACCCAACCACTCGCCACACAGCGTCTCTGTTCTTAGATTCGGAGAGCGTGTCATAAAACCCTGTCAATGGTTTTAGTTCTGGCAGCAAGAAGCATATAACCAATTCTTACATTTCTCTTGCGTGGCACCCATGATCGACCGATTCTCGAAGTCAACGACTGCCTTGACCACTGCAGCAAAAGCTGTTGGTGAGTAGGTTAAACATGAGAATAAAAATCATATCCTAACCAGCTAAATTACGTGAAACGGAATTCGTCAAAACAGATCACAGGAGATCGAGGGTACAAACCGCTATTATATCCAACCTGCATAATTTCAGCCATTCATTAGTAAATCAAGATACGAATAAGGCACTACCGAAATCACTCACACTTGTGATATCTCGATCGTACTGACCTGCAGGTTTGTGTTGGTATGGATCTCTATGCTAGTCTGATGGACACGTTACTCACGAGTATCTAACATGGTCAAATCCATCAACTTTCCAATCTTGAAGTTTCTCCAAATACGAAGTTGGTCTGCAGCATCAACTTGTCGAATCGGCATCCATTCATGATAAGCTCGGACAGCAGCCATCTTCCGGTCTGTAAAACAAGCACCGGAAGGCGACCATTTACATCCTGCGCCAGTATCGTTTGACGTGGTCGTACCGGCCTTCCACGCGTTATCTGCGACCTGTCAAGAATAGCTGGGACATTAATATACAGGAGAATACAACAATGAGGGGAAATAATAACCTCATGGTCATCCTGCAACGGTGAATGGAGAAACAGTAAACAACGTTTCGGCAAAATGGAACGGGCATGAAATTCACCCTGTGGATTGGAAGGAATGCGTGAGCTCAACGTAATGTTAAAGAATTAGTACTTAGACGTACCAGACAGTGATCCACGGAGCAATCTGGTGAGCAACTCTAAGGTTGGGGTCGGTCCGATATTGGTTCAAACGCTGACGGTAGTCAAAAATTGTGGCGAGTGTTCGTCCTAGGACTGCACGTCCAATACCAGCTCTGTATGTAATCATGTTATTCCTCGAAGGTCTGACAGGCCGAAATTTGTCCCTACCCGCTTCCAACTGATTCATAAATCTGTCAATTGTCCGTTCGATGAGCCCCTAGAGATAAAGATAATAGGAATATGACATACATAATCGCCAAGATGAAGAAATATATCCGCTGACGTGTTCTGTGCAGCAACCCCGTATGCGTTGAACCAACCTGAGTTAATTTTGAGAGAAAGATCGGATTGCAAGGTAAGATGACTCACCATTCTGATACTGGGAACACGAGAAGACGGCAAATGTTAAGGGCTTGCCACCGTTGACTTGATCAGCATCAGCTATAAATAGACTATTAGTGAACTATTAAGAATCCGAAAACAAGCTTACTATCAGGGCTTGCGATCGTTCTTGTAGTCCCGATCGAGCTGACACTTTTCGGGTGTGTACAATCAGAAAACTGATAAAAGTACTTGGTATCGGGAGTAAGGCCGGTCGCTTCGACTTTCACCGTCCAGTCTACATCGTAACTGGTAAATGCCTCCCCAGTGCTGACAGCGGGACCAGAGAAATCTGATGACGTCGCGACCTTGAAAGAGACGCAAGCGGGTACGCTTTGATCAGGCAGTTCAGATGTTCCATCCGGAGAAACGGGGATGGCACGCGTCCAAAGAATAATGGACGTGTCGAATGGATCTCCCTGCAAGGCCTTTTAGTATGATGACGCAGAATGCGTAATCGAGACGTCGCTACGAACACTAGCAACTATAATAAATACATCAGATATTACTTTATAACGACTCTTTTCATAAATTGAACGTACCTGAGTGAGTGAAATTTAAACCACCATTCCAGACGAAAGGACTCTGGAAGTTTTCCAGAATTAGCAGAGGTCACCTTAAAGCCTGTATTCTCACGTTACTGAAATCTGAGCCATAAAAACCTGGGTAGTGCTTATCATCAAATTCCATCGCATCCTGCATCTGTCTTCGAACATGTCCGGCAGTTCTCCGGTGGATCGACTTTGTATCGTGTGATAGCTGCGTGTAAGAGTTCGTCTTAACCCAGATGAGTATATATAATGGTAACAGCACAAACATGGGGGTGTTCTGTGAACGGTGAACGATAGGCGTGATTTCTGTCGAAGAGAATAGTGCAAGTAGCGAGATTCGTAGCCAGAACGAGCGAGAAATAGAGGATTGCTCGACCCATGATGGTGTCGGTGTTGTGGCTGATAGTATGGCTAGAGTATCAGCGTTTATATAAGAATTCTAGTCTTCTTCATCACGAATGTTGGGTCATTTCACCACTGTTCCACGCGGTCCAACATACAGTTCATCACGACCAGAAGCACACGTTCGTGAAGAAGACTTCTTCCCTCCCCACAATCTTACGGTCAGAAAGCTAATGTTCAGAAGATGGACATAGGCCCGCACAGTCCGAGAGATGCTGTGATGGTGTAGGTGACCATTACTTGGATTACGAGTTCAGCACAGAAAAGCGCTATAAAAGACCTGAACTTATAGAATTGCTAGAGTTCTTGATAAATGCAAATTTCTTGTAGAAAGCTATTGTTTTCGCCAATTCTGAATACCAGGTTTGAGAGAATCACTCTGAAACGATGACAGGAGCAAGCAGTTTTCGTCAATTGTAGTCATTGCCGTCAACGTCGCATATTGCCGGACTAACGCCGGACCCTGCCGAGTGTAGGCTGGGAATAAAATTTGCACCGCCACCAAGGCTCTTTCTCCGGTGACAACTGCTGCGCCATTTCTGTCCGCCTTGACTCACTCTTGCAGCTTATAAAGTATTCCCTCAAGGCAGCAGATAGATCTCAGGGCTCTAGGACATATACCAAAAATTACCCCCGTGTTTGCCTGCCAGAAATTTCATTAATATCCTCCCACTCGGCTTACTAGTATCAGCAGGTCAATAAAGCTCTTGTCCGCTGGCTGGGCAACTCTACGCGTCCAACATTTGGCTTGAAAAGATGTCGAAATTGACGAAAGCATCTCGAAGCGGCCTATGCAGTTAAGAAACGATCATTTTCAAGAAGATCAACGGTTTCAATCCGGTTTCGTTTTCGTATTTAGAGGTGATCTAAATTGAAAATCGAAGCTCGAAGCTCTCACAGTCACGAACCCGGCCCCCGATGGGCAGTACAGCATTCTTCCGCATAATGGCCGTACTAGTATTACACGGCAACTCAGAGCTATGAAGTTTCCGAAACTATATCCTACATTGCTGGATTTTTAATCTTGCATTTCTCAGTTTCCATCTAGCATTCATCTTCAACTTCTTAGTATTTTTTAACCACTCATTCCCCTCACTGATGTTTGAAACAGAGGTATTTTATTTATCATTCTGAACGTTTTCAAAATTCCAATCTTCCTGGAGACAAAGTTTCCCCGCAGTTTCTAGCTGTGCTCTCGCCAACCTTTATCCCAGGAGGGTACTCAATTCTCAGGTCACCAGTCGTGATCACTAGATCCGCTAGATCACGGTCTCCCAAATGGGTCGTTTTCACTGATTAGGACGCTTTGCCTGTCATTAGCTTTGATGGAGCTTTGAGGCAAAACTTTGGCACGGTGCAGATTCACTTTTTGGTTGCCTCTGCTGATTTTTTCTGGACATTTTTCCTCTGCCTTCACCTTGAAATTCTTTGAGAATTCCGAATATCGACGGCAAACGAAAGGGTAGGTCCTGGAATGGTATTAAAAGACACAATTGATGTTTTCGAGTGTATGAAGTGATAGGCTTTGATGATCCTCAGCAAGCACCTCCCAATTTCGGGCGAGGCGATCTAGCAAATTTAACAACCACGTCGAATGACCTAAGAATTGAGACCCCTAGGAACACCATCGTTGAACGTCTCCTCATTTCCCAATGTCGCAACTACCGTTTCATGATTCATGAATGCATCAAGGTTACAGTAGATGGACGTTGAGAGCAGATCCAGATCCGCATTACACTGGTTATGGCTGCGTACCTAACCTGATGCGGCGGTGGCGTTGCTATGCCACGACCCTGAGCCGCTGCGTCAGCTAAAAGGTAACAGTGGCCATGAACGATGAGGCTTTACCGCTGGGCGTTTTCCAAACGAATCCTTTTCTTCTCAACTACCTGCAAAGTCCCAAGATCGCAATGGATCAACAAGCCGAGATTTCACCGCGAGAATGCGAAATAAGCCATTCAAACAGAAATATACCTCTCGGTGAAATACGGTGTAGAAGAGATAAGGAAAGCGGTCTTCTTAGACTTCCCCTCGACCTACACTTGCTTCTTCTCAGCTTTCTGGATCCCCCGGAGATATTTGTGCTTCGAAAGGTGAGTTCCTTGTGATTTAACAGCATTATTACTCAAAATATATCTTCTAGACATGCAAAACCTTTTACCCAATTACACTCCAGCGCACAGTCTGGACGAATGCATTACGAAGAGTCAACGCCATGAACTGTACCTTCGACGCGACTTACCCTATCGACAAGATGCAGCGGCAGGATTTAGAATATGCGGCCATATCCCCCTTCCGGTGGCTTGCCCATCACCTCCAGAAGCGTCCTGAAACCGAGCTCCAAATACCCAGCACGCTGGAACCATACTCCAAACGGATCCTCAAACCCCACCCGGAATCTCCTCCCAACCCACCAGACACATATGATTCTGAGTACCCCTTTGGCAATTTCTATCGCGTGTATCTTGTCCCCGGGGGTCGATTTTTGATATCTTCCCATTTTGACTGTTTCTGTGTTTGGGACCTTGGGTATTCGCCCAAGCCTCTGTCTCCTAAGCCTTGGCCACTCGCGTTTCTAGATAAAAAATCGCACGACATGCTCCTCGTTCGGCCCACGCCTGATGGACTTGGAATTCGGATGTTTATTTCTGCGTACGATGAGACAGCGGATGAGGATTCGTAAGTTTCCCATTCATATCCTCGTCGTTGACTGTGGGTGACCTCTTTGACGAAGCTGATCAATAAATATGGGTGTCTAGGCGACGGGAGTTAGCTATTTACGACGTCTACCCCTTAGACGATGACCCGGAGTTCAAGAAAATTGCCAGTCTTCGCCAACGGGATCGAAGGCACCCGGACGACGAAGTATTCACTCTCGCTGAAGAATGCTTGGTCTTCGTTCTTGGAGAGTCTCTGACAGTGTGGAACTTTATCAACAATACCTATGCCTCCTGGAACGTCAAAGACAGCATGTTTCTCAACGTCAGATATGCTACCCGCCCCTGTTACACAAATCCGTAACTGACACGTCGTTTTTACCAGCAGATAATCTCCACTGATGCCGAAGTACTGCTCTTCGACAAAGACGGCGTATCCATCTATACGATCCCCCCTCTTCAGCCCCTCTCTTCCTGCGGGCGCATCTACCCCTGCACTTCCGACGCAACACGGCCATACGATATATTTCTTCACGTCAAGGACAAATCGGACGAAACCTATACCATCCCTGATGGGTCTCTACACAACTGGTACGACCGGGTTCGACCTATCATGTTTCAGTATATGCGGGACCACGAGCTGGGGCTCTTGGTTTCGCGCTTCACTATGGATCTGCCAACTCTTCGCACATGTGGGGAGAACCCACAGTCGGCGCTAAACGTCGTACTGAAATGTTCGTTACCTGAAGACGACGGGAACCTAGAGGCTGCACGGCTGTGTAATGACAACGTGGTGATGCTTTGGATGACGAAGAATGGGATGAAGGTGCATGTGTCGCCATTCTACGGTGACCCAACTTCCGGTTTAGACAAGTCGAATTCGATCGCTATGGACCTTGACAACGCCCAATCAAATACGAACTACGTGACCTCCCTCCTCGCAAAATCTCCGGGAGGAGAATTCGCGCGCGCCAGTTTATGTCCTGTATCAGGGCGGCTGTGCTACATTGCGAATCAGCATGAGGTGCATATATTGGATTATGTTGCGCCTCCTCCGGGGATTAATCCACCGCCAAGGCGAACGTCTGTGAGTCAAGTGATGGGGTTTCGTGAGGCGCCGGAAATTCAGGTTGGAAGTCGGACGAGAGGGGAGGGTTTAGAAATAGTGGTCTCGCCTGTGGATATGGAGATGGAGAGGAGATGTGTTGATGAAGATGAGAGTATTCGCCCAAGGAGCGCCTCGTGGCCTATTTTCGAGAAGACGAAACAGCACCCGTGTCACACCAGTGTTGAGGGAGTGAGAAGGGCGCACGAGGTTTAGGGATTTTGATCGACTGCTGAACGATGTATCAACAGTGTAAGTGCCGGGCTCCCTCTTTTGCGATCATGGCTGACTTCTCTTTCGATTTCTTTAGATTTACTGTCATTCCAACACGGACACTTGTAATAATAACCTAATCGCATACCGACTCCAGCATAATTTGTAGCCTTCTACGCATATCCATCATGGAACATTCGACTCCCTACATAACTGCAGAATGTATATGTACTACACTTATTTCAACAATAAATGTATTTAATGATCTTTGGATGTAAGTGCTATTTTTAGAGCGGACTTTTCGTGTCTTTGCAGCTCCCTTCATCCTGCATTTCCATTACCATCTCTTACACCTATACTTGAAACGTTTTCGTACCCCGGAGTACACGGATATGTAAACTCCCTTCCCTCTTCCCCTTAATCCGCTACATGGGTCGCTCAGACTGCTGCGGACCCGAATTACGCTCCGTTCCGCAGATCTATGTTTAGACTGTTTTCCGTCGCCCTGTAGATGTCCCGCTGTGCACGTCGCCGGCATTGTTTGCCCTTGGAGTCGTTGGTTCGTTCGTTCCTTTGAAAATTTTATCGGTTTTGTTTGTCAGAGCCTGAATTTATCAGATGAAAATTTTCATGGAAAGCGTTTTCCTCGCTATTCATAACTGGCAAGCGGTGATCGATGCGATCCTGTAGGGTTACTTGTCCAGGTTTCAACGTTTCGATTTGGTCGGCCTGAATTTATCAGTTGAATATAAGTTTTATCGTAAAGGATCATCTAAAAACTAGATCGACCTTGGCTCTCGTATGTGTCCTTGGAATTACCCATCCGTGCGATTCGCATTCGAAGTTCACAGCAGATCTATGCTTACGGCGTAGCGTCTAAAGACCGTCACTTCTCCTGATACTTCTCCTTCTCTTGATACTTCTCAATTACTTCTATATATGGAGTACATCTTGGTTCGGATTATCCACGGATCGTGCGAGATCTACAAAGGCATATTAATAGTGAAGCTTTGTAGAGGTAGTGCGGCCCGCTTGGAGTCACAGCTCCTGATTGCGATTTTACAGAGTGATAGATTCGTGAGGTAGCTAGGCAACACGGTGAGTATAACACGGTGGCCGGCAAGTAATGAATGACCAATGGTATGTTAAGTAAAACGGGGCCCGCGAAATCAGGTTCATCTTCAAGTCTTATTCAATACACAGCAATATTGACGCAGAGGTAGATTCTAGAGCGAGGACGAGGACGAGAGGTATTTCAGCGAGCCAGATAAGAGAATTCGACGACATTGCACCCGCCGGGAGGAAATCACCAAATACTGTTGAGAGGGAAGGCATACGACGGGTCAGGTGTGGCTCACGCGTGCGGCTCGCGTGTAATTAGGATAGGAAGGGAAGACGCAGGTAGGAAAGTAAAGGCAGTGATAGGATTAGGAAGGTTGCTGTTGGACGTGGCACGATTGGGCAACGCGTTGGTAGGAAACGGGAGACGGCGATAGGAATAGGCAAGCAAGGAACGTGGCCAAACACACATGAGTGGACGACAGGAATGGCCCCCGCAAAAGGCAAGACTGTCAGGAATGTGATCATCTTCTTAATTTGGGAGGTTGAGAGAGGTAAGATGGCGTGGTGATCAGTTCATAGTTGGAAGTGGGGAGAGGTTGCAGTGCGAGACAGGGAGACCGTTATGGGTGACGAGGTCTGGAGATGGTAGGTGGGCATTGAATAAGGCAGGAGGGTTGAATACGGCAGGAAATGCTCGAGAACGGCATTTTTTGGTGGACACTTGAAAGCGGTGTAGGCAGGTTGAAAATGAACAATGGATCACCAGAGTGGAAGGACGGGTAGGTTTCTTGTGGGATGAGCTGCTCGGACATCAGATTGGACTGAATGGATGTGGAGTCGACGTCTAGGTCCAGTGCTGTTAGCGAGATGAATTCGAAGGTGTTCTTGACGCGGATCTTGTGCCCATGGATAGGCAGCTGAACGATAGGATAAGAAAGGTAAGGAGAGATAGGGAAGAAGAGGACGGAGGGCTAGGATGGGAAGGCATGTGGGTCGATCCACTGTTACAACTGGAGGAAAGTAAGAAAGTCTAGAGAGAGCGCAGGAAAAACGAGAGTGAGCAAATTATACACGGTGCATGCGTCGTCGAACGTTCCCCTCCGTCGACGAGTTCGTCGGTCCGAAGATTTGCCACGCCGACGACGCACCGATGAAGGCATGACGGGGTCCAGAGCGCGGTATGACGCGGGCGATAGGTCATAACGCGGAACTGCCTTTTGCGGCGAGGATAAGATTAGATAAATTTTCCTTTTCGAGTGGTATATGACGAATTGTTGGGCGGTTGGATAGCTTCCAGTCATTGTTTTTAGATTCGTCCATTATCTTTTGTGTCTATCAAGTAGAGAAGCACGACAGCAAACTTGACCGATAGACCCATCCAGGACATCTGCTCTGGTTTTTGGGCTTAGACCACCGCTCATAAACGCCCGAACTAGATTTCCTGTTCTTCCCCTCTCCTTCACTTTTCACCCGCCTCTCGTCGTTCTACGCATCGACGACCACTCAACTATTCAACACATCACCAAACATACGCCTCACTGAGCACCCCTTTGCTCATGGCTACCCCAACCACTGGCCCCGCTTCCGACTCCTTCTCCGAGCCCTACACACGCGCAGGGGACGACATCTCCATCGACCAAGTCCGCGCCAACATCCGCACCCTCGAGGAACAGCACCGCGCCCAAGGCCTCCCCTTGTCCGGGCGTATCATTCATGTCTGCCATTACCTCCCGGTCATTGCTACTCTCAACAAACCCCTCTCTTCCTCCTCGGCGACAGGAGTGTTGAGCCCACCAGCCACCCCGCCAACCAAGGCTGCTGACGTCGAGCCTGTCGAGGACGGTGTGTTGCGGAGTCCCCCGCCTCTTGTTGTTGGAGGGGAGGGGAAAGGGACGACGTGGAGCTTTACACCGCGATACGGCCATGCCGCTATGATATCAGGCATCCGCTCCCTCAGCACCACACACGAACAGCTTATCGTTGGTTGGACTGGGGATATCCTTGATTGTCCCCATCCTTCCGCTCCATCATCCACCTTAGATGCCACCTCCCCGTCAGCATTCACGGGTTCGCCGACGCAGGACTCCGCTTCCGTGCCAAGCAGCGCGGTTGGGGAGGAGGAGAGGAAGAAGTTGGAGGAAGAGCTGGGGAGTTACCAGCCGAAGGAGAGCGATCCAGATGATGAGCGCAAGACGGTGTATGTCCCCGTGTGGTTGGATGATAAAGTTGCCCATGGTCATTATGATGGGTATTGTAAACAGAGTACGTTCCTATTCCTTCTTACCCTCCTCTCCTCCCTCCCCATTGTCTTTCCCGTTCAAAAACTAACTCACTTCGTTCGTAGCCCTCTGGCCCCTCTTCCACTACCTCCTCTGGCAAGACGTCGCCACCGAATATGCCTCCGCCGACTCTCACTACCCGCCATACGAGTCCGCCAATGCCGCGTTTGCGAGACGCATTGCGGAGGTGTACAAGCCTGGTGACTTGATTTGGGTGCACGATTACCATTTGTTATTGGTTCCAAAGTGAGTTTTCGCGTTTAGCGGGCTTTTCTCTTTGAATCCACTTCATTCTTTGCGTCTTCGCCCATCGATGCACCTGCGTTATCACCCGCTTATCTCTATACGGTGACATCACCAGTGTCATCCCCATCTCCCCCCTCCTATCCCGACTCCGGGTTAACGTTCCGTTCTTCCACGACGTCATCGCGTTTTTTAGTGTTCCCATGTCAACGCTACCCTGGTTTGACGTGTTTAGAACTCCAACTGACGCGTTTCCTGTCCTAGACTCGTACGCGAATCCATCCCCGACGCCGTCATTGGCCTGTTCGTGCACACACCCTTCCCGAGTAGCGAGGTGTTTAGATGTTTGCCACGTGAGTATTTTTGTCTCGATTTTATTAATAACTTGTGGAGGTTTGGGAGGTTTTCTTGTGGTTTTGGGTTGGCGTTTTTTTTTTCACGCGTTGGGCCTCGAATTTGGGATATTTGGGCAAAGTAACGCTGTGTTCGGGCAGATGTGCTGTTCGGCGCATATGCCTTTTCTGGCACTATATGTTCCATTGTAGTGCCGGGCCTAATCCTGCGTTGCTCACTCAAACACAAACTTACACTTTCCTCCCTCTCACAGGCCGCAAAGAGATCCTTGATGGCATGCTTGGTGCCAACCTCGTTTGTTTCCAGGTTCGTTTCTCCTCCTCCCTTCCTGCTCCTCACCCAACCTCCCGGCCGCCCGTAACACTCGCTGACCTTGCTTCAAACAGACCTACTCCTACTCCCGCCACTTCATTTCTACGTGCATCCGCGTATGCGGATACGAGTCGTCCTCGCGCGGCATCGACGTCGAGGGGCATGTCACGGCTGTTATGCATTGTCCTGTGGGCATTGATGCGGAAAGGGTGGCTAGGGATATGTGAGTTCTTCATGCTCTGCCTTCTCTCTTGTTGAAGAGAGGGAGAGGAGAGGGTACATGCATGATGAACGACGCTGACGCGCAATTTCTTTTTTACAGCACCCGCCCCGGAATTCAACCAAAACTCGAAGCACTGCGTACGTTGTACGAGGGCAAGAAGATCATCGTTGGGCGTGACAAGTTGGATGTTGTGAAGGGTGTTTTGCAGAAGGTGGGTGTCTGTCTATCAATTCCACCCTTATACTCCTTTACCGCCAACCATCGCACTTCTCCATCTACTGTCGCTTATGCCCCTCCTTTCTCTAGCTCCGTGCTTTCGAAAAGCTCCTCCAAGACTACCCCCAATGGATCGGCAATGTCGTCATGATCCAAGTCACCTCCCCCGCGCTTACCGACTCGCCCAAGCTCGAGAGGCAAGTGAGCGAGTTGGTCGCGCATATCAATGGAGAGTATGGGAGCTTGGATTTCATCCCCGTGCATCATTAGTGAGTGTCTTTATCCTCCCTCCTTCGCCTCTCAGCGGAGATACTCCCCGTATGAGCAGCTCGCTAACGCCCCACTTGCAGCCATCAAACCCTGAAAAAGGACGAATTCTACGCGCTTCTCTCCGTCGCTGACCTCGCTGTGATTACTCCTCTTCGCGACGGCATGAACACCACTAGCATGGAATTCGTCATTGCGCAGGAGAAGACAGGCAAGAACCCCAGTGTGCTTAGTGAGTTTATGGGGATTAGTAAGAACATGGAGGATGCGCTGTTGGTTAATCCTTGGAATCTTGGGGTGCGTTTCTGTTCCTTTCTTCTTTGACCTTTAAGCGTGATGAGACTGATTGATGCGTATAGGATGTCGCAGCAGCGATTAACCAGGGCCTCATCATGTCCGACGGCGAGAAGGCTGCAAGGCACGAGAAGCTGCACAAGGTCGTTACCACCCACACCTCGCATACTTGGGCTGCAGTTCTCGTGAAGATGCTGCTCAGCCAGATGGGTAGACAAGGAATGGCCAGGCAGACACCGTATATCCCCAAAGACCAGTTGGAGGGCTTATATGAGAGCGCGGGCAAGAGGCTTTTCTTATTTGATTATGATGTGTGTTTTTCTCTTGTTTACATGCACGAATATGTGACTAACATCGGACAACCTCCAGGGTACACTTGCACCCATTGTCAAAACCCCCTCCATGGCCACTCCCTCCGAAGCGACCCTCGAAGCCCTCACCAAGCTCTCCGATGACCCCAAGAACCTCGTGTATATCATTTCAGGCCGTGACGGCGAGTTCCTCGAGCAGCACCTTGGCCACCTGCAAAATGTCGGTTTCTCAGCAGAGCATGGAGGCTTCGTGCGCGAGCGCGGGACGAAGGAGTGGGTAAACTTCACGAAGAGCTTGGATATGAGTTGGATGAGCGAGGTGGAGGAGATATTTAGATATTATACTGAGAGGACGACGGGCAGTCATATTGAGGTCAAGAAGAGCTCGATTACGTGGCATTATAGGGGGAGTGATCCAGAGTGGGGGTGAGAGCTTTTTCTTTGCTTTTACAGTGGTAAGGATGAGACTGATGAGTTTTGGTTAGTCAATTCCAGTGTCGTCAGTGCCAGGATCTCCTCGAAAACAACTTGGCGCATAAGCGTCCTATTGAGGGTATGTCTATTTCCTTTTTCGTGTTGTATACATTGCCTACTTGGTTGCACTGTTGCCATCTCATCATCTCGCCGGCGTCTGCATCGTTGCTTATTCTTCTCCTTTCTTCCCCCGCTAATTATGACACGACGCTGACATCCCTCTTCCGAACAGTTCTCGTCGGAAAGAAGAATCTCGAAGTTCGCCCGATCGCTGTTAACAAGGCAAGTCGTCTTTACTTCGGATCATACCACGCAGAAACTGATCTTTGTGATAAATTTCTATTCTTACAGGGCGAGATCGTCAAACGGATACTATACAAGAACCCTGATGCCGAATTTATCTTCTGTGCGGGTGACGATAAGACGGATGAGGACATGTTCCGTGCTCTGTTGCTCTTCCCTCCGGGTACTTCTACCGCCACAATGGAGGCACCGTTATCTGTGACGCTCATCGACGGCGAGGGTCATCCTCCAGTGGATCTGGCTATCAAGCCTGAGGCGGTGTTCACGACTGCCGTCGGCCACAGTAGCAAGCGCACGCTCGCGAGCTGGCACGTTACCACCCCACAAGAGATCGTGGAACATATGTTGGATTTGGTGAATGGTGTACAGGGAGAGAAGGCGCGTATGTAGGAAGTGGAACAGAGCTTTTGACGTGGACGCTTTTCTCTGGTATCGTATACTGTGAGATCTGATTAGATGGGAAGGAATTCAAAGAAGTAGAAATCAAATATGTATTTTTTTCATGGGCGTTCTTTACTATTTATTGTATACAATAAATACAATGATACGGACTCTCATTTCTGCTTGAGGTCTGCGCTCATTAGTATGCTTGCATGCGCTCCTTAATTATTTACTTTGGACTTTAACACTACAGTAGGTATTATGCTCTTACCTTAGCAGTTGGTATGAGGACTGCTACGTGTGAGATCTGGGGTTAGATTATGCCCAGTACAATGAATAGTGATATTTGTCAGTGCTTGTCTGTGATTTTAATCCTGGTAAAAACCGCTGTTTTAAACGGGATTTGAACTATGGCCAGATATAACCGAGTTAGTAAATTTGCGACGTTCTGAGCCATACTTATCCTCTTCTACCACCACCACACATTCATTTCCCTCCCAAAGCTACTTCAAGTTCCATGGCCAGAGAAAGCTTTTCTTATTACTTATACTTAATTTCTGGCTCCTCACTTCGAGATTGAAGAGAAAGAACTGAATGGTCTGCCGTGACAAAACGATCAGCTCGGATATTGCCCAGCGTACTACCATTCTACCTGGAATCTGGAAAATCCATCTGGATGAGGAAGAAGAGCGATTTACAAAGATCCCGAGGTACGAAGAGCCTGTGAGTAAACTCAGTATGTGATTTCGATGCATTTTGCTTCCTACTATGGACAGTAGCGTTGAGTAGCGACATCTGGAACGTTCGCAGTAATAACACAGCACATTATTGCAGCAGAAAGAGCCCGTCAACACATAAAGCGGGGCGGGGTACGGATTAATGACTAGTTTCCCTCTTATTTCCTCTGTCTGGGGTTACTCTGTGTTGGCTGGTTTCGATATCGGCAAGCTTAAATGCTCGGCAGCTAGTCTAAAGGAAGAATTCACATCTTCTTGAAACATGACTTCCAGACAAATTCGTAGCTAGACATATCATGAACGTCTCTTTCCAAAAATTCGACTAATTGGTGGATCAGCAACAATGATGACGAATGAAAACCCTTGTCCCAATACAGGCTCTTCCAGAAGAACTGAAAGCAGACTACTCGCGGTACAGCACATTTCCCCAATTCGCCTCAAGTCTTCGTCGTTTCGCTACTAACACTGCTTACAGTGCTCCCACTTGAACCAGAAGCTTCTGTCTCCATCCCCTTTTCCTTCGACTCAACGAGCTTCTCGCTTTCATTGGGCTTCTCCAAATCCGCCTTTAATCTACCAACTACAACAGCTGGAGCATCCTTGTGGGTATACACCCTCAGACCAATATAGACAGAATTGTCGTCTCGAGCAAGCAGTTCCTCGTATGGAGAAGGGGCCACTGTAGGTGGGGTACCAGTTTGGGCTGATGCATCCACCTCTTCGCCATCACCGTTGTCAGAATTCGCATCACCTGTAGAATTATTCTTTAGACTAAAATGATTTTCTTTTATCCCTGGAGGGCCGTCGGGGTTCTTCTTCCCTTTCTTGGAGACTTTTTGGACAACAACAGTCGTGGTAGTAGTCGTCGTCGTGACAGCGTCGTCGTCGTCGTCGTCGTCTTGGTCTGAATCATCCTCGGGGTCCGTCTCTTTAGGCCCTGTTGAGGAGGCTACAGATTGTATCGATAGGTCTTTAAGACGAGCTTCGGCTTGTTTCTTCTCAAACGCCTGGAAATCTTTTTCGATAAGCTCCGAGAGGGGTGTTGGCAGAAATGCTTTCTGTACGCTGTAGCCAAAGTATTAATTGATAGCGACAAATTAAAAATACGATCATTGGAGCTCACTCTGCTTGGAAATCTGGTGGAAGCATATTAATGCATGACTTAAGTTATTTTCGGATTAGATCTACGTACTCGTGGCAATGGATTGACTTTTCGCTCTGGCCGTTAACGTTTTAGAAAATTGACGTAAATCAGAATCCTGAATTGTTGTCGTTGTATCCTGATATTAAACAACAGCAGTGAGAATATAAAACACATACTCTGGCTCAACATTTATAACATACCTTGTCAGTCAAGTGCCAGTCAATGCGGGTCTAGCAACGGGAAAGATACATTAAATTGCACATTAAACAATGTAGAACACAAGCTCACATAGACGATGTAGTTTCCTGCATCCAAATCGAGCTCAAGATTCACACTACGCGTAAAGAAGCGTGAATGGGGAGATTCTGCCAGAGCTTCCTTTTCTCCTTCTTTGACAAGGACAAAATCAAGCGACCAATAGGAGCGGCCTTTGATGTCTCTGAAGTAACGTGTATCGAGTTGAGACAGGACGATAACTGTCGTAGATGGATGTGGTAGAGAGAATGTGACTACAAAAGGAATTTTCAGGACAGGTTATCTATCAAGGACATAAGTAGTATTTAGACGTACAAGATACATCACCGAACGACCATGCAGAGGGAAGAATACGAGCATTGACGTGGAGCCACTGTGACGACACGACCCAATCGTCATCGAACAGAATAGTACGCCCAATAAATGCCCAGGCTTCTAACCAATCTGAATCTAAACCGAGCCAAATCAGGATGAGTGATTCAGTGTTAAAAGAGGTGAACTTACACTCCATAACGAATTGGCCATCATCTCCAAAAACGTGCCCTAACTCAGGAAGAATCTGGAGCCACTCTCCGGTCCATTCCTTCGAACCATCAGACCATCGACCATTCCATTCCGCTTCACCCCATGGATTACGAAGGACGACGAATCGTCTGCCTTTACACTCGACCGCTCGGAGAACTGAATATGCATGGCCACCAAACAAGCCCTGTACTTTGGGGACGATACCGCCATTACGAACACCCGAGAGTGCATTAAAAGAGCAGCCAAATAATCGATCTTTGTTTGCTCGTAGAAGTTCTTCGCTCCAGAATCGATCAGTATCGAGAATATCCTGTTATTGACATTACCGATCCCGTCATCGATAGTAGCGAAATACGAACCTTAGTACTTATGAAACTTGAAACACCGCTGACTTAAATTCAGAATCTCAGGATAGTAGGAATAGCATCAGAAACGAACCCGGTAAGATCTTCAATCGCCTCACAGTCTTGGCCGCCACTAATATTACCATAATTTCCATGTAGCTTTGCGTAAGCTTTCTCAATCAATGGGACCCATGTTTCGCCTTCTGTACCAGATTTAGCGAAGTATAATGATTCACCGCCCTTCCTCGCTGATTTGTTATAATTTTCCTTATTGTAATGGTATAGCTCCTGTTCGGTGCTCGAGAGTTCTTCGTATTTAGGGGTACGAGTAAACAGAAGACTGTAGTGGCGAACGATGTAAGTCAACTGAGTATTAACAAATTCACAACTACTCACTCGTCGACTACAACGTTAACCCAGTGATCATCCTTGAAAAATATGAATCCGTAGACTCCAACTTGTTCATCTCTCTATATCCTACGACGTCAACGTGTCTACGGATGGTTAGATGTAAATAACACTCACAGCGACACAGAATTTCTCGACCAGTCCAGGAGCAGTCGAAATAGTAGCCAAGGCTGACAAGAACCAGCAATCTCCGAGCTGGCCTTGCGAAATATCATTCGAATCGGCGGCGCCTCCAACGAAAAATTGAGGTTTCTCGAAGATCTGAGTTACGCGCTGAACATCGGATGGTGAATAACTGTTGGTACTAAAAAGTCCTGTGAGGCATCGGAGCTTATCATTTTCAAGGTCAAATTCAATGTCCCTGCATGATTTAGTCAGAAAAGCCCAATCACGACAGCTAAATGCTTGAAACACCTAAATTTACGATTCCGTGCTCGACAGTCCTTGGCGATCCGGGCTACTTTCGCCTTGCATTCTTCGAGAGCCTTGTCGAGCTCCTTAGTGACGAGAAGTCCAGGTTGCTGTTGAGCGAATGACCATGTTGTTTTTGATCGAGTAAGAGAATATACAGTTGTCATGGTAGAGAAGATGACAATGGGAGAAAGTAACGTTGACGGGTACGATTTTAGTTTGTTGAAGACGACCACGGGATGGCTTCGCTTTTATGAGGACGCCGGTTTGATTGAAACTACGCAAGTTATGTGCGCCTAACACGCTTGTCAGGTAACGCAGCGTCAATCACGAACATGAGGCCTAGATATCAGTTACAGTAACACGGCCAAACAATTGAAAGCCAGCATTGGAAGATTAGGGAGAAGAACAGACGATGGCTTGCATTCATAAATCGTGCTGTAGACCGGGGATCGCTTCATTACAGCCATTTGCGAAACGATAGACCGATTCGACCATCGTTCATCTTCAGGCCTTGCCGACTCCTATTTGGTCCTGCCGAGCCCCAAGAATAAATATCTTACTAAAGGATGAACGATGGTCAAATTGGTCTATCGATTCGCAAACGGCTGTAATCATGAACAAGTTGTGCCAGTGCCCCATCTCGAATGATCAGATACGCTTGGATGCAAAGCATAAGTAGCCTGTACACAAGTTCTCTATCGCACTGACTTAGGCAGAACTTCAGAACTGCGGCAGGACCCTATGAGACCGTCAGAAATGCTTTCGGGAGTGCTCTAGTTTTCTTCTGATTCCGCAGTACGAAAGTTCAAAGAACAAGAACTTCTCATCATCATCGCTTCGGGCCAAGGTAGACAGAGATCAGATTCTGTGGATAATATTTTCCGGGGTCGCTGCACGACTCATCCTTCTAACTTCGTAGATAGCATACGTGTTGACTTTACAAACCGTACGACGTAGTTGGACGCATCGTTCGCACTTGAGTATCCAGCCTCGTCTTCCATTTATCTGAGGGTACCCACTAATTACTTAGACGATTTTCTAATGAACTTCTCTTGCTTGGTTTAGCTTGGAGATGGCACGTGGAACATTTTCTGTATCTACTCATAGTAATTACTCCTTTTATTATTCTTTCAAGTATAGAAATACGTTCCACCCTCTCCTTTCATTCTTTAAGAACCTGTCCTCAAGCTGCTTCAGACTTTTTCGTAACTCAGGTGCCCTGGTTGTCCCCGTGCGAAGAACATGGTTGGTTTTGATCGAGTGAGCGTGCTGGTTGTCATTAGATGGACATACTATCAACGAAGGGATGTAATTAATTCAGTGATGTTGCTGTGTTAAAAATAAGAAAGTTTTACTATGTTGATTTTCATACATACAGTTGGCAGAAGTTTGTGTCCAATTCCTCGCACATAAGGCCCTGTTCGGCGCCCCCGCTAGGCTACGTTACGTCAGGTTAGCTCTTGGTTAGGTTACAGATTTCTGACCGAGTTAGGGACAAAAAAGGAAACCTAACCTGGCGTAACGTAGCCTAGCGGGGGTGCCGAACAGCGCCTAAACATTTAATCAAAGGAACTTTCAGAGCAGATTTCTCATGACTGTAAGACGAGGTGTACAATTTAAAGGAAAGAAAACCGAAATGATGTATCAGTGTGGCGAATTGGCATTGCAAGTCCGTGTTTTGAGGAGATATGTGGATAGGTCGACATAGCGGGATACTATGCCGAGAAAATTTAAACTATATGTTACCCGATCGCAATCATTAAAACCCCCGAGGTGAACGATGGCTCGTATCTCTGAAGCCTGATAAGCTCATTTGGTTCATACTTGCTTGCGTTCTCTTCAAAATTCATTTCTCCTTTACGATTGAAACAAGGGTATCTTAGATCATATCGTATTAAATGTATGGTCATGGAAACCATGACGGACATGAATTGTAGATGGTGCGAGCTGAAAATAAACTCCTCGAATGTACGGTTGGCGAGCAGGATCAGGTCTATGTTTTGATTTATCC